>CM056608.1:37906892-38201892 GCA_029721355.1 Tegillarca granosa
AAAAACTTTAAAAATCTTCTCCTCTAAATCTACAAGAGATATACCTTAGTTATTCATTTATAACATCCTTAGGTAATCTATTTTCAGATTTGCACAAATGGTAGCCATGGGACTCAAAATGGGGAAATTGTAAGGCACTGAGTGGGGAAATTGCTAAAAATTATATATTTGTCACTATATCTTGAAAACTATAACTTTTTGGAGGTATGTATATTAGAATATTTTAGGTATTGACATGACGATCGTTTTGATATATGGGTCAAGTCATTTGTTGAAAGGTCAAGGTCACAGCTGCAGAAGATGACTTAAATTGCTAATTATCTTAAAACTATTAACTTTTTGTATAGGCATGTATATAGAATATTGTAGGTATTGACATGACGATCATTTTGATATATGGTTCAAGGTTATATGTTTAAAGGTCAAGGTCATATCAATATCGAATACTAATATTATTAATTATCTTGAAAGCATGCATAGGATGTATATTAGAATATTGTAGGTATTGACATGACAATCATATATGGTTTGAGGTCATATATGTTCAAAGGTCAAGGACATAGTTTCATAAGTATACTGAAGTTGATTAATGATTTGGAAATTATTCATTGCACTATCGTTACTTCATGCATATTATATAAGCTACTTATAAATGAAATGTGAGTGGATATATTTCTGACTAAGTTTTGTGGGAGTTCTTAACTTGAAAAAACTTTTAAAGTTTCTGTCCTTAATATATTGTCTATTGCACTTTGCAAACAATATTGGACATATATCTTCAGGTGAGCGTTAAGGCCCATGGGCCTCTTGTTTAATTTGAGCAAAGTTTCTGCGTTTCGGATTTTAAATTTCTATAAATAATACATACAAAAAAGGGTATATGACACGTGGGTTAAAAAATTAAGGAAATTATTTCATTCAAGAAAAAATAACGAACTACTGTTTTATTACTTAATAAAAATCTTAAATCTAGGGGAAAAGTACTTTAATACACGACTCACTTTGTTTCAATTAGTTTTAAAATTGACTTGAATGTAAAAATGTACAATAATACACGAGAAAATAGACGAATAAAACTATTCTTCAGGCCCCAGTTTCACAACAACTCACTTAATTGCGTGTACACTCAACTCAATAATCCCATTTTTTCTCTCGTCAATATTTTGATAATTTTAAGTTTATGAGACGATAATTTGTTTTGTTCAATAAATATACACTTATTTGAAATGTAACATTAGATATTCAATTTGAACTGTGTAATGTCTCAACAATTAACATGGATATATTTTCTAATTTGAGTTGAGTGTACACTCAAGTGAGTGAATAACGGTAAACCCCGGACTTTCATCAGCACGATTTTTCGTGTAATCATGTGTTACTTTGAATTTCTATTAAAATGAGACAGTGTTCTGTTTTTATAGAATTTACACATAAGCACATATAATAATATTTCAAGTTAGCTCTAAACGGCTTAACATTAGTCTCCCAGGCAAATGATATGTGCATGGAATTTGTTTTGTCAATGTGGGCAAAACGACACAATTATGGATCTAAGTACTTCTGGACGAAACGTGACATTTTGTGCGTTAGAGGTTTATATTGTTTTAATTAATTTCGATTGAGATTTTAGTACTTTAGATAATTTAAATTTGAACTAAGTTGTCAAGTGTGTGTGTGTGTGTGTGTGTTATGTAGAACAATATCGGTAATAAAATCATGTATAATTTAATTGATTTAACGGAGTCTTACGTTTCATACAAAAATTTTTTTACATATAACAAGACGTCTCTAGCTATACATGTAGGTGAAGTAGCATTACAGTGCGCTTAGGGTCATGTGCAGAGAGAGTTCTTTAATTTGCCATGCCTGCCGTTACAGTCGGCTCCGATTTTGAAGGTCTCCTCCGAAGGACCCCGTGACTTTCATTTCTAAATGCCGAGTGCTTAGCAAAAGAACAGTGACTACCAATTTTCAAATCTTGGTCAGACCCGTATGAAGTTTGAGCCCAAACCTCCCGCATACGAAGTGTGCACTCTACATACTGGACGACCGTAGTGGTAAATAATAAGCTATTGGATATTATTTATTTTTGAATCGTATTATTTTATAAACTGAATTCAAAAGAAGCACGTGTCACAGTTATAATTGTACACAATATAAATATTTATTATAAATAATAACTTGTTAGTTACATAGTGATGTTAAGTATAAGCATAACATGATTTATCAATATCTGTCATGCTTTAAAATGTCATTAATAGAATGTCGGAAACCGGTGTAACTTTAAAATCTCTGAGAACAGTTTTTTTCTAACCGGGCAGTCGCCTAGCTAGCGGTACCGTAAGTCACTGGTATTCGAAACCAAAAGCCGCGGAGATCGAACCAGACTCGGGACTTGATAATTGTCTCTAAGTGTTAGAGCCAAGAGCCAAACTGACCAGATTAGACCTAAAATTTTTATTTTCAAACGAGCACAGTTGACTGGTCGCGCAGTTAACTGATAGAATAAAACGACCTCTTCATCACAAAATCATACAATTTGTCGATTTGACCGCTTGTTCATAAAGTGAACACAACTGGACGCTCCGTGTAAAATTTTGTGGAATATTCTGCATATTCAATATGTGTCCATACATGCAATATATGAGCTTGCATACAAACTCTCTCTCTCTCTCTCTCTCTCCTCTCTCTCTCTCTCTCTCTCTCTCTCTCTCTCATTACTAATAGGTTTTAATCAAAAGGAATGTTTCCTAAAGTGTGTATAAATCCGTTGTTATCGGGGACATGGATCTACAAACGTAAACACAATGGATAATTAGCTTTGTACATAAGTTTTAAACAATATAACATTGGCTGAACTAATATTTATATTAAATTATCCCCTCTAAGTTCGTTACACAAAGCTATAAATGATATAAACACGTTATTATTGTATATACTATGTAGTTACAGGTGACATACCTGTTTAATATTTATGATAATCTTCTTCATTGTTTTGAATAAATATTGGGTCATATAGACACCTACTTAGTGACTTAAAAAACCTCAATACGATTATAAGTAAATTTTACAATGTGGGTTTTTAACCACCACCCCCCCCCCCCGGTACCTATATAGGTCGATCTTGATCTGATCGATTTACACAGATAATCGCGTTTTTTTCTATTAAGAATGTCATATATTTTAATTACATGGCTTAGTGCACTTCTCTTTTAAAATCTCTTAGAACATTTTTTTTTTGTGGTCGGGCAGTCGCCTAGCGGTACCGTTAGTCACTGACAATCGAAACCGAAAGCGAGATCGAAACTGACCAGATAGACTTAAAATTCACCCAGGCTTCATGTCTCAATAAAGATAGGAAACCTCTAACAGAGTTTGACAATTGGTTATGCCACAATATAAGTGAGTAATCTTAAAACGGAGTTGGCATATCTTATAGTTATATGTATTACAACTGCTCGATTATAACAAGCTACAAATAACTGGTGTCATCTTGATATAATCATTTATTACAGAGAGTGACAATTAATTTAATCTGTTTAAAAAAACGCGAAAGCTTAAACTTCCTTGATATCGCGACTCGGATTCGTTAACAAAAACTTATTCACACTCACAGTATTTCAATATTTCATGCAGCTGCCTGTAAAGCCGATGGCGTCACTATTTAGGTGGAAAAGTCTTGAAAATGCATTCACAATCAAAAAAGTTTGCATACATAACAAGTAATTACTGCACTGTCGTAAATTCTACTGAGGCAACCGAGGGTGGGTGAGAAATTGTTGTTTACATCTGAGTCGAAATCCCACTAACGTCTGCGTAAATTGTACCAGCCAACTTTGGGCTGGTAGAGGAAGTCAGAATAATGCGGGGAAACCATCGTCGGACCGACAAACTGTCTAACAGAGACTTGTAAGAGTGGAAATCGAACTAGGTCGAATAACAATCGCGAGACTTAGACCACTCGGGTACCGATATCCTTCTCGGTAAAGAAAAACACCGAGGATATTCCGAGTGAAAACGAAATGTTAAGGATTTTACATATACGAACGATTACTGAACTCAATCTAATCATTGTCACCCCGTTGGACAGATATTCACTTATAGATGGTGACGTTTCGATATGCATCTAACTTATTTTTTACTCGAATCTGGGAATCTCTTAGGATTAAACTAGAAGTAATTGACATAATTGTTTTATTTGAAGTGTTTACAAACTTGAGTTATGTAATATTTTTACTTATGACACTTGAGGTCATTAACTTTTCGGTCTTTAGTGTACAATAAACCTCTAACTGACCTCCTTTAATTTAAACTCTAAAGTACAATTATTTCGATATCATCACATGTCGCACTGTCATTGTACTTGAAAGTCAAACAAAGAGAAAGAAAAATAGAAGAAGCGAATGTTTTTGCCAAAGGCATTCGAAGAAATTGTAAGTATGGATTTTAGAAGAGTTCGCTCCCTTTCAGTGATGTCCTGTACACTTCCAAAACATGTGAATTCACAGGAGTTCGTATTTAAATTACCTTTACTATCTAACACACCCTTGACTATCCAACACCCATTTACTATACCCCCCCCCTTATTTATATGGAGATTTGGATAGTAAAGGTTATTTAAAAACGATTTTGTCATGTGCAGAATTTTGATTTTTTCTTTCGCTAGGTATTGAAAGTTCTGCACTTGACATGATAATAAATGGTACCCTTGTACTGTCCAACATTAATGATGCTACATTTGATAAATTGCCGAGGGCGCTACCATTAATGTTCATTACTTCTATGGGAACAGCGGGTTGGTCAATGTCGTTTTGGTCGGTCAGCCATGTGCTACTTCAATAGAAACAAATGACAAGTCGACCACATGTGAGGAATATTTTTCTATATCGTAGGCCTGTTTTAGTACCGGGTTGGTTCGATACAAGCACAAATGACCGAGTGGATAATGATGTCTATCGGCGACATGGCGGACAAGTGGTCCATCTAATTTTGATTTTATTCTTGTTTTTTCTGAATGAAATATTAAAACATTAAAAATATGACAAAGTTGCCTTATTTGAAATTTCATCCAGAATAAATATCAATGTATTAAAGTATAAGGGTAATAGGTCCTGAGTTCGCACTAATTTTTAAAAAAAGCAGATCGTTTAAAATTAAATTACAAAGTTATCTCAAAATTAAGTTTATCAATATTTGAAAAATGAAAAAAACTAGGTAGAAACCATAACGATATCACACTGAAATAAAATTATTGGAATGTGTAAGTTGGAATTTATATAACAGTTAGTAACTGACAAACAGAATACGTATATGTAGGAAAATACACTTCACAGATCATAACGGAGATAGAAAATAAACATCAACATAATAAGCCAATAAAGTTATTGTGAATACTTGGGTACTCGTAAAAAAAGGCAAGTTAATAAAAAAATAATAATATAAATGGTAGAATTGGTTCTCCGGGATATCTGTATAATTATATTGTGTAATGCTATAACTCATTATTATATTTATATTTGTTTGTTATTGCAATTTTAGAAATAAAGAATTTTGAAACTTGATCCAATCACTTAGACCAGGTTCCGTACATTCCTAGAACACTCGTATTCATTTTGGTTTTTACAACCAAAGTTTTACTTCCGGTTTATTCAAACCCCCCACAGTAACCTAAAATTTAATGTTTACTATTGTCTAAATCTAATATACGAAAAATACCCTACTATACTATATATTTCCGTATATTGGATTTAGACAATTGTAAACATAAAATTTCAGGCCCCAGTTTCACAATCATTCACTCAGCTGAGTGTACACTCAACTCAAATGTTCTCATTTTTCTCTCATCAATATTCTAAAACAAATTAATGTTTTGTTTTGTTCAACAAACCTACACTAATAATTTAAATATAACATTAGATATTCAATTTTAACTCTGTAATGTCTTATAAATTGACATTGAAATATTTCCGAATTTGAGTTGAGTGAATGATTGTGAAACTAGAAACTGGTCTCCTGTGATTAGAACTACCAGCAGACAAAACAGGTTTAATCAATATTATATTCAATACTTCACAGTTTTCTATCGTTTTTTTATTTTTTTCTTCTTTTTCCTTATACTGGCCAACTTCCTTTTGTCGAAGATTTTGCCACTTTGTGCGCATGATCAACAACAGCAATATGAGGGGGAAAATTAAAGTTTAAAAGCAGGATAAAAACAGTTGGTGCTGGCTTTATTTAAGATGGGCATACACTCGAGCTCGGAATGACTAACAAAAATGAAAAGAAACCATCAGAACACGCAGGTGGAACTGGATAGGAAATACGTTGAGGAAAGCGAACTCAAACGAAACAAAACAAAGCAAGCCTTAGACTGGAACCCACAAGGACACCAAAAACGAGGAAGGCCAAAAAGCACCTGACAATGAGTGTTAACATCTGATCTAAGAAAAATAGACAAAGTCAGGAGAGAAACAAAGAACATTGCGCAAGACAGAGGGAGATGGAAAACCACTGTAATCGTCCTATGACCTCCCACTTCCGGGACGCAGTGGATTACTGAGTCAGTCAATAATTAAAGTACCGAAACTGTATCCGCCTTCATTCCGGTTGTTCCTCGGCAGTGTTCTATGAAACCAGTTAAATAGGACCCGTATGTAGAAGTCTACAGTTTCTATTGTAGGCCGAAAAACCTGACGTTGTTGATTTTTCTGTTTAATTTTGATTGATTTTACATATTTAATCGCTACAAGTATAGACTGAATTTCTCGGCCTCGGTCCGTGCAGGTGACGCATATACGCTATTTTTTCTTTTCTGAGATTTTCTTTACAAGAATCAAGACAGTGGCTCAGTTGGGAATCCTTAATTTCTTTTGGAACAGCAGTGGCCAAGTGGATGGGGCGTCTCACCGTTGTTTTTTTCTTCTTGTAGGCTGTGCTTGTAGGCTGTATAAAGAATGGATTGGTCCGTCGATATTTCTGCTAAATTTCGGACAATTATACCAGGCCCCGGTTTCACAAATATTCCTTATCTAAGATTTTTCTTAACTTAAATTTAACATATTTTGGCAATAAGTTTTGAACTGCTGAGAGACTTTTTTGACAAAACATAATACAGATTTTATAATCTTAAAGTGATGTTCTAAAAGGCAGTATAGTTTACGATTTAGAGGATCTAAAATAGGTCACCTAACGGGGATTCCAAACCCCGACCTTTTAGTTCTAAAGCCCGACGCGCTACCGATTCCCTTCGACAGGGGCCTCCGAGTGGTCGTGTGGTCTAAAGCGCGCGCTTACAGATTACAGCGCCTCTCACCGCCTGGGTTCGAATCCCAATCGGGACAGATTCTAGTGTGAGAAAGTTTGTCGGTTCGCTTGCCGAAGTCGGTGGTTTTTCTCCGGGCACTCCGGTTTCCTCCACCATCCCAGAGCTGACCGCCTGGTAATAGTGAAAGAATCTTGACTGGGGCGTAAAACACGATTACTCCACTCTCTTAACGCTTTCAGGTGAGCTGGTGACATTTCGATATCACCCAGTAACAAGCTCCATCATTGACAGCGTATTTGCTGTATAATAAGATTCTATTATTTATCATATTGGTATATATTATGTAGGTATATAAGGTATACTTGGTATTAAAACTTCCTACATGGGCGTATATCGAAAAAATTCACGTCATTCCATGGTTGAGTGGCTTCTGAAAACAAGGAGCGACAAACATGGTTCCATCATTACGTGGCGGAATAAGGAATTATTAGTAAAATAGAAATATTTTGGGTGAAATTAGAATATTTTTGAAATCATGAAATAATGTTAAAAACATTGACATTTGACACCCACGTGTTATTAAAGCAAGTTTTAATTTATCTACCGGCACATAGCTAGCTTATTAACAAACCTGGAATTACACCTAGTCACATGTTTACTAGATCAGGTAAGTGTACTATATAAAGAACATTTGACCTTTAATATCGTGTATTTTGCTGTTTTAAATATATATATATATATATATATATATATATATATATATATATATATATATATATATATATATATATATATATATATTTTACTAGCTCCATTTGTAAGGGGATTTTTTCTGTACTGAAACTGTAAACTCGAGTTTAATGAAATTTCCGTGGATTTTTACGGATGTCCGGGTATTTTGAGGGGCTTCCTGCCCAACTCGACTAAATCGTTGTAATAAGCTAAGTGTATAACCATCTGATAACAAGGAACATGATCTGAATTTAGAAGAATTCCTTATGAAACCGTAAATAGAATCAAGATATTTTGGGGTGTTAACTTTAGATCGATAAATACAATATATATCATATATGATATCACAAGATTTTTCTAAGTCAAGAACTTGACCTAGTTATTCAGAATGAAATCATTTACGATGGACATTTTACTTTAATATAAATAATTTTATCTTTACAGACGACCAAGGACATGACACTGAGAAGTACCAAAGATTGATTGTAACCGGTGTTATATGAATTATTTCCCCTCGATTACCAAGTAGTGACCGTGACCTTGGTTTATATTGGAGCATTCTAGGCCTACCTGTGTCGATTTCATTCAGAAATCAATATATTGTGTATACTCAGTGTGTGTATGTGTGTAAAGATCGGGGGGCTGTGGATTAAACCGGGGAAAAAGAAAGAAACTGGATAAAATATTGTGAACCGAGAATTTATTAACGAAAATGTTTAACTTACAGTATATTATCAGTGTGTTCTGGTCTGAGTGGTTTTGGTTCGGAAACACCGGTGCCAAATGGAAAGATTATGAAAATATCGGAGATGTGTACCATCCCCAATTAAGGGATATGTGTATACCCCTTTGTTTAGCCGGATTTTTAATAATTATCAGGAAAACTTTAGAAAGGTAATTTAAATTCCTGTTTTATTTCGATAATAAAGCTTTATTGTCATGCCAGTATGTGTTAATGTACTACTAACGCTACTGACTCATTCACTCATTGATGTATCATGATCATCATTATGCCGGCCGGCCGGCATGTTGTTACAAACACTGTTTATACACAGATGTAAGCTATTTATTTCAATACTTAACATTGTAATTCATACACTTCATTCATTTAATGATCATTATATAAATTTTATGGGTATATAGAGATGGGCGTGTCATGCTGATCTCCATCATGTCCTCTGTACATGCATGTTTATCTTTGAACAAAGAGCTCTTGTCAGTCTTTGGTATCTCCATGATTTCTACTGGTTTGATGGGATGGGATGGGGTGACAGTGGAGTTTGAGAAAAGATGAAAAGTGTTTAGGGTCTTTGAGTAGATGTAAGGGCAGTCAGTTACTGTTTAAAGTAGCCTTATTTTGGAACAAAGGGTTCCTCGCCCCTTTCTAGACGACTCGTCAATGATACCCGATTGGCAGATTAATGTTATGTTATGAGTGATTCAAGATACTGTTAAAATGTTGGAGTTTCAAGAGATTGTATCTCAAAACTGTACAAAGACAATTCTCGAATTCAGTAGTAGTATATGATGGAAGTGGTGGTGGTGGTCTGTGATGGTTGGGATGAGTGCTGGTGTCGGGAATTACAGATGCTTAACCGTGAAAAGGAGAACAAAGGCCATCAGATTTTTTTACTAACCCATTTAAAATATTTTTCACAAAATGTTTGTATACAGACATTATTGATATTATAATTTTAGAGGAGGATGAAGTTTGAACACCTTCCGACCAACCACCACCCCCTTATCCTTTGTTTATAACAAGTTTCACCACTTCTTAGTAAAACAACCGACAGCTGTTTTTATTCATGATTTTTTTTATCGCGTCACTTCTCTGTTCTTAGTATTCTGTTGGGAAATTAACTCTAAAAAAAAAAAAAAAAAAAAAACGACAGTGTTGATTAGGTAAATCGATTTTAATTCAATTATTCCGGGGCCGAGAATATTGCTGGAAGAGATTTAATTTGTCTGTAAAATCGACAGCAACAACAGGAATACTATGAATATAATATATGTCAAATTTCGGATAAGTCGCGTGTAATGTCTCCCATATATTGCTTTGAAGAATATACACATGTATATTGATGAGACATCTTGTCTTCAGTTTACCCAGAAAAAAAAACTTAAACCGATAGCATTCTCGGCCTGGAACATCTAGAAATAGCGTAAAGGTCTACAGTGACCATGTAATATAATAATTGTTTTCGCTGTTCGAATTTGTGACAAATGATTATCAAAGAACTGGCATCTGTAGTCTGTACATCTTGTCAGTTGGGGCTACATATATATACGAAAGAAAACTTTTTGTTTATATACATAAGACCACATATATACATACATAAGTACCTTGATGGTTGACTGGTCTGAAGGGCCTCTAACTACATAAGCCTAACCTACCGATAGTCAGTACAAATTATTCTGACTGTAAGAAAAACACCATTACTCCTTTCTACTGCTATGTCTTGACGCCTCAGTAAACGACTGTTCTACTGCTATGTCTTGACGCCTCAGTAAACGACTGTTCTACTGCTATGTCTAGACGCCTCAGTAAGCCACTGTTCTACTGCTGTCTAGACACCTCAGTAACCAAAGTTCTACTGCTATGTCTAGACGCCTCAGTAAACAACTGTTCTACTGCTATGTCTAGACGCCTCAGTAAACCAGTTTTACTGCTATGTCTAGACGCCTCAGTAAACCACTGTTCTACTGCTATGTCTAGACGCCTCAGTAAGCCACTGTTCTACTGCTATGTCTAGACGCCTCAGTAAACCACTTCTACTGCTATGTCTAGACGCCTCAGTAGACAACTGTTCTGCTATGTCTAGACGCCTCTGTAAACAACTGTTCTACTGCTATGTCTAGACGCCTCAGTAAACCACTGTTCTACTGCTATGTCTAGACGCCTCAGTAAACCACTGTTTTACTGCTATGTCTAGACGCCTCAGTAGACAACTGTTCTTCTGCTATGTCTAGACGCCTCTGTAAACAACTGTTCTACTGCTATGTCTAGACGCCTCAGTAAACCACTGTTCTACTGCTATGTCTAGACGCCTCAGTAAACCACTGTTTTACTGCTATGTCTAGACCGCCTCAGTAAACCACTGTTCTACTGCTATGTCTAGACGCCTCAGTAAACCACTGTTCTACTGCTATGTCTAGACGCCTCAGTAAACCACTGTTCTACTGCTATGTCTAGACGCCTCAGTAGACAACTGTTCTACTGCTATGTCTAGACGCCTCAGTAAACCATTGTTCTACTGCTATGTCTAGACGCCTCAGTAAACCACTGTTCTACTGCTATGTCTAGACGCCTCAGTAAACCACTGTTCTACTGCTATGTCTAGACGCCTCAGTAAACCACTGTTCTACTGCTATGTCTAGACGCCTCAGTAAACCACTGTTTACTGCTATGTCTAGACGCCTCAGTAAACCACTGTTCTACTGCTATGTCTAGACGCCTCAGTAAACCACTGTTTTACTGCTATGTCTAGACGCCTCAGTAGACAACTGTTCTTCTGCTATGTCTAGACGGCTCTGTAAACAACTGTTCTACTGCTATGTCTAGACGCCTCAGTAAACCACTGTTCTACTGCTATGTCTAGACGCCTCAGTAAACCACTGTTCTACTGCTATGTCTAGACGCCTCAGTAAACCACTGTTCTACTGCTATGTCTAGACGCCTCAGTAGACAACTGTTCTTCTGCTATGTCTAGACGCCTCTGTAAACAACTGTTCTACTGCTATGTCTAGACGCCTCAGTAAACCACTGTTCTACTGCTATGTCTAGACGCCTCAGTAAACCACTGTTTTACTGCTATGTCTAGACGCCTCAGTAAACCACTGTTCTAAATTGTATAGTTACGTTCGTTACGTTAAAATGGCTTGTGGATACATTTTAATTTAACCATATGTGACAAAATTAAGTCATTGTGACCTATTTTTAAGTGTTTACAAGTACTTTGTCCGTTTTCCCCGCCTCTACATAGTAGTTTATCTACCAAATAACATAAGACTTTGTCTTGATTTGATTATTAATACATTATTGAATATTAAAACTAGATTGTCAGTATAAAATGATTTCTAGTTTAATTATGATATTGCACACAAGAGATTTTATTACATTGTTGTGGTGACTTCTTACTAAAATTTGAATTTTAACTTACCATTTTGTAAGCTGACGAGGTTTTAACAATCAGACTTTAAAATGTTGACATAAAACTGAAAACATGCACCAAGATTGCATGATTGTTGACATACCATAAAGACATAATTATTGATGTAGCGTAAAACAACTTGGAACGATTTGAACTTATAGCTGAGAGAGAGAGAGAGAGAGAGAGAGAGAGAGAGAGAGAGAGAGAGAGATGATATAGGATGTGAAATAGTTGATATTTACTTGCGTATTGATTCGGGATTTCCGGATAATACAAAGTCTACACGTGTATCATACCGTATTTATCCGACATATCCGCTAGTGGCAATTGTTCTCGTAAAGATATTTCTTCGTTATATATATATATATATATATATATATATATATATATATATATATATATATATATATATATATAAAGAATCTATTACGAGTTTGAGGTCGAGATGGGTAAATTCGGATCAAGTGGTCAGATTTTTTCATCTCAAACGAGGCTCTACCACCCATTCAGTTAAATAAATCTATCACACATGCGAGAAATATATATATATATATATATATATATATATATATAGAGAGAGAGAGAGAGAGAGAGAGAGAGAGAGAGAGAGAGAGAGAGAGAGAGAGAGAGAGGTTAACCCATAGCCCATTCGGTAGGGGGGTGTCGGTAGTTTAAACAGCTCAGGTTTACGGATCACAGGGCCTCTGACAACCTGGGTTTCTACTCATACAGAAAGAAGCTTGCTAAAAGTCATTATTTTTCTTCGGATATTCTGTTTTCATCTATCACTTAAAAATAACCACCTCAATATAAGTTAAATAACTTAGAGTCGTAAAGCGCCTTCACTTCGTTCCTTCGAAATTAAACCAACGAGTATATAACATATAACGTTCATATAAACGGCTGCAGGGGATATTTTATACAACCAAGGCTTCATACTACATTCATTATGTCAGTTAAATTTAATTACAAACCACTGACAATATTTGTGAAATTTAAATGTGCATTACTTCCGAAAAGTTATGACTCAATTTACAACAAAATCAACAAGCCTCGACTCATTTAGGATTTATACAAAGTCTTAACTTCTTAAGCACTAAAAGATGAGGTGATGCGGACCTGATGGAAGACATGGGAAATTAAAGAATAAGCATTTTGAAACACATGTAACGCACCTTACATGAAAAAATGTCGCTGTGAATTAGAAAATAGGAAAATAGACATGCATTACCTTTGAAAAAAAAAACCCACCTAATATTTCTAATAAAACTACTTCATTTACCAGACACAGGAAGACAGAATAGTATTCATTGTGGTTTAGGGTTTTTTTTGGTTGTTTTTTGTTTGTTTGTTTGTTGTTTTTTTTACAAAGTAATAAGCAAGTTTTTATATTGACATTTTAAGTATTTGTTATTTCAGACATGTGTTTACGCCGTTTGGATTATTTTGCGGTATAACAAATGAACGGCGAAGATCGCCGCCATTAAATCCACTCTTAGAGAAATCCTACAAAATTAAGAAGTTTCCGGCAGATGAAACCATAAAGGTATGATATATTTAAGATCCTAGCAAAATGTCTGCTACTTATACGAAATCCGGAAGTCGCTTAGAATTTGACCTTTTCTAGGTAAAAATAGTTTTAGGTAAAAGTAGACCCTTGATGTTTATGCTAGATATCTGTAGTAGAAAAAACCTAGTTGTTAATGTCAGATCTCGAATACCTGGAAATCTCGAATACCCGGATGTGACCATTGCTTCAAACTAAAGCAAGTCGATCTATGAGTGTTGGTCAGAGTTTGCTGTTGAATTTCTGTTGAATATAAAATGTGTTGGTTGCATTTTATTTGGTAAAGCCACCCTTTGTTTCTTTAAATGAATTTCGTATCGCTTTATTTGTTTAGGGTAAGTATTGATCACTCTAGTATGGATAAATCTCTCCGTTTATATGGAAACATTTTGTATTTTACAACTTGAGCAGTCAGGAACAACAGACACCAATATTGACATGATATCGGACGACAGTCATTATCAATGTTTACGGAATGGTTTTATAAACTTATATAACACGCAAATATTAAACCCAAAAGGACCATATTGAATGTTATATTTACTCGTAAATACAGAAATCAATTTACAAACAATTATAGAGCTTTTAGACATGGATTACTAAATGGAAATAAAGATTTTTTGTACAAGAAAGAATCGTAAATATCATGTTAATATATTCTATTCACGTGCCTTTGGTAATGAGTTCTATTCATGAGCCTTTGGTAACAAGTTCTACCAACGTGCCTTTGGTAATGAGTTCTATTCATGAGCCTTTGGTAACAAGTTCTACCAACGTGCCTTTGGTAATGAGTTCTATTCATGAGCCTTTGGTAACAAGTTCTACCAACGTGCCTTTGGTAATGAGTTCTATTCATGAGCCTTTGGTAATGAGTTCTACCAACGTGCCTTTGGTAATGAGTTCTATCCACGAGCCTTTGGTAATGAGTTCTATCCACGAGCCTTTGGTAACGAGTTTTATCCACGAGCCTTTGGTAACAAGTTCTACCAACGTGCCTTTGGTAATGAGTTCTATTCATGAGCCTTTGGTAATGAGTTCTACCAACGTGCCTTTGGTAATGAGTTCTATCCACGAGCCTTTGGTAATGAGTTCTACCAACGTGCCTTTGGTCATCAGTTCTATCCACGAGCCTTTGGTTATGAGTTCTATCCACGAGCCTTTGGTAATGAGTTTATCCACGAACCTTTGGTAATGAGTTTATCCACGAGCCTTTGGTAATGACTTTATCCACAAGCCTTTGGTAATGAGTTCTATCCACGTGCCTTTGGAAATGAGTTCTTTTCATGAACCTTTGGTAATGAGTTCTATTCATGAGCCTTTTGTAAGAAGTTCTATTCATGAGCCTTTTGTAGTGAGTCAAGTTCTATCCATGAGCCTTTGGTAATGAGTTCTATCCACGGGCCTTTGGTAATGAGTTCTATCCACGAGCCTTTGGTAACGAGCTTTATCCACGAGCCTTTGGTAATGAGTTCTATCCACGAGCCTTTGGTAACGAGTTCTATCCACGAGCCTTTGGTAATGAGTTCTATCCACGAGCCTTTGGTAACGAGCTTTATCCACGAGCCTTTGGTAACGAGTTCTATCCAAGAGCTTTTGGTAACGAGTTCTATCCACGAGCCTTTGGTAACGAGCTTTATCCACGAGCCTTTGGTAATGAGGTCTATTCATGAGCCTTTGGTAACGAGTTCTATCCACGAGCCTTTGGTAATGAGTTCTATCTACGAGCCTTTGGTAATGAGTTCTATCCACGAGCCTTTAGTAATGAGTTCTATTCACGAGCCTTTGGTAATGAGTTCTATCCACGAGCCTTTGGTAATGAGTTCTATCCACGAGCCTTTAGTAATGAGTTCTATCCACGAGCCTTTAGTAATGAGTTCTATCCACGAGCCTTTAGTAATGAGGTCTATTCATGAGCCTTTGGTAACGAGTTCTATCCACGAGCCTTTGGTAATGTGTTCTATCCACGAGCCTTTGTTAATGAGTTCTATCCACAATTCTTTGGTAACGAGATCTATTCACGAACCTTTGGTAATAAGTTCTATCCACGAGCCTTTGGTTATAAGTTCAGTACACGAGCCTTTGGTAAGGATTTTTACGACCTTTTGGTAACATGTTCTGTTTTAGTTTTAATCTAAGAGCTTTTGGTGTTGATTAAAATAATAATAATAATATCCCCGGTAAGCGAGGTTCTGCACTGACCGATTATCAAACTTACTCGGTGAGTAGCGCTGTGTTCCGCAACCCGGCGTTTTATACCAATTAGCAACCTAGGACACATAGAACACATGGTCTTCAGAAGGGGACCTTATAGACAAACACGACATTTTTCATCGACTCGGGATAAATAAGGGAACGGATGCAATTCATTTCACAGTTTATACGATGTAATCGGATATAATATGCACAGACATGTAGCGTTCAATTTAATAATCGTTATAGAGGTAACGGATTGAACCGCTGTATCGGATTACTTAGATAAATAAAATGAACAGTTTGAATGAAAGAAATATTTTTAAAAAATATTTTTAACAATTGAAAGTATTTAAACAATTACAAAAGAAAAAAGTATGTTTAAATTATACAAAGATCCAGACTCAGCGATCGAGTACACACATTAAAATATGTCATTTGTATTTCTTTTAAATGAAATCGACAACATAAGCAGGAAATTAAATGGACCTGAACTTATTATGAACTGCAATATATACAATTTACGGAGTAATTTGTTGGATCTCTGTCAATACCTTAAAATTTTAATCCGATTATTTTGATGTGAAATACACGATAAATAAGAACACTTCAGTATACACTAAATAACATGTTATTAGTTAATGTTTTTATCATCCCCATTTATCCGCCCGCTGGCGTCAACCTATTTCTGTGAGGTTAAATAGAGTTGTTCATCCCAGTCAGGATTCTGGGGTTCGTTTATTTTGAAACTGTAAGTTCTGTGGTGTGGAGGAAACCGAAGCACCCAGAATAAACCTTGGAGCTAAGGCAAGCGAACTGACAAACGTCCTTGCTCTAAAACACTTAGTGGGATTCTAAACTAGAACAGAGGGCCTATAATCCCTACAGGCTAAGTCCAACCAATAACATATATACAGACGGCAATAGCGGCTAAGTCCAACCAATAACATATATACAGACGGCAATAGCGGCTAAGTCCAACCAATAACATACATATATATATATATATATATATATATATATATATATATATATATATATATATATATATATATATATATACAGACGGCAATAGCGGCTAAGCCCAACCAATACCATATTTACAGACGGCAGTAGCGGCTAAGTCCAACCAATACCATATTTACAGACGGCAATAGTGGCTAAGTCCAATAACATATATATATATATATATATATATATATATATATATATATATATATATATATATACAGACGGCAATAGTGGCTTAGTCCAACCAATAACATATATACAGACGGCAATAGTGGCTAAGTCCAACCAATAACATATATACAGACGACAATAGTGGCTAAGTCCAACCAATAACATATATACAGACGGCAATAGTGGCTAAGTCCAACCAATAACATATATACAGACGGCAATAGTGGCTAAGTCCAACCAATAACATATTTACAGACGACAATAGTGGCTAAGTCCAACCAATAACATATATATACAGACGGCAATAGTGGCTAAGTCCAACCAATACCATATTTACAGACGGCAATAGAGGCTTAGTCCAAACTAAACCCTATGTAGGTCACTGGAGCTAAATCGGATTGTACATAAAATGTAGTAAAAATATTTCATTAAAATGATACTTTATTACTAATGTTTATTCAGTTGCATATTATAAGTACTTACTACAAAATACAAGACCAAATAATTTTAATCATTTTGTCCATTATATAGATCGATTAGAATACTAGATTAAGAACAATATAGTATTTATTTCTATAAGAACGGGGATCTATGGGGGTAATGTTAAAAAAACCGCATGGAATGAAAAAAAAACATCTTCACTTATAATTTCATAGGTATTTTGTGAAAGTTGTCCATTATACGTAGCCCGGTCTCGGTGGCCGAATGGTCTAAATCGCGCGCTTACGGATCACAGTGCCTCTCGCTGCCTGGGTTTGAATCCCACTCGGGACAGATCCTAGTGTGAGAAAGTTTGTCAGTTCACTTGCGGGAGGTCGGTGGTTTTCTTCGGGCACTCGGTTTCTCCACCATCCCAGAACTGTCTCGAAATAAGTGAAAGAATATTGACTGTGGCATAAAACATCATTACTTTACTCCACTCCTATTATACATAGTGTCATATACCACTTTTTGAATTCAATCATAAAAATACAGTCAGATAGTGGTATATGACAACTTTTTGAATGTGTTTTTATGAATAAATTAAAAAAGTGGTATATGACAATAGTAACGATCACTACTGATCAAGACTGGAAAATAGATAGTGACATTTCTAACGCCAAGCACTCGACATTAAGAAATGAAAGACATGGGGTCGTTAGGAAGAAACCTTAAAACACTGATGTCCCGTTTAGTGACAAGAACCTTCCCGGCATATTGCCCTAAGCGCACTTTAAAGGTAAGAAATTCTGCTATTCACCTATAGCTGGTGACGTCTCGATACAAGTGAAATATTCTTGACTTCAACCCCGTTCAATCAATCAATCATAGTTAGTAACGGACTCAGCATGTTAGATTATTTTAATTAGAACGTAAATACCCTTTTATACCTACTTAGAATATAAACTATTTACACTCGTTCATTGATATCGTGAGTACATATACATGTACGTCATACATTCAGTCGAAAGCCACCCAACCGTGACACAGTTTCTACCCCTCTGTGTATTAATTTAAAATTGACAATGATCGTCGTAACGGTTAGAGGTCCATAAAAGAAAATATGTCGGTCATCATTACGATTAGTTAACTTAAATAAACAGTTATAATTATTGTTATCTGTTACGGCTGTTTTTAGATATTTTATGACAATATTAAATGTCCTTACATTTACCTATAAATAATTGTAATCTATTTAAGACAAATTGACAATCGCCAATAAAAGAAAAGGTTACGATACAGCTAACAAAGAACAACGCGAGATTAGATCATATTAAGTCATGGTCAACGGATCTATAAAACAAATGGTATCCATTGGAACCTAACCACCAAATGTTAACAACAAGCTGTTGCTAATCAGCATTTTATCAGTATGCAAAACGACTTACTGGTACCTTAGGCTTTGCTAAGACCAAACTTACTAGTTTAGTTAAGGCTTGAATAAGCACGTGTCTATAAAGTTTATATTAATTTAGAGGTCTGCGAATGGTTTTTATCGAGCCTGGCATCGCCATAGGCGAGACTTAAATGTTACTTTTCTGGTGTCGGCGGCGTGTCAAAATGTGAAAGTTTATGTTAAAGGAAAAAACTAACCAGGCGAGACATTTAATTCTGTGGAATTCTTGTATTTAAATAAGTTAACCCTGGTCTTTTGTTTCTTATTCTTTTGTTACTTTTGCTGTCGCAAAGAGAGCATTTAACTTTTTCTGTATTATACTTAGCAGCGTGACCAGTGGTACATAGGATATATTATCATTATAACCCCTGTATGACCAGTGGTACATAGGATATATTATCATTATAACCCCTGTATGACCAGTGGTACATAGGATATATTATCATTATAACCCCTGTATGACCAGTGGTACATAGGATATATTATCATTATAACCCCTGTATGACCAGTGGTACATAGGATATATTATCATTATAACCCCTGTATGACCAGTGGTACATAGGATATAGTATTGTATGATCTATCATTGTTATTATCCTATATAGCTAGATAACTCTCTAATCCAACATTACTAATATTACTTATATGTCACAATATATATATATACGTATGTGTACGTTAAATATAACCTAAATACCTACACAGAATTCTCTCTTATCTATCCTGGGATAGCATCTTGTCTGCGAAAGTATGTCCTAAGTATTGCTCAATAAAAAAGATTTACCCCTGTCAGACTTTGTATAGTAACCCGTCAAAAGGGAAACATGCTGTTGTATGCTTACGTATAACTATGGTGTCTTAAGGTCCCTCGATATACTTCAACATTGTAGTCAACAAGACTTATAAATTTGTCTTAATATGGATTTACATGTATTTGTTGTGGTCTGGATATTTTATGTTCAGCTATCTAATAATTACAAGGTTATCAGTTATTGAGGACTGTGGAGTTTTTCTTGTAAGTTAAAAAATATGAAGATGTCCCGACTGTCCTTAAGATAACAGTAGTGTCAAACATGCATAGCAACCAGTCCAGCTTAAGAAATATGCCAAAAAACCTATACATGTATCTTAAAGACTTTTGTCAAATATTACATGACAAAATTCTCGTAAAAAGAAAGTTAAAACCTTGATTAATTGACGGGGATTAGATCGTTAAAACTTGAGTTTTCTTGTCAAATGGAAGTTCACAGAAAATACTAAATATCACCTCATAGATCATTTTGGTGGAAGTGTAATTGTAACCAGTCGTAGATTTATCATTTAAAATCAATCTCTGTCACTTAATCCATAAAACCAGAAATTATATGTCCAAGATTACTTAAAGCTGCATTAAGTTTACCAATTTTCTGAATTTTTTTGATTTTCTAAAAATATATTTTTTTAAAAGTAGATATCTTCTAACCACGATCCGTGACATTCATTTTCTAAAATTTAATTTCTTTTAGCTGTAAATAAACGGAATCCTCTGACCGGTTGGTCAGATTTCTACGATGATAATTATGAGCTTGGAGCTTGCGCGCGGATGTAGGGAAAAGCCTAGAATCGAAAGTAAAACATGACAGATTGCATTAATTGTCCTTAATTAATATCCACATGTATTTGAACTGGTGTTATTTATCCCTTACTAAGTCACAAATGACAAATTCAACAAAATTCTGTGTTTAATTTATCGTATTTCAACATTTTGAAAGTTGTGTTTAAATGACCCGGGTTTTGATGACGTAACCATGTTCTAATATTAGATCCGAAATGCTGCATCTCGCTGGGTGAATACTGTAATTTCTGTATTTATTCGAGCTTTTATCGTTGAACCAAATGTAACATTGTTCATTAGGAACATCAGTTTTTAGATTAGCACCGTTTTAATTTTTTCTTTGGAAAACTTAATGCAGCTTTAATCGAGATATAACTATTAAATAAATATGATTGGTTCAGTTCTGAGCTCACGATGGACAATTCAGCGATCTATGTTATACACAGATCTGTTTTGTCATTATATGTGACACATACTCAAAATGGTAATGGAATGGAGTGTTGGTATTTTAGGCCTCAGTCAGCTTCTTCTGCTTATTGAGAATTCCGTGATATTGGAACAAAACTAAGTTACTGAAAAACATAACCAACCTTCGGCAAGCGAGTTGGTAAACTTTCTCACGCTTGAATACGAACATTTGTGTTGAGACGCTGTGGACTATAGATCGGAGCTTTAGATCACTCGATCGCCGAGGTCTCTAGAAATGTAAATAGAATATCTCTAGATATGTACCATTTGTCTCTTCCGGTGTGGTTTTTGTCGTTCTGGCTATTGTCACATACACATATTATTTTACTGATATTTGTTGAAAAGCCGCAAAAGGTTGGTTACAATTGGTATAACACTAAGCTTTTTGCAGTTGTCCTCTTGCTATCTCGGACTACATGTTGGTTACAATTGGTATAATACTATTTTTTGTGCAGGTGTTCTGTGGCTGTCAAAGACGACTTCACAATGTTACAGTTTGTACAAAACTACGCTTTGTGGAGATGTTCTCTGTTTAAGTGACATATATAATTTCTTTATAACGTTGACGTGTCGTTTAGCTCTGGTAGACATGACCTGGTCTGGCTAGGTTAGATTTAATAGATTTTATCTACATTAGTCTACTACTGTAGACATTAAGTTGGATAGATAATTTTGTTTCCTTTACATCGGGTCAAGTGCCCCAAGACATATTCACACCAGATAAACTGGTTCTTAAATTTTTGTCTACTACTCTACTGTTTATTATACGAAGGAGGTTTGAAGGACTTATTCTGTGTGATGTATAAGTGGATTAAAAGCTAGTCCGAATTCTTTCTGGCCTTTTACACTGATCTACACACCGCCGCCGGGCATGAAGTGTCTTTAGAGTCGGAGGAAATTCGGACTAGAATAGATGCCTATTATAGCTTTTTCTGAATGCCGTCGGACACTCAACTGTTGAACATTTATTATAACTGATTAGATGAACATCTCCAGTCAAGTCGGTGATTGTAAACTTTTTTACTCTCTCTGCTTGTTGCCCATTTAGAATTTCTTTTTTAAGCTATTTTTAAGTAAAACGCCATTCACCACCCAAATCGTGTACCAGGTCGTGTACCAAACCGTGTACCAAGTCTTGTACTAAATCGTGTACCAAGTCTAGTACCAAATCTTGTACCAAATTGTGTACTAAGTCGTGTAACTATTTGTGTACCTCATGAAAGTTTGTGTTAAGGTCGTGTACCAAGTCGTGTACCACAACAATGTTTGTGTTTAGGTCGTGTATTAAGTCGTGTACCACAACAATGTTTGTGTTTAGGTCGTGTACCTAGTCACGACCACAACAAAATTTTTTAGGTCGGTGCTGTTACAGAGATAAACATCAAGTTCAGTTTGTGGACATTTAATCTTTCCTGGTTTCGTACTGAACAATTTCTAACACACACTGACGGAGTTTAAGTTTTCTTACCAGGAAGTCGGCTGTTATAAATTTTATAACATGTCTTCCTTTTCTATATAAACTACACTATTTACAAGTGTTTATATATATCTCTTGAAGAAATGTTAAGTAGCTATTCTGAGTATGCATGTATTTGTACTGTATGTGGATATCTGTATCTGGCTGCACCTCTAACTGATTTTACACTGACATCAAGAAATGATCATTTACCTGTTTTGGGCGTTTTGTGGCTATGTGGTCTAAAGCGCTCGCTTAGGAATCACATCGCCTCTCGCCGGCTAGATTCGAATCCCAGCTGGGCATATTGTAACTGGTAGATTGTCAGTTCGATTGTAACTGGTCGGTTTTCCTGGCACTCCAGTTTTCCTCACCATCTCAAAACTAAGCGTTCAGTGCAAGTGAAAGGATTATGACACCTCTCCACTAATTATCTTGTTGTCTGCTCTCTCTCTCTCTCTCTCTCTCTCTCTCTCTCTCTCTCTCTCTCTCTCTCTCTCTCTCTCTCTCTCTCTCTCTCTCTCTCTCTCTCCCTCTCTCTCTCTCTCTCGGTGTGGGTGTGTGAGCCATTGTAAGATATTTCACTGTTCACAACCAACATTCGTTAAAATAAAATTGGTAATAAACATTGTACTTGGATCAGGGAAATATCTAATGTCTACTAAACTACAAAACGGAAATGAAGGGGAATTCAGTAATTTTTGTTTGTCTGATATGTTGCTAAGAATAAGATAAACATATAAAAGTACAACATTTTAAGATGGGTTATGGAGTACTTTATAATGTTAAATGTGAATTAAAGTTTAAAAACAGGAATATAAACTGCCATGTACAATTAAATCTGGAGGATTGAACTGGTTAGGATTTGAAGTGTAAAACTAGGTAGAATTAAAGGACACTTTAATGTTTCCTGGAATTTCGGTGTCGTGTTCTAATTTGAGAAAAAAGGAAATTGCGTTTGTCATACATACAATTACATACAGTGAGCTGAAATGAAAGACACGACAGATTCTCCATGTTCTACTTCATATTTAGACTTATACCTCAGTTATGACGCCCATAAAATGTTACATCTTTAGCAATACGACAAACATGATGACTTCAATTTTTCTATTGTCAACTTTCCGTTTCTTTGCAGTAATATCCCTGCTTCTCCTGCGTATGGTGTATATGTTTCACAGTTAATACGGTACGGTAGGACCTGTTCCCACTATGGAGACTTTCTGCAACGAAGCAAATTACTTACAATTAAATTGTTGACACAAGGATATTGCAAGCCTAGGCTAACCAGGGCCCTTAAAAAGTTTTATGGCCGTCATCACAACATTGTTGATAAGTATGTAGTCACTGTATCCCAACTTATACTGGATATATTTGACTTACCATAGTTCTTTGTTCCTTTTATTCTCAAAATTGACTTGCACGTGACGGGTGTAGCTAGCTAGATAGGAGGTGCTTACCCTTCCGGAGCACCCGGATGGAAGTTCACGTGTATAACATATTTTGCCAGTTTGCAAAGTTTTTACTTTGTTTTTTTGGATTGTGATATGGACAATGACTGGCATGTTTGTTTTAATTATACATATATACATGTAATTCCTTTATATGCATTGCAAAGTTTTCAAACTAGAAGTCTGTGGGACTTCAGACCCTCTTTTGCAGAGATTAGATCCCTAAAAGGGCAGAAAGTCCGATTTACCATTTTGTAGATCAACATGAAGTCATCGACAAGGACGACAGCATATATTGAGTATACAATAAAAAAAAGTCAAGGCACCATAAACTAGCAGTTTCGGGGACATCATCCCGTTTGGTACCCTAAACTAGCAGGTTCGGGGACATCGTCCCGTTATGTAGCTAAACTAGCAGGTTCGGGGAAATCATCCCGTTTGGTACCCTAAACTAGCAGGTTCGGAGACATCATCCCGTTTGGTACCCTAAACTAGCAGGTTCGGGGAAATCATCCCGTTTGGTACCCTAAACTAGCAGGTTCGGGGAAATCATCCCGTTTGGTACCCTAAACTAGCAGGTTCGGGGACATCATCCCGTTTTGTACCCTAAACTAGCAGGTTCGGGGAAATCATCCCGTTTGGTACCCTAAACTAGCAGTTTCGGGGACATTATCCCGTTTTGTACCCTAAACTAGCAGGTTCGGGGAAATCATCCCGTTTGGTACCCTAAACTAGCAGTTTCGGGGACATTATCCCGTTTGGTACCCTAAACTAGCAGGTTCGGGGACATCATCCCGTTTGGTACCCTAAACTAGCAGGTTCGGGGACATCATCCCGTTTACTTTTAACTATTTAAATTAACGAGTAAAAGTTCGTTTTTCGTTTTTTTTCTGTGGTATCACCGAGACATTGATTTTAAGATCTTATCAGAAGGAACCCTGGATCAAGCTTGATGCGTACGGTTTCTTAATGAGTTTGTTGGTGGTTTTTTACCCGTTGTGAGACCCGGTAGCCTACAGGCGTGAGTTGCGAACAAAATTATAAAACCAGACAAGATTGGGTGAATTCTTATTTTTGGCTTTAAGAAAATGAATTTTAAGCAAAATAGACGCCGTGATGATAACATTTACAATATTTAATACTGGATGTGAAGTAAAACGGATTGAAGCCTGAACAACAAAATACGTAGTCACTAATCACTAACAGTGTAACAAAAGATAATGAAGTAGATCGTTACAGATTGCTTATTAAAAGGCAACCTTATAAAATAATTGAAATCTCGCGATCGATCTATCCATAAAAACCATTAATACAGCTGAATCGTTATTAACAATGATGACATACGCGCTATTTTGAAGGTAGTAATTAGCACACCTGTACATAGGTAAATGTAAAAGCAGACTTGAAGATGAGAACTAGACAGAAATACCTACCGTTTTCTGGAGGTTTTTTTAGCCTGTTTTTAAAGATATTATTTGTACTATGGCATTCATTAATTTACAAGAACAGGTGCGATCGATATGGAAGAAACTTGATCAAAATATGATATTTTCATTTAATTTTCTTAACTTTTTTTTAAAAATAATTGACGAAATGTTTTTATAGAATTGTGAATCAAAGTATTAATAACCTTTTAACATTAAGATTAACTAGAATAATACATAATAGAGAGAGAGAGAGAGAGAGAGAGAGAGAGAGAGAGAGAGAGAGAGAGTCGTAGTCGGTTAGTAGGCCAAATTTGATGCACCGGAAATAATGCTTTACTTTGAAACAGCAAACTAAATCAAAGGCGATGTAATGTAATGATTACTTCGTTTAAACATAGTCCAGTATGTTTGTGTTTGATTTCATAAAAATTCAAAATTATTATTTTGTTAGCCAAACTGATTTAGGGGTAGGGATGAGTTGTCGTATACACATTTTCAGTTTTTTAATTGAATGTTCGCAAGTTGTTTGATAGAGTCCGGGAGATTTTTAGAGTTGTTTTTCATAAAATAACGTGTACAGGTGTGTCGGGGTTTGCGTACATTGTGGATAGATCGCATGTGTAATTAGTAGGTCAAGGTATAGTGATAAATTATTTATATTCATGATAAATAGACATTGATTTATATCAAAAGTTGTGTTGAAATTAGGAAATGCTTGGTTATTGATGGCCATTTCACACACACACACACACACACACACACACACACACACACACGGGCGCGAACTGCTTTCCGGATGTCATGAATCTCTCTCTCTCTCTCTCTCTCTCTCTCTCTCGTTCTTAAATTAATCACATCAGTTGCACGTGCGGCTTCAAATTTTCAGACTTTTTGTTAAGGTTCTCATAAATTAATCACATCAGTTGCACGTTTTCAGACTTTTTGTTAAGGTTCTCATAAATACGGATTTGAAGCGGAGTTGTGTACAATAAGCGTGATGGTTTTGTTCTAGGACGCTGTAAAGTCGGTCACTCATTCTCTTGACAGATTAATTTAACGAATTTTATGTTGACGAGTTGGTTTTTAGCTCACCTGAGCGCATAGTGCTCAAGTGAGCTATTGTGATGGGTCATTGTCCGTTGTGCGTCAACTTTTGATTGTTAACACTTTTGAGGCCACAATTTGAATGCAATCTTAATCAAACTTGCTCAGAATGATCCTCTTGACAAAAGCTAGCTCAAGTTCTTATATGGGCCATTTTGGGTCAATAAGTAGGATACTAGGTCAAATAATAGAAAAACCTTGTTAACACTACCGAGGCCCAAATTTGAGTGCAATCTTCATCAAACATTGTCAGATTTATCCTCTTGACAAAAGCTTGCTCAAATTCTTATATGGGCCATGTTTGGTCAATAAGTAGGTCACTAGGTCAAATAATAGAAAAACCTTGTTAACACTCCTGAGGCCCCAATTTGAGTGCAATCTTCATCAAACATTGTCAAATTGATCCTCTTGACAAAAGCTAGCTGGAGCTTGTATATGGGCTATGTTGGGTCAATAAGTAGGTCACTAGGTCAAATAATTGAAAAACCTTGTTAACCCTCCTGAGGCCACAATTTGAGTGCAATTTTCATCAAACATTGTCAGATTGATCCTCTTGACAAAAGCTAGTCCAAGTTCTTATATGGGCCATGTTGGGTCAATAAGTAGGTCACTGGGTAAAATTCCAGAAAAAAAAACCTTGTTAACACTCCTGAGGCCCCAATTTTAGTTCAATCTTCATCAAACTTGCTCAGAATGACCCTCTTGACAAAAGCTAGCTCAAGTTCGAATATGAACAATGTTGGGTCAATAAGTAGGTCACTTGGTCAAATTATATAAAAACAATGTTAACACATCTGAGGGCTCAATTTTAATCCAATCTTAATCAAACTTAATCAGAATGATCCTCTTGACTTCGGCTAGCAGAAGTTTGTTTTCTGGTTATGTTGGTTCAATAAGTAGGTCACTAGGTTAAATTATATTAAAACCTTGTTAACACATCTGAAGCTCAATTTTAGACCAGTCTTCATCAAACTTGTTGAGATTGATCCTCCTTACAAAAGCTAGCTCAAGATTGTATATGGTTCATGCTGGATCAATAAGTAGGTCACTGGTTCAAAATATAGGAAAAATCTCTTTTAAAAATAGAAGCTCCAGTTTGCCAAACTCAAGCTGAGTGTACATCATTTTCAGTCGAGTGTCTAGGGCCTTCATGGCCCTCTTGTTATTCAGTGTCATCCATATAGGACGTCAAGTTGGAAGGCAAACTTGTTTGATAAAATACAATGTTGTATCATATGTCACCTATATCATTCATTTTTAACATTTTCTGGTATGATCTCGATCTCTCTCTCTCTCTCTCTCTCTCTCTCTCTCTCTCTCTCTCTCTCTCTCTCTCTCTCTCTCTCTCTCTCTCTTTCTCTCTCTCTCGTTCAGTAAAATCTGTAACATGTACACTACATTGTATACTGATATATATTGTATTATCTTTGATATCTGAGGGATACAAGTTCATTTCACTCTACTAATTGTTTATATGTTTATATTGATAACAATTCACCCCATTTAAACTTTAACACTGTTTGGTGACACATGATGTATTATGTAACACTATCAGATCCTCATAGATATTAAAAGGTGATTGGGGGTGGCACAGTGTTCTATAGTAAAACACTGGCTTCTTGGCCTTGGTGGCAGAGTGGTATATAGTAAAACACTGATGTATGGGCCTTGGTGGCAGTGTGGTCTTTAGTGAAACACTGGCTCATAGGTCTTTGTAGCAGAGTGGCCAGTAGTACTGACTTATTGGTCTTTGTAGCAGAGTAGTCTATAGTAAATCACTGGCCTATGGAATTTTGTGGCAGAATGGCCTATAATAAAACACTGACATATGGTCCCTGCTGGCAGAGGGGCCCAAAGTAAAACACTGGCTCATGGGTCTTTGTGGCAGAGTGGCCTATAAAAAAACACTGACATATGGTCCCTGCTGGCAGAGGGGCCTATAGTAAAACACTGGCTCATGGGTCTTTGTGGCAGAGTGGCCTATAATAAAACACTGACTTATGGTCCCTGGTGGCAGAGGAGCCTATAATAAAACACTGGCTTATGGACCTTGGTGGCAAAGTGGTCAAAAGTAAAGTACTGGCACATTGGTCTCAGTGGTACTGGTAGAGTGGGCTACAGTAAAGTACTGGCGCATTGGCATTGGTGGCAGAGTGGCATATAGTTTAACACTGGCTTATGGACCTTGGTGTCAGAGTGGTCTGTAGTAAAACACTGATACGTTGTTCTCAGTGGTAGAGTGGGCTACAATAAAGCACTGGCTCATTGATCTCCATGGCAGAGTGGGCTACAATAAAGCACTGGCTCACTGATCTCCGTGGTAGAGTGGGCTACAATAAAGCACTGGCTCACTGATCTCCGTGGCAGAGTGGGCTATAGTGAAGCACTGGCTCATTGATCTCCGTGGCAGAGTGGGCTACAATAAAGCACTGGCTCACTGATCTCCATGGCAGAGTGGGCTATAGTGAAGCACTGGCTCATTGATCTCCATGGTGGAGTGGGCTACAATAAAGCACTGGCTCATTGATCTCCGTGGCAGAGTGGGCTATAGTGAAGCACTGGCTCATTGATCTCCATGGTAGAGTGGGCTACAATAAAGCACTGGCTCATTGATCTCCATGGCAGCGTGGGCTACAACAAAGCACTGGCTCATTGATCTCTTTGGCAGAGTGGGCTACAACAAAGCACTGGCTCATTGATCTCCGTGGCAGAGTGGGCTACAACAAAGCACTGGCTCATTGATCTCCATGGCAGAATGGGCTACAACAAAGCACTGGCTCATTGATCTCCGTGGCAGAGTGGGCTATAGTGAAACACTGGCTCATTGATCTCCATGGTAGAGTGGGCTACAATAAAGCACTGGCTCATTGATCTCCGTGGTAGAGTGGGCTACAATAAAGCACTGGCTCACTGATCTCCGTGGCAGAGTGGGCTATAGTGAAGCACTGGCTCATTGATCTCCGTGGCAGAGTGGGCTACAATAAAGCACTGGCTCACTGATCTCCATGGCAGAGTGGGCTATAGTGAAGCACTGGCTCATTGATCTCCATGGCAGAGTGGGCTACAATAAAGCACTGGCTCACTGATCTCCTTGGCAGAGTTGGCTACAATAAAGCACTGGCTCATTGATCTCCATGGCAGAGTGGGCTACAATAAAGCACTGGCTCACTGATCTCCGTGGCAGAGTGGGCTACAATAAAGCACTGGCTCACTGATCTCCGTGGCAGAGTGGGCTACAATAAAGCACTGGCTCACTGATCTCCGTGGCAGAGTGGGCTACAATAAAGCACTGGCTCACTGATCTCAGTGGCAGAGTGGGCTACAATAAAGCACTGGCTCACTGATCTCAATGGCAGAGTGGGCTACAATAAAGCACTGGCTCACTGATCTCCATGGCAGAGTGGGCTACAATAAAGCACTGGCTCACTGATCTCCGTGGTAGAGTGGGCTATAGTAAAGCACTGGCTCATTGATCTCCGTGGTAGAGTGGGCTATAGTGAAGCACTGGCTCATTGATCTCCGTGGTAGAGTGGGCTATAGTGAAGCACTGGCTCATTGATCTCCGTGGTAGAGTGGGCTTTAGTGAAGCACTGGCTCATTGATCTCCGTGGTAGAGTGGGCTATAGTAAAGCACTGGCTCATTGATCTCCGTGGTAGAGTGGGCTATAGTAAAGCACTGGCTCACTGATCTCCGTGGCAGAGTGGGCTACAATAAAGCACTGGCTCACTGATCTCCGTGGTAGAGTGGGCTATAGTGAAGCACTGGCTCATTGATCTCCGTGGTAGAGTGGGCTATAGTAAAGCACTGGCTCATTGATCTCCGTGGTAGAGTGGGCTACAATAAAGCACTGGCTCACTGATCTCCTTGGCAGAGTTGGCTACAATAAAGCACTGGCTCATTGATCTCCATGGCAGAGTGGGCTACAATAAAGCACTGGCTCACTGATCTCCGTGGTAGAGTGGGCTATAGTAAAGCACTGGCTCATTGATCTCCATGGTAGAGTGGGCTATAGTGAAGCACTGGCTCATTGATCTCCGTGGTAGAGTGGGCTATAGTGAAGCACTGGCTCATTGATCTCCGTGGTAGAGTCGGCTATAGTAAAGCACTGGCTCATTGATCTCCGTGGTAGAGTGGGCTATAGTAAAGCACTGGCTCACTGATCTCCGTGGCAGAGTGGGCTACAATAAAGCACTGGCTCACTGATCTCCGTGGTAGAGTGGGCTATAGTGAAGCACTGGCTCATTGATCTCCGTGGTAGAGTGGGCTATAGTAAAGCACTGGCTCATTGATCTCCGTGGTAGAGTGGGCTATAGTGAAGCACTGGCTCATTGATCTCCGTGGTAGAGTGGGCTATAGTAAAGCACTGGCTCATTGATCTCCGTGGTAGAGTGGGCTATAGTAAAGCACTGGCTCATTGATCTCCGTGGTAGAGTGGGCTATAGTAAAGCACTGGCTCATTGATCTCCGTGGTAGAGTGGGCTATAGTGAAGCACTAGCTTATTGATCACAGTTTCTGTCACTGACAAGGCTCAAATTTCACTTTGACTCTTTTTTCAATTGATTATTTTGAGTTTCATAAATATTATATAGCCTGTATATAAGTTATAATGTATAAATTAGTAATGTAATATTTATATACGATGATAAAATATCTTCACTTGTAACTTCTGGGTTAGTATGTATAAATCATTAAACAGCTAATATATATTATGGATATTAATACCATCATTTATCTTATTTATCATATTAATGATTATAGGTTTTTCTCTGGGGGTTGTCACAGTTGTTCTAGTTCAAAATAGCCAAATACACACACACACACACAAATACACACACACACACACACAAACACACATGCACACACACACACACACACACACACACACCAAACACACACACACACACACATATATATATATATATATATATATATATATATATATATATATATATATATATATATATATATATATATATCAGTTAAATGTCATCATACTTTATTGAAACAAATAACATGAAAGTAATTAGTCAGACATAACTTTAATATAAACAACCTTATCAATATTTTCTTGGGTTTTTATTTTCTACTGGTGATGATATCGGAGCAGTGTGGTTTTTTGATGCTTATATGCCTAAATATGTCATTCTAAATTAAACTTCTATTTTACATACTCCTGCAGTTCGTGGAATCATGGCTAAGCTTTGTTTATGTGAACTTAAGTAAAGGCTCACAGAACAATTACAATAGTTATATATCAGTGTGATGTTTATTGTAAATGTATTCTTATGTTTTATGCTGAAATCAGATTAAAAAAAATGAGGATAAAAAATTGTTAAAATTAAAGTACACTGATATATATATATATATACTCTGTAAATTGGGAAATTTTTGCAATAGTTTTATTTTCGTGTTAATTCTGTGAAAAGCTAGACCAGAAAATTAAACTATTGCTAATATAAAAAGTCAATATTATTTGTGTTGGTGATCACTAGATTTTGCGAAATTCAAAGAACGCGAATAGTTGTCCATGTTGTCTTTCAAGAATATTAACTGTCGCAAAAAATTTCCCAGTTTACAGTATGTATGTATATATATATATATATATATATATATATATATATATATATAAGTCTGTTACAATGTGATCATGATTGGATTTTGTACAGTGTAAAATTATTTCTGTAACTGGATTCAGTCTGAAACTCCCAGTGTGTAAACATAATTAGCAGACCAGTAGACTCATCATTAGGCACCCATTGTGATATATCACTAATTGTATATTTCTACATTTTTTAAGAATTAAACCTCATTGTCATTGGTATCTAGTTAATAACTTTATTTATAGATTTTTATAGATTTTTTGTTTCCATGGTAACTTTTTTTCTCTGGATTTTTCATACTGTTGGTTGTTATCTTAAACCTCATTGGTTGAAATGTGAGAACATACTCTCATTGTTATTTGTACAATTATAATCCACATGTATTGCAGATTTTATATTGTCATGGTAACAGTTGCAGTTATAAATGATCTTTTTCTGACTTTGTCAATTTGTTTTATAGGGAAGTAAACCTAACTTAACAAGAAATTGATAAATATCTTCATATGTTACTGGATATTCAATTAATGTTGCTATTGTAACCAAAAAATACAAATATCTTTTAATCATTTTTCAAAATATTGAATTCATTCATATAGTTTTAGAAATACTTTTTCATTTAAAACAAAGTTAATTGATATCTGTCAGTATCATGAAGATATTTAAAACAAAGTTACATGATATCTGTCTGTATCAGGAAGACATTTAAAACAAAGTTCATTGATATCTGTCTGTATCATGAAGACATTTAAAACAAAGTTCATTGATATCTGTCTGTATCATGAAGACATTTAAAACAAAGTTAATTGATATCTGTCTGTATCATGAAGACATTTAAAACAAAGTTAATTGATATCTGTCTGTATCACGAAGACATTTAAAACAAAATTAATTGATATCTGTCTGTATCATGAAGACATTTAAAACAAAGTTAATTGATATCTGTCTGTATCAGGAAGACATTTAAAACAAAGTTAATTGATATCTGTCTGTATCATGAAGACATTTAAAACAAAGTTAATTGATATTTGTCTGTATCACGAAGACATTTAAAACAAAATTAATTGATATCTGTCTGTATCATGAAGACATTTAAAACAAAGTTATTTGATATCTGTCTGTATCATGAAGACATTTAAAACAAAGTTCATTGATAACTGTCTGTCTGTATCAGAAAGACGATTAAAACAAAGTTAATTGATATCTGTCTGTATCAGGAAGACATTTAAAACAAAGTTCATTGATATCTGTCTGTCTGTATCAGAAAGACGTTTAAAACAAAGTTAATTGATATCTGTCTGTATCAGGAAGACATTTAAAACAAAGTTAATTGATATCTGTCTGTCTGTATCAGAATGACTTTTAAAAAAAAGTTAATTGATATCTGTCTGTATCAGGAGGACATTTAAAACAAAGTTAATTGATATCTGTCTGTCTGTATCATGAAGACATTTAAAACAAAGTTCATTGATATCTGTCTGTATCATGAAGACATTTAAAACAAAGTTAATTGATATCTGTCTGTATCATGAAGACATTTAAAACAAAGTTAATTGATATCTGTCTGTATCACGAAGAAATTTAAAACAAAATTAATTGATATCTGTCTGTATCATGAAGACATTTAAAACAAAGTTATTTGATATTTGTCTGTATCATGAAGACATTTAAAACAAAGTTCATTGATAACTGTCTTTCTGTATCAGAAAGACGATTAAAACAAAGTTAATTGATATCTGTCTGTATCAGGAAGACATTTAAAACAAAGTTCATTGATATCTGTCTGTCTGTATCAGAAAGACGTTTAAAACAAAGTTAATTGATATCTGTCTGTATCAGGAAGACATTTAAAACAAAGTTAATTGATATCTGTCTGTCTGTATCAGAATGACGTTTAAAACAAAGTTAATTGATATCTGTCTGTATCAGGAAGACATTTAAAACAAAGTTAATTGATATCTGTCTGTCTGTATCATGAAGACATTTAAAACAAAGTTCATTGATATCTGTCTGTATCATGAAGACATTTAAAACAAAGTTCATTGATATCTGTCTGTATCATGAAGACATTTAAAACAAAATTAATTGATATCTGTCTGTATCATGAAGACATTTAAAACAAAGTTAATTGATATCTGTCTGTCTGTATCATGAAGACATTTAAAACAAAGTTCATTGATATCTGTCTGTATCATGAAGACATTTAAAACAAAGTTCATTGATATCTGTCTGTATCATGAAGACATTTAAAACAAAGTTCATTGATATCTGTCTGTATCATGAAGACATTTAAAACAAAGTTAATTGATATCTGTCTGTATCAGGAAGACATTTAAAACAAAGTTAATTGATATCTGTCTGTATCATGAAGACATTTAAAACAAAGTTCATTGATATCTGTCTGTATCATGAAGACATTTAAAACAAAGTTCATTGATATCTGTCTGTATCATGAAGACATTTGAAACAAAGTTCATTGATATCTGTCTGTATCATGAAGACATTTAAAACAAAGTTCATTGATATCTGTCTGTCTGTATCAGAAAGACGTTTAAAACAAAGTTCATTGATACCTGTCTGTATCATGAAGACATTTAAAACAAAGTTAATTGATATCTGTCTGTATCATGAAGACATTTAAAACAAAGTTCATTGATATCTGTCTGTATCATGAAGACATTTAAAACAAAGTTAATTGATATCTGTCTGTATCATGAAGACATTTAAAACAAAGTTCATTGATATCTGTCTGTATCATGAAGACATTTAAAACAAAGTTCATTGATATCTGTCTGTATCATGAAGACATTTAAAACAAAGTTCATTGATATCTGTCTGTATCATGAAGACATTTAAAACAAAGTTAATTGATATCTGTCTGTATCATGAAGACATTTAAAACAAAGTTCATTGATATCTGTCTGTCTGTATCAGAAAGACGTTTAAAACAAAGTTCATTGATATCTGTCTGTATCAGGAGGACATTTAAAACAAAGTTAATTGATATCTGTCTGTCTGTATCATGAAGACATTTAAAACAAAGTTCATTGATATCTGTGTATCATGAAGACATTTAAAACAAAGTTAATTGATATCTGTCTGTATCATGAAGACATTTAAAACAAAGTTAATTGATATCTGTCTGTATCATGAAGACATTTAAAACAAAATTAATTGATATCTGTCTGTATCATGAAGACATTTAAAACAAAGTTCATTGATATCTGTCTGTCTGTATCATGAAGACATTTAAAACAAAGTTCATTGATATCTGTCTGTATCATGAAGACATTTAAAACAAAGTTAATTGATATCTGTCTGTATCATGAAGACATTTAAAACAAAGTTCATTGATATCTGTCTGTATCATGAAGACATTTAAAACAAAGTTCATTGATATCTGTCTGTATCATGAAGACATTTAAAACAAAGTTAATTGATATCTGTCTGTATCAGGAAGACATTTTATTGCTAGGACAACAGATAAATATAGTTATGTTTTTCAGTGTTATCCTTATCTCTAGGTGTCAGACCCTTATCTTTATGTCACCTTTAACTCTTTGTGTCCGACCCTTCACTTTCAGTGTCAGATCCTTTATTCACAGTGTCAGACCCTTAACTCTCAGTGTCACCCTTCACTCCCAGTGTCAGACCCTTCACTCTCAGTGTCAGACCCTTCACTGTCAATGTCACCCTTCACTCCCAGTGTCAGACCCTTCACTCTCAGTGTCAGACCCTTCTCTGTCAATGTCACCCTTCACTCTCAGTGTCAGACCCTTCACTCTCTTTGTTATCCTTCACTATCAATGTCACACTTCTCTCTTAGTGCCAAACCCTTCATTCTCAGTGCCAGACCCTTCACTATCAATGTCACCCTTCACCATCAGTGTCAGACCCTTCAAATTCAGTGTCATATTTCACTATACATGTCACCCTTCACTCTCAGTGTCAGACCTTTCACTCTCAGTGTCACCCTTCACTTTCAATGTCACCCTTCACTCTCAGTGTCAGACCCTTCACTTTCAATGTCACTCTTCACTCTCAGTGTCTGACCCTTCACTCTCAGTGTCAGACCCTTCACTCTCTTTGTTATCCTTCACTTTCAATGTCACACTTCTCTCTTAGTGTCAGACCTTTCACTCTCAGTGTCAGACCTTCCACTTTCAATGTCACCCTTCACTCTCAGTGTCAGACCCTTCACTTTCAATGTCACTCTTCACTCTCAGTGACTGACCCTTCACTCTCAGTGTCAGACCCTTCACTCTCAGTGCCAAACCTTTCATTCTCAGTGTCACCCTTCACTTTCAATGTCACCCTTCACTCTTAGTGTCAGACTCTTTACTCTCAGTGCCAGACCCTTCACATTCAGTGTCAGACCCTTCACTATCAATGTTATCCTTCACTCTCAGTGTCATTCTTCACTATCAATGTCACCCTTCACTCTTAGTGTCAGACTCTTTACTCCCAGTGTCAGACCCTTCACTCTCAGTGTCAGACCCTTCACTATCAATGTCATCCTTCACTCTCAGTGTCAGACCTTTCACTCTCAGTGTTACCCTTCACTTTCAATGTCACCCTTCACTCTTAGTGTCAGACTCTTCACTCTCAGTGTCACCCTCAACTATCAATGTCACCCTTCACTCTCAGTGTCAGACCCTTCACTTTCAATGTCACCCTTCACTCTCAGTGTCAGACCCTTCACTCTCAGTGTCAGACCCTTCACTTTCAATGTCACCCTTCACTCTCAGTGTCAGACCCTTCACTATCAATGTCATCCTTCACTCTCAGTGTCAGACCTTTCACTCTCAGTGTTACCCTTCACTTTCAATGTCACCCTTCACTCTTAGTGTCAGACTCTTCACTCTCAGTGTCACCCTCAACTATCAATGTCACCCTTCACTCTCAGTGTCAGACCCTTCACCCTTAGTGTCAGACCCTTCACTTTCAATGTCACCCTTCACTATCAGTGTCAGACCCTTCACTCTCAGTGTCAGACCCTTCACTCTCAGTGTCAGACCCTTCACTTTCAATGTCACCCTTAACCCTCAGTGTCAGACCCTTCACATTCAGTGTCTTTTTTCACTATACATGTCACCCTTCACTCTCAGTGTCAAACCCTTCACTCTCAGTGTCACCCTTCACTATCAATGTCACTCTTCACTCTCAGTGTTACCCTTCACCATCAATGTCACCCTTCTCTCTCAGTGTCAGACCCTTCACTCACGGTGTCATCCTTAACTGTATGTGCCAGACATTTTACTCTCAATGTCAGACCCTTTACTCTCAGTGTCAGACCCTTCACTCTCATTGTCACCCTTCACTCTCAGTGTCAGACCCTTCACTCTCAATGTCACCCTTCACTCTCAGTGTCAGACCCTTCACTCTCAATGTCACCCTTGACTCTCAGTGTCAGACCCTTCACTCTCAATGTCACCCTTGACTCTCAGTGTCAGACCCTTCACTCTCAATGTCACCCTTCACTCTCAGTGTCAGACCCTTCACTCTCAGTGTCATCCTTCATTTTCAATGTCACCCTTCACTCTCAGTGTTACCCTTCACCATCAATGTCACCCTTCTCTCTCAGTGTCAGACCCTTCACTCACGGTGTCATCCTTAACTGTATGTGCCAGACATTTTACTCTCAATGTCAGACCCTTTACTCTCAGTGTCAGACCCTTCACTCTCATTGTCACCCTTCACTCTCAGTGTCAGACCCTTCACTCTCAATGTCACCCTTCACTCTCAGTGTCAGACCCTTCACTCTCAATGTCACCCTTGACTCTCAGTGTCAGACCCTTCACTCTCAATGTCACCCTTCACTCTCAGTGTCAGACCCTTCACTCTCAATGTCACCCTTCACTCTCAGTGTCAGACCCTTCACTCTCAGTGTCATCCTTCATTTTCAATGTCACCCTTCACTCTCAGTGTTATCCTTCACTTTCAATGTCACCCTTCACTCTCAATGTTATCCTTCACTATCAATGTCATCCTTCACTATCAATGTCTCACAGCAGATTAATACTTTACATATTTCTATTTATTTTAAGCTGCTAGTTATTGATCTATTCTACTTACCTATTATTATTATAGTAACTTATTATACTGGCTTGAATGGAGTTTAACCAGAAATTTTCATCATCTTTCTTCAATTCAATAGATCTTTTAAGATAAAATTTATTTTTGTATATATATTAAGTGAAGGTTGGGAAAGGCAAGAAATGTAATGTGTAAAAAAAAAAAAAAATTAAATCTTAATTTGTTGCCATGATTTGTTCAGTCATATTTAAATGTTATAAAGATGTCTGGTGTTTTACTTTAGGAAACTAAAACCATTAGGACTTCAGGAAAGGAAAGTGGCAAAAATATTTAGGGGCTTTATAACAGTAAATCAATCAATGCATTAAAGCAGTTCAAAAACCCTGGCACAACATCCTACACTACCTACACTTGTAAAACAAGTACTAGTATGCACTTATGGTGACCTTTGGAGTGCAAGCAGTAATATCACAGATAAATATCAGTCCAATCAGTCCATCATATTGGAACAGAGCTAACCTTAGAAAAGACCTACAGCAAGGAATATCGATTTTCACTTGTTGTAAACAGGGATTAAATCTAAAGTGATAGGATGTTTTGGGTTTGAAAGCTACAGTGATGGGATGTTTTGGGTTTGAAGGCTACAGTGATGGGATGTTTCGGGTTTGAAGGCTACAGTGATGGGATGTTTTGGGTTTGAAGGCTACAGTGATGGGATGTTTTGGGTTTGAAGGCTAACACCTTAATCATTTGTCCATTACTGTTCTGATGATGACTGAAAAGTCTTAAGTTTCTGTTTAAAGGATTTCATTGCCTCTCACTGCGCAAGTTCAACAGGTCCATAAGTGAGAGAACACATCATCTGGATATAAATGAAAAGTCCTGACTCGATTATCCCAGGTCTGAACATCTGGATATAAATGAAGAAGCCTGACTCGATTATCCCAGGTCTGAACATCTGGATATAAATGAAGAAGCCCGACTCACTTATCCCAGGTCTGAACATCTTGATAAAAATGAAGAAGCTCGACTCCATTATCCCAGGTCTGAACATCTGGATATAAATGAAAAAGCCTGACTCAATTATCCCATGTCTGAACATCTGGATATAAATGAAGAAGCCTGACTTGATTATCCCAGGTCTGAACATCTTGATAAAAATGAAGAAGCTTGACTCCATTATCTTAGGTCTGAACATCTTGATAAAAATGAAGAAGCCAAACTCGATTATCCCAGGTCTGAACATCTGGATATAAATGAAGAAGCCCGACTCGATTATTCCAGGTCTGAACATCTGGATATAAATGAAGAAGCCCCACTCTATTATTCCAGGTCTGAACATCTGGATATAAATGAAAAAGCCTGACTCGATTATCCCATGTCTGAACATCTGGATATAAATGAAGAAGCCCGACTCGATTATCCCAGGTCTGAACATCTGGATATAAATGAAAAAGCCTGACTCGATTATCCCAGGTCTGAACATCTTGATAAAAATGAAGAAGCTCGACTCCATTATCCCAAGTCTGAACATCTGGATATAAATGAAGAAGCCCGACTCGATTATTCCAGGTCTGAACATCTGGATATAAATGAAGAAGCCTGACTCGATTATCCCAGGTCTGAACATCTGGATATAAATGAAGAAGCCCGACTTGATTATTCCAGGTCTGAACATCTGGATATAAATGAAGAAGCCTGACTCGATTATCCCAGGTCTGAACATCTAGATATAAATGAAGAGGCCCAACTCCATTATTCCAGGTCTGAACAACTGGTTATAAGGGATGGAATCTTGCACAACTGATTGGTAAATCCTCAGCTAAGGTTTAAATTCCACTCTGGCAGGCCTGAGTGCCAGAAAGTTTGTCAGTTTGTTTGCTGTGGGTTGATATCTTTGAGCTTTTTCAGTTTCCTGAACTGTTAGTAAACTGACAGCCTTGGTGTATGTGAAAGTAGGACTTACAATACTATTAACATTACTTCACACCCTGTTGGTAGAACTTCAGAGTTCACCATTACTTCACTTCTGTTGGTACAACTTCAGAGTTCACCATTATTTCACTTCTGTTTGTACAACTTCAGAGTTCACCATTACTTCACTTCTGTTGGTAGAACTTCAGAGTTCACCATTATTTCACTTCTGTTGGTAGAACTTCAGAGTTCACCATTACTTTACTTCTGTTGGTAGAACTTCAGAGTTCACCATTACTTCACTTCTGTTGGTAGAACTTCAGAGTTCACCATTATTTCACTTCTGTTGGTAGAACTTCAGAGTTCACCATTACTTCACTTCTGTTGGTAGAACTTCAGAGTTCACCATTACTTCACTTCTGATGGTAGAACTTCAGAGTTCACCATTACTTCACTTCTGTTGGTAGAACTTTAGAGTTCACCATTATTTTACTTCTGTTGGTAGAACTTCAGAGTTCACCATTACTTCACTTCTGTTGGTAGAACTTCAGAGTTCACCATTATTCACTTCTGATGGTAGAACTTCAGAGTTCACCATTACTTCACTTCTGTTGGTAGAACTTTAGAGTTCACCATTACTTTACTTCTGGTGGTATAACTATAGAATTTATGTAAATATAATAATATGTTAATTTTGTTTTTGTTTTGTTTTCTGTAGGTTTTGTCGAAGCAGTCTGACTTATCGATCAGGCAGGTGGAAAGATGGTTCCGTATGCGCAGGAACAAAGATAAACCGACAACGATGGTCAAATTTACAGAGTCAGCGTAAGTTTACAGTATCAGTATATAACTACTGTACTCTATAAACATTACACAGTCATAGCTAGCGACACAGAGAATGATGGGAATGGAATATATGACAAGGGGAATAACTGATTGATAGTAAAACATGATGAATTGATGTCCCCCCCCCCCCCCCACCATGGTACCTAGATACACTGTGTAAAAGATGCATGTAAAAAATATATTTTTAGTTTTATCTTTAAGAACGAATATTTACTTTAGGTTTAATTATTGCCTCTTGGATCTGAAATGATCGAGTGACTTCAATACTGACCTTGACATGAGTATTATATATCTAATTTCTTGGTATTATTGAAATAAATACAATATTATATGCTTTATGCTGCTGTTACTTAATCAATATTTTGCTTTAAGACAGATAAGATTCGGGTTTTATATATTAAGTGACTTGTACTTTGGTATCAATGGCTGTTATTAAGTATGAGCATTTTTCTGTTACAAAATTTTTCTTTCTCTGTTTTATTGTTATATTGATTTTTTGGAATAGATATGAAGATTCAACTAAATTTTTATTGATCATACATTATAATTATGTCTTGAACTTTTTTATTTATATATTTTTTCTAAAACAGCAATTTTAGTCTATAAATTCTGCATAAAGTGAAAGTTTTCTTAAATTTATTAAAACTGACTGACAGATTTTTGTTAAATATCAATATTTTACAGGAATACTAATTAATTAATTACATGTTAATTAAGCAATTAATAATAATAACAATAATAGCCATGAAAGCTCATTGGGTAGAGTTGTCACATTGTTTCATTTTGGGTTAGAGTCCTAGCCATTGTCACTCTGTTCTAGTTTGTCCTAGCCAATGTCACTCTGTTCTAGTTTGTCCTAGCCATTGTCACTGTTCTAGTTTGTCCTAGCCATTGTCACTCTGTTCTAGTTTGTCCTAACCATTGCCATTCTGTTCTAGTTTGTCCTAGCCATTGTCACTCTGTTCTAGTTTGTTCTAACTATTGTCACTCTGTTCTAGTTTGCCCTAGTCATTGTCACTATGTTCTAGTTTGTCCTAGTCATTGCCATTCTGTTCTAGTTTGTCCTAGCCATTGTCACTCTGTTCTAGTTTGTCCTAGTCATTGTCACTCTGTTTTAGTTTGTCCTAGCCATTGTCACTTCGTTCTAGTTTGTCCTAGTCATTGTCACTCTGTTCTAGTTTGTCCTAGCCATTATCAATCTGTTCTAGTTTGTCCTAACCATTGTCACTCTGTTCTAGTTTGTCCTAGTCATTGTCACTCTGTTCTAGTTTGTCCTAGCCATTGTCACTCTGTTCTAGTTTGTCCTAGTCATTGCCACTCTGTTCTAGTTTGTCCTAGTCATTGCCACTCTGTTCTAGTTTGTCCTAGTTATTGTCACTCTGTTCTAGTTTGTCCTAGCCATTGTCACTCTGTTCTTGTTTTCCTAGCCATTGTCACTCTGTTCTAGTTTGTCCTAGCCATTGCCACTCTGTTCTAGTCTGTCCTAGTTTTTGTCACTCTGTTCTAGTTTGTCCTAGCCATTGCCACTCTGTTCTAGTTTGTCCTAGTCATTGTCACTTTGTTCTAGTTTGTCCTTGTTATTGTCACTCTGTTCTAGTTTGTCTTAGTCATTGCCATTCTGTTCTAGTTTTCCTAGCCATTGCCACTCTGTTCTAGTTTGTCCTAGCCATTGTCACTCTGTTCTAGTTTGTTCTAGTTATTGTCACTTTGTTCTAGTTTATCCTCTTCTAGTTTGTCCTAGCCATTGTCACTCTGATTTAGTTTGTCCTAGCCATTGTCACTCTGTTCTAGTTTGTCCTAACCATTGTCACTCTGTTCTAGTTTGTCCTAGCCATTATCACTCTGTTCTAGTTTGTCCTAGCCATTGTCACTCTGTTCTAGTTTGATATAATTTTATTATTGTGACATTTTCCATTACAACTAGTTAAATCATGGTTGAGTAGCCTAAAACAAACACTACATACCACATGTACCACCCATCTGTTTATCTTGCTTTAGTATGTGTGACATATTACTTACTACAGCTACTGTGGTATTTTATGAATATCATAAAGGAGTTGATATAAAATAAGGACTGTTATTGGCTCCAAAAATCAATCATTTGAACAAGGATAGAAATTATAAATCACTATACAGATTTAAAACACAATTATAATGGCACCATTTCTATAAGTGGTCAGTAAGATTGGCCAACTTAGTGATTTTCATATTCTTGCCATATTCAGGCATTTTTTGACAAATATTTTGACTCTACAGAAAAATAGAGAGCAAATAAAAATAAAAATAAATCTTACACTTACATAGTTTGTGTAACTTGCCAAAATCAAATCATTTTACAAATTATGATGTTTTTTTATCTAGTATGTTCTCATACTAGGGAAACTGTAAAATGTCGCATAGTAAAAAGACATATATTAATGACTTTAGACTCTTCATCATCATAATCATAATAATCTTGACTCAAATTAAAGCGTAAAATTGATACATGCATGGCTTTTTCAGAGCTAAATATAGACTACCAAAAGAATTATATTGATTTGTATTACGTAATACTTCCAGATTTGATGACTAAGTGTTTAATCATTTAATTTTCTTCTATATTTTCAATTTTCAGCTATCAGCTTCAATAGTTAATGTAAGAATGCATTTTTGAAATATTTCTTCAGAAGACTGATAAATGTCTTCATAATTTCTAATTTGTTGGATTCAAAACATAGCATTCTTCTTCAGAGCTTTTAAATTATAAATTACAAAATATTTTAAAGGTCTGACCCAGTAGTTTCAGGCCTTGTACCTATGGACTAGCCTAACAGTAAACCAAACCCAAAAAATATACCAATATTACAGGTCCAACTAAAATGTATGTGGTCCTTTACTTATGGACTAGCCTGACAGTAAATTCCAAACCCCAAAAATGTACCAATTTACAGGTCCAACTCAAATGTATGTGGTCCTTTATTTATGGGCTAGCCTAACAGTAAATTCCAAACCCCAAAAATATGCCAATTTACAGGTCCAACTCAAATGTATGTGGTCCTTTACTTATTGGCTAGCCTAACAGTAAATTCTAAACCCCAAAAATATACCAATATCACATGCCCAACTCAAAAGTATGGCGTCCTGGACCTATGGACTAGTCTATCAGTAAATTCCAAACCCCAAAAATATACCAATATTACAGGTCCAACTAAAATGTATGTGGTTCTTTACTTATGGACTAGCCTAACAGTAAATTCCAAACCCCAAAAATATACCAATATTACAGGTCCAACTAAAATGTATGTGGTCCTTTACCTATGGTCTAGCCTAACAGTAAATTCATGTTCAACTCATAAGTAAGGGATCTTAAAATTATTGTCTAGCCAACCTGCATTATTGAATCCTGAATTTATATAAATATCAAAGATTCAACTTGAATTTATGGGGACTTGGACCTATGGGCTAGCCAGGACCAGCATATATGGAACCCTGAATTTATACAGCTTTTACAAGTTTCACAAGATGTCTGTGATATTATCCCTCTAGAGTGTCTGAATTACAGTTTATATATATAGTTTATGCATGGTTACCATAGTGATAGAATTTACAAATTAATCAAGAAATAGGAGCTGTAAGTTGCATTTTAGTTGACATTTTCAGAGTATACAAACAAAGTGATAAACTTCGCATCAAATGAAACAGTAGTCTGCTGAATTGATGCTATGTATCTTAGTTACCTAGCAACAAAATGGAATTACCTGATAGATAGTACATAAGACTTTTGTGGAACGAAACAAATATATTCTTTGAATATGGACTTGCATACTTGGCATTTTTTATGTACAAATGACATTTTTCTCGAAACATCTGTAATGTTCTGCCCAGATATTAGGGTACTTGTATATTTATCACATTGAATGCTGGCAAATAAAAATCCAACAAATAAAGCCTGGAATTAAATTTTAATCCATGCTTATTTTTTACTTTCAGATGGAGATTTACATATTATTTTTCTATATTTGTGTATGGTGTTGTCATACTATGGGATGTAAGTTTATATAGATATAAATCTTTATTGTAACCTGGAAGGGTAAGGGAGGGATGTATGGAAGGGAGGGATGTGTGCTTTTGGTCTTCTGGATGAAAATCAAGATGGCTGCCACCCCAGCTTCCTGTTATGGTCCATCCTGTTTGTTTAATGTTAGTTTTTTGGTGTACGTTTTCCTAAAAACTTTTTTTGTCATTAGCAGTTCAATTGAGCTTGGGTCTGCTTGAGTGACCTCTGCCAAACATAACGAAAAACAAAAAAATACAATGATCTTAGCTTTAAGAAATCTGTACATTTGGAAATTGCATCACCAATAACAAAGTCTAGCAGGAAATACTACAATAAAACCTTTATATAGAGACCATACACTCTGGTCTTTATACAGAGGTTGGGTTTTGGTTTAAATATAAAGCAAAAAAAACCTTAAAATACATGTAGTTGTCTAAATAGACAGGCGGTTTTTATACTGAGGATGTCATTATTTATTGTTGATGTTGAATGGTGAATACTGTTAAGAAACACAATATGACTATCTAGAAATATGAGATTATATTATATACAAGCTATCTAATAGATCATCTATCTAGCTTTGTGTGGTACATATATATATATATACATACATATATATATATATATATATATATATATATATATATATATATATATATATATATATATATATATATAAATGTTTTGTTTTGTGACATGATCATGAGATCCATGTATAGCAAGTCTTACCAAAAAAAAAAATAAAACATTATCACCATTGTGGAAATTGATGACATTATTAATGATGGTCACATGAAACACATGATAATGATGGTCACATGACACACATATGATGATGTTTTATGTACTCCAGTTTTCTCAACAATCCCAGAACTGACCTTGATATAAATTAATTTGAATCTTGACTTGGGCTGGGAAGGGAGGGTGGGTAATCTTGACTCAGGCTGGGAAGGGAGGTGGGTATCTTGGATCTTGACTAGGGCTGGGAAGGGAGGTGGGTAATCTTGAATCTTGAATTGGGCTGGGAAGGGAGGTGGGTAATCTTGAATCTTGACTAGGGCTGGGAAGGGAGGTGGGTAATCTTAGTTCTTGACTAGGACTGGGAAGGGAGGTGGGTAATATTGAATCTTGACTAGGAGGGGGAAGGGAGGTGGGTAATCTTGAATCATGACAAGGGCTGGGAAGGGAGGTGGGTAATCTTGAATCTTGACTAGGACGGGGAAGGGAGGTGGGTAATCTTGAATTTTGTTTTGGACTGGGAAGGAAGGTGGGTAATCTTGGATCTTGACTAGGGCTGGAAAGGGAGGTGGGTATCTTGGATCTTGACTAGGGCTGGGAAGGGAGGTGGGTTATCTTGACTAGGGCGGGGAAGGAAGGTCGGTATTCTTGAAATTTGTTTTGGGCTGGGAAGGAAGATGGGTAATCTTGAATCTTGACTAGGGCTGGGAAGGGAGGTGGGTAATCTTGCATCTTGACTAGGACTGGGAAAGGAGGTGGGTAATCTTGAATCTTGACTAGGGCTGGGAAGGGAGGTGGGTAACCTTGAATCTTGACCAGGACTGGGAAGGGAGGTGGGTAATCTTGAATTTTGTTTTGGGCTGGGAAGGAAGGTGGGTAATCTTGATCTTGACTAGGGCTGGGAAAGGAGGTGGGTATCTTGGATCTTGACTAGGGCTGGGAAGGGAGGTGGGTAATCTTGAATCTTGACAAGGACGGGGAAGGAAGGTGGGTAATCTTGAATTTTGTTTTGGGCTGGGAAGGAAGATTGGTAATCTTGAATCTTGACTAGGCTGGGAAGGGAGGTGGGTAATCTTGAATCTTGACTAGGAAGGGGAAGGAAGGTGGTTAATCTTGACTAGGACTGGGAAGGTAGGTGGGTAATCTTGAATCTTGACTAGGACGGGGAAGGGAGGTGGGTAATCTTGAATCTTGACTAGGACGGGAAGGGAGGTGGGTAATCTTGAATCTTGACTAGGACTGGGAAGGGAGGTGGGTAATCTTGAATTTTGTTTTGGGCTGGGAAGGAAGGTGGGTAATCTTGGATCTTGACTAGGGCTGGGAAGGGAAGTGGGTATCTTGGATCTGGACTAGGGCTGGGAAGGGAGGTGGGTAATCTTGAATCTTGAATTGGGCTGGGAAGGGAGGTGGGTAATCTTGAATCTTGACTAGGGCTGGGAAGGGAGGTGGGTAATCTTGAATCTTGACTAGGACTGGGAAGGGAGGTGAGTAGTCTTGTATCTTGACTAGGACGGGGAAGGAAGGTGGGTAATCTTGAATCTTGACTAGGACGGGGAAGGGAGGTGGGTAATCTTGAATCTTGACTAGGATGAGAAGGGAGGTGGGTAATCTTGAATCTTGACTAGGACGGGGAAGGGAGGTGAGTAATCTTGAATCTTGACTAGGACTGGGAAGGGAGGTGGGTAATCTTGAATCTTGACTAGGACGGGGAAGGATGGTGGGTAATCTTGAATTTTGTTTTGGGCTGGGAAGGAAGATGGGTAATCTTAAATCTTGACTAGGGCTGGAAAGGGAGGTGGGTATCTTGAATCTTGACCAGTTCTTGGAAAGGAGGTGGGTTGACACAAACATAACTAATCAAAGACAAGAAGTTTGTATGAATGTAGAAAACATAGTTAATTACTTTAATTTTTTACTTTTTTCCAGAAACCCTGGCTGTGGGATACAAAGTTCTGTTGGTTTGATTTTCCTCATCATGTGAGTATAAGAAATACATTAAACTAGGTTGTAATTTTACCAGTAAACTGTTGTTAAACGGTCAATTAATCAATGATTTTACACAAAATTCATCAATAAAATTCAACATCAATTTCCTCATTAGATCAATAGTTTTTAAGACAATTTGTTTCAGTTTAATAGAATTCTATTCACACCAAATTTACTAACAAAATATTTGATGACATTCAACAAAAAGATTTTGACTTCTGACAATGAAAATGATCAAAGTTAAAATAACTGGATTCAAATTTTCAGTTTTGGACTTCAAATAGCTTAGGGCTATTACACACCCATTTTTGTATTCGGCATTCACAATTTGAGCTTGAAAACAATGGTTATACATGTATTACATTGCTCATATAAGATCATAGTGATAAGGCTTATAAAGAAAGAAAATAAAAAATATAAAATATATCTTGTGGGATACTTACCATGTAGGTGAAAACAGATGAGAGATTTCCAATTTACCTTTTTATCTGTTAATCAGACTTAAAATAAATTTACTTAATTTGCTGTTGACTGCCTGACCAACTTGAAATGCCCCTTCCCAAAAAATGTTATTGCCATCAATCAATTCCAATTTTTTTTCTTCTCATCAGTATTAAAGGGCAATAACCCTTTTAAGGGAGACAACCTGTTAGCAGGTTTGTACAGTAGTAAGGAAATTCCATGGAAGGAAACACAAGGAGGAACAAAGAAGACATAAGATAGCAAAATAAATTGTAAAATGTGTTTAAAGAGACATATGATACCAATTTAAACATTTTCAAAGTGTAATAGATTAAGTTTTCAAAAAATAAAATACATTTTTTCTCCACCTACCTACCCACTTGTGGATAGCATGGGTTAGAAAACAGCAAACACAGAATTTTTAAGTTAGGCAAGGACATTATTATGTCTGTGTTAGGATTTTTGTTTCAATGTTAAGGGTGGTAATGTAGGCATTTAGAAATGTAACTTTTTGTTAAGTTGTATGTTCTTTTACTTACAGCACATATCATCTGATCTTTACTGGTATTATATGATAGAGATGAGCTTCTACTGGGCACTCATGTTTTCTCAGTTTGCTGATGTCAAACGCAAAGTAAGTCAATCATAGATCCATCCCATGAAGTCCCTAAAGTAGTCTAGGGACCTTCAATCCCATGATTTCCCTAAAGTAGTCTGGGACCTTAGTCATAAGGTCATTTATCTGCCAAATCTCGAAACTGAAGGTAAAAAGAAAGTGACATCAAAATAAAATACAAAAATAATTCCAGAAATGTTGTTAATTACATGTGCGGATGTCTCCAGTAAGGCTATTTCCAGTATGGCTATCTCCAGTAAGGCTATTTCTATTATGGCTAACTCCAGTAAGGCTAACTCCAGTATGGCTATCTCCAGTAAGGCTATTTCCAGTATGGCTTTTTCTAGTATGGCTATCTCCAGTATGGCTATTTCTATTATGGCTGTCTCCAGTAAGGCTATTTCTATTATGGCTATCTCCAGTATGGCTATTTCTAATATGGCTATCTCCAATAAGGCTATCTCCAGTATGGCTATCTCCAGTAAGGCTTTTTCCAGTATGGCTATCTCCAGTATGGCTATTTCTGGTATGGCTATCTCCAGTAAGGCTAACTCCAGTATGGCTATTTCCAGTATGGCTATCTTCATTATGCAGTTGAGAGAACATATTCAATTTTCCTTGAGATAATAGAATTGTAGGTATAATATAATAAATCAGTATTTATGTTTATTGTAGGATTTCTGGGAGATGTTTATCCACCATTGTGCTACACTTTTCTTAATGTTCTTCTCGTGGAACGCTAACTTTGTCAGAGTTGGAACACTTATACTTGTTCTACATGATCTTGTAGACTTTTGGTTAGAGGTAAGTAAAATAGAACAAATTAAAACATCTTGTGGAAATTCACACCAGATTGTAAAACATCAGATTGTTTTACATAAACATTTTACATAAAACACAAACAAATTTGGTATAAGGAATTTCAGTAGACAGTGTTAGATCTACAATATCAGACAAACCATAAAACATACAATACACATGTACCAGGAAATAGTTATTAAAAACGACAAAATTCTAAAAAGTAGGTATATGGTTAAAGGGAGATAACCCATTCTGTTTCCGACAAGAAAAAATAGATTAAGTGAAAATAAATTATTTGTGTTTGAATCAGTAACAATATACTTTTACTTTTGATATATATCAGATAATTGAGTGTTTTTTCAGATAAAGCTCATTATTAGATAAGTTTTTCAAAAAAAACTATTGGATAAAAATAAAAAATTGTAGGCCGACAACAATAAAGTTTCATTTCCCATAAAAATTATTTTATATTTCCTGTGAGGAAGATTTAATAGTTGTATATATTGTAAAGTAATCCATAACATTTTATCTAGATGACAATCTCCATTAAATCTAGAAATGGTTGGTTTTAATTATTAGCTGCGGTTCTGGCACAATATTTATTTTTCAGAAACCTTTTTTCTAGTCACAAATTTTTTTACTGTGAATCAAACACTCGGTTCTTGAATTGTGGAGAAAACCCAAAGAAAACCATCAATTTTTAGCAAGTAAACTTTTTCACACTAGAATTTGCCAAATTGTGATTTGATCCAAAGCAGTAAGAGGCACTGTAGTTCACAAAGAAGGGCTTTAGGCTACTTGGTTACCAATTTTACAAATTACCTGTTATAATTATTATAGAGAATCAGAGCATATATTTAGTTCAGTGAAACAGATTGTAGTAATCTAGCCCAGTCACATGATGATGGTGTTTAGTTAATTTGTTATTATTTATTTATATAGGCAGCAAAGATGTGTCTGTACTGTAAGAAGCAGAGTTTATGTGACATGTTGTTTGCTGTTTTTGCGGTTATGTGGTTCGTAACTAGACTGGTAGTCTATCCAGTAAGGTTAGTAAGAATTTTGATAATAATAACACAATTTTACTGGAACTTAGTACAATTGTGCTACAAAAACAGGCAGAAAATAATTTAAATTGACATGGAAGCTTCTTGGTTGATGTAGATTTAATATTGTCTCCAAGATCTGGGATTGCCACCCTTCTTTAGGAAAGTCATTGTATAATCATTAAAATGTAGGAAAAATTTTTTTTTTTTTTTTAGAAATTTTTCATTGATTGAATTTTTGAGTATGCTAGTATGGTGTTATTTTTGGACAAATTAAGTTCTATTCTATAACAACTGGGCTAAATTTAACAATACATGTATCTGCTTTAAGAAATCATTGTTTGATGCATATATAAAATTGTATCTGACATGGCTTTTAAATGTATTAAAGTACCAGTTAAGAATTACAGGTATTATTGGGGTTTTGATTTGTGATTAATGTTGAATTACAGTTATTATTGGGGTTTTGATTTGTGATTAATGTTGAATTACAGGTATTATTGGGGTTTTGATTTGTGATTAATGTTGAATTACAGGTATTATTGGGGTTTTGATTTGTGATTAATGTTGAATTACAGGAATTATTGGGGTTTTGATTTGTGATTAATGTTAAGATCTTTTACCGTACATTTTTTGTTTAATTTCAGAATCATGTACACCACATTCTTTGACAGTGGTGCCATACTCGGAACCTTTCCATCAATGCATTTCTTCAATATACTGTTAACATTGCTGTTCATTCTTCATATATACTGGTTCTCATTAATTGTGGCCCTGGTATATAATGTACTGACAAAGAAAGATGTAAGTATATATAGTACCGGTAGTCTTTTTATAATCAAGTAATATCATGTCACTTTCTGTACTGGGGCTGGAGTACAAACTGGGGTTGTGGTCTGATTATAATCAAGTAATGTAATGTCACTTTCTGTACTGGGGCTGGAGTACAAACTGGGGTCGTGGTCTGTTCATTACCTAGTAATGTCATGTCTTGTTCTGTACTGGGGCTGGAGTACATACTGGGGTCATAGTCAGTTCATTACCAAGAAATGTCATGTCCCTTTCTGTACTGGGGCTGGAGTACATACTGGGGTTATAGCCTGTTTATAATCAAGTAATGTCATGTCCCTTTCTGTACTGGGGTTGGAGTACACACTGGGGTTATAGCCTGTTTATAATCAAGTAATGTCATGTCCCTTTCTGTACTGGGGCTGGAGTACAAACTGGGGTTATAGCCTGTTTATAATCAAGTAATGTCATGTCCCTTTCTGTACTGGGGCTGGAGTACAAACTGGGGTTATAGCCTGTTTATAATCAAGTAATGTCATGTCCCTTTCTGTACTGGGGCTGGAGTACTAACTGGGGTTATAGCCTGTTTATAATCAAGTAATGTCATGTCCCTTTCTGTACTGGGGCTGGAGTACAAACTGGGGTTATAGTCTGTTTATAATCAAGTAATGTCATGTCCCTTTCTGTACTGGGGCTGGAGTACAAACTTGGGTTATCGCCTGTTTATAATCAAGTAACGTCATGTCCCTTTCTGTACTGGGGCTGGAGTACTAACTGGGGTTATCGCCTGTTTATAATCAAGTAATGTCATGTCCCTTTCTGTACTGGGGCTGGAGTACAAATTGGGGTTATAGCCTGTTTATAATCAAGTAATGTCATGTCCCTTTCTGTACTGGGGCTGGAGTACAAACTTGGGTTATCGCCTGTTTATAATCAAGTAATGTCATGTCCCTTTCTGTACTGGGGCTGGAGTACTAACTGGGGTTATCGCCTGTTAATAATCAAGTAATGTCATGTCCCTTTCTGTACTGGGGCTGGAGTACAAATTGGGGTTATAGCCTGTTTATAATCAAGTAATGTCATGTCCCTTTCTGTACTGGGGCTGGAGTACAAACTGGGGTTATCGCCTGTTTATAATCAAGTAACGTCATGTCCCTTTCTGTACTGGGGCTGGAGTACTAACTGGGGTTATCGCCTGTTTATAATCAAGTAATGTCATGTCCCTTTCTGTACTGGGGCTGGAGTACTAACTGGGGTTATAGCCTGTTTATAATCAAGTAATGTCATGTCCCTTTCTGTACTGGGGCTGGAGTACTAACTGGGGTTATAGCCTGTTTATAATCAAGTAATGTCATGTCCCTTTCTGTACTGGGGCTGGAGTACTAACTGGGGTTATAGCCTGTTTATAATCAAGTAATGTCATGTCCCTTTCTGTACTGGGGCTGGAGTACAAACTGGGGTTGTAGTCTGTTTATAATCAAGTAATGTCATGTCACTTTCTGTAACGTGTCTGGGGTACATACTTGGGTCATAGTCTGTTTATAATCAAGTAATGTCATGTCCCTTTCTGTACTGGGGCTGGAGTACATACTGGGGTTATAGCCTGTTTATAATCAAGTAATGTCATGTCACTTTCTGTAACGTGTCTGGGGTACATACTGGGGTCATAGTCTGTTTATAATCAAGTTCTTGTATGTCCCTCTCTGCAACAAGTCTGGGGTACAAACTGGGGTTGTAGTCTGTTTGTAATCAAGTAATGTCATGTCACTTTTGTACTGGGGCTGGAGTTCAAACTGGGGTCGTAGTCTGTTTATAATCAAGTAATGTCATGTCACTTTTGTACTGGGGTTGAAGTGCATACTGGGGTCATAAGTTGTTTATAATTAAGTAATGTCATGACACTTTTGTACTGGGGCTGGAGTGCATTCTGGGGTTGTAAGTTGTTTATAATTAAGTAATGTCATGTCACTTTCTGTACTGGGGCTGGAGTACAAACTGGGGTCGTAGTCTGTTTATTATTAAGTAATGTCATGTCACTTTCTGTACTGGGGCTGGAGTACAAACTGGGGTCATAGTCCAGGGCTTGACATTAACGGTTGTCCGCTTGCCCGGGGCAAGTTGAACTGACGGTCGGGCAAGTAAACTTCAGATTAAACTTGTCCGACGGGGCAAGTGAAAATTTTAGCCATAGATGATAGGTCCATTGTAGTCTGTTTATAATCAAGTTTGTTATGTCCCTTTCTGTAACAGGTCTGAGGTACATACTTAGGTTCTTCTCAGTAATACATTTCTATTGTGCATTGTTTACATGAGTAAATACTGCTCTCATTAATTATGGCTCTGGCATAAAGTCTGCTGACAAAGTTATTTATGCATGCATTATATTTTAGTACTTTAAAGCCATATGTCATGTACTGGGTTAGAAACCCATGCTACAGTTTCTTACAGGGATGAAATAAGTGAATTTTAGACAAAATGTTTAATTTTGAACCAATATCAACCCCTAAACTTATCATTATAAAACATGACAATAAACAATCATTTATAATGTTTGTTTACAGGATATAACAGACATTAGGAGCGATGAGGAGGAAGCTATCAGTGAAGACATTGACGAGTTTTCTAATGCCGTAAATCATAATTCAAAATCATCAAAATATATAAATGGTAAAGCTAAGAATGGGGTACATTTAAATGGTACTACTTCAGTTATGAATGGATCGACCCATTCTATAGGATAGGTGAAATCTTAGCCTAGTATTGATTTTAGGAATGCCATAATGAGATCTATATATTGTGCATTAATGTATTTATTATATATAGATTTAGTAAACATTTTCAAGTGAATGTGAAGCAACAGACTTCTTTAGTCTACAGAAATTGGTTGTAACCAATTCTGACACACGTCACATGTGCAGTTCGTACATTGATAAAAATGTAGTTTTCTGTTGTGACTAGTAATGTAATGGATATGTTAATATGCAATCCAGTTTACTAACTTTTATATATGCATATTGGATATAAAATGGGATACAGTTTTGTATATTTTTGTTGTTAAAACTTTTTTTTAATGTGCACAAATTGAAGCGATGTTTAGATGACACGTCATGTCATATTTTTTAACATTCCTTTGTATAAGTTTTGGGTTAATCAAGACCATTTACTATATTAGGTGAACATTCACTATACAATATGACCATTCAATGTATTGAATAAGAGTGCATCTAAAAAACTAATTTTGTTTTGCAATTTAACCAGGTTAGAGATTATTGGTTTTTTTTTTTTTTTTCGCAATGTGAATTAATTGCTTTGAATGACAAGTGCAAGTAATATCTAATTTTAACCAAGAACACAACATGATTTTTTTTTTTTTTTTTTTTTTTGCAATATAAACATGTTGATACTATAATCTGACATCTTAATTCACAAGGAAATGATCCGTTTGTTTGGAACATTCCTCAGGTGTGTATCATCAATATAGGGATGTGTGAGTCCAGTATTGTTATACATTCATCAGGAGATTATATCATTATAATAATTATAGTTTTTTAGTAGTTACAGTTTTTTTTAATTGTTTTATGAATTATTTAGTCACTCTAGTCAGTATGTCATGTTTAGTCAGGAAAATGTCAGAACTGTCTATTAAGTCCACCATGTTTAATTTCATTATGGTTTCCATGGAAACACAGTATCAAGTATCCATGGTTATACATTTTTGGTATTTATAGTTATACATGAATTTTGATATCCATGGTCACATTTGTAATGTTTCTGGTTACTGAGGTACAATCTGTGGTTTCCATAGAAATTTAAGGTTACAAAATCTAAAATCCTTAGTTACCAAATGCTTTGAAATATTATTGAATAAACTCTCTTCTTATTTTTAGTTTACAGAAAAATAAATCTGATATTTATTCTCTTAAGACAGAAATATAAAATTGATATATACCAGACTTTCTCAGGACAGTATAAAAATAACAAAAATATGTAAATAAAACATGAAGTGAATCACAAGTAACTTTACACATGATGTCAGGGCACTTTATATGTTATAAACTGGTGGTCGTATTTCCAGCTAAACTGAGAATATAATATAGATATTTTATAAGTGCTCAATAAATGGTCTATGAAAGTTATAAAGACATGATTTATAATAGAATTATTATACAAGGCCATGACAAATTAATTTGTAGTTTGTGGGACCCACTCATCTCTAAAATTTAGAATAAATAAAATTAATTTCATTTTTTAATTGTCTGTCTAAAATTTCCAGTAAAATGCTGCCTCCATCAAATCTCTGCAAAATCTTTAGCTGCATTCAGTGTAACTTCAACAATAAAACAATGTTTTACTATTTAACAGTTCTTGGTTGATTTATTATTTGCTATATTGGATGGGAATTTGCCAGAACAGCATATTCTTTGCTTTGATCTGTTATTCATAAACTTTTTTGGCTTTTCCTGTAATAATTACCTTTTTATTCATTTTTTACCCGCTCACCAGGTTCAAATTTTGTTGGCCTGAAGAAAAATGTGTTTTAGAAAAAGAAAATATATTTAATTTTTAACCCCTTGCTCGCCTCTATTTTTTTTCCAAAAAAATATCTAGAACTAAAAATTAATTTGGTGTGGCCCAAGAATTAAATTAAAGTAAGATTGTTATTAAGGTATTATTTTTGCAGAACAATGTTCTTCATTTTTGTTTGTTTTGTATTGTTTTGTTTTGTTTTTAAGGTTTTTTAATGTGCAAAAAATACATTTTTTCAATTGTTATTTAAAAAAGCAAAATATAACTTGATGTAGCTGTATCTATAAATGCATAGAGAGGAGTCAGACATGCCTTCATAATGTCACCAACTGTGTACGGAAACAAAATGTGTATTTGATGTTTGCTAATCACATGAGATATTGATATACCTCTAAAAATTGTTGGAACAAATATGTCTTAAGATGATACGGACCAAGTGAAACCATCGTTTTAAGATTTACATGATACCTGGCAATGTTTGTGTAGAAACTGTTTTTACTGATGATGGGAAGTATCTGACAGTCTAATGTTGTATAGTGCAGGACAAATTAAATCATAGAATTCTGTATTTGAACTTAAAAATGCCTCTCCTCCCCCCTCCTGTATGTTTGTGTAGTATTGTCATCAGCATAAGATATATTATCCCAAAATTTGACTTGCTTTTTGTACTCAACCTCCCCCCCCCCTAAAAAAATGGAAGGTGTATTACATTTATAAAAGTTGTTTCACGACCATATCATATGTGTTTTTCAGTAGATCTTGATATCATTAGGCTATGTGTTGTAAACTGTTTTTAGTTTTGAAGCTTAAAAGAATAAGATTTTTTTAGGGGGGATTTTGGAGCTTACAAACAGCTCTTTGGTCTTGGTTTGTTTGTTTTTTCTTTTTGGAAAAGACGCTTGACTGAAAACCATTTTCCATCAACAGTATAAACAGTACAGGTCTAAGCTGGTTTTATGTGTTAGATGTATGGTACATATAAACTACTTGTGTACACTGTATATAACTTATATATATAAAAATTAATTATAAATATGAATTTTTATCACGAATATATTAATAGTACTAATGATACGATAGTCCCATATGGATTCTAAATCCAGACTATTTTACCTTTTGTTTATAGGTAAAGGTATTTCTTTCTGTTGACACTGATGGTTCATCCAGGGGTAACTACGAGTCTGGGTAGAGGATTAATATAAAAAATCAATCCTTGAGTTTAAACGCCTGTAACCAGCATACTTCTAAGTGTTTGTGCTGATTGTTATAGAAAATTTTTATGTGTCAATTATCTGGATTATCTTGTAGTTCCCTGTTGAACCTCATTGTCATTTGAAACCGTTATGTTTTTATCCCCAGAAACATAAAAAAAAAAAAAGGAATTACTGAATGTGCCATTGAACACATGTGACATTTTTCTTAAGCATGCTTCACACATGTGCTATTTTGCTTGAACATGGCTTACACATGTGCCATTTAAACACGTGTTATTTGCTTGAACATAGTTTACACGTGTACCACTGTTTAAACATGCTTCACACATGTGCTATTTTGCTCGAACATGGTTTACACATCTGCCATTGAGCTTGAATATGGTTCATATGTATGCCATTGTGCTTGAACATGGTTCACATGTGTGTCACTGTGTTTAAACATAGTTCACACATGTGCATGGCACATAAGCATGGTTCACAGGTGTGTCATTATATTTGAACATGGTTTACATGTATGCCATTATGTATAAACATATTATGTATTCATGCAATTGAGTATGTTTTAACATGTTTCTTTCATTTTGATGTGTTACTGTTAGAATTCTTTTGCAATTTATAATGACGTTCATATAGACAGTTGCTACCCAAATTGCAACCAAGAGAACTGAAGTAGATTGTGAAAGAATTTGATCATGTATAAACAATGGTACCTAAAATTGCACATACATGTTTATAGTACCATCATATGCCATATTTAGTAGAATTGTATCATTCACACAGACCTTACTATTATATGTCACATTGTAAATGAATAATTGTTTGAAAGTATGTAAAATGTGTCCAACGAACTTAACATCATAAAATTTTGAATTTTTATGTAATATATTTAACAATGTATACCACGATTTAATGCTAATTTGTGTAAATGTTTTTATAATAGGTGTAAATGATTTTCTGATTTATAAATGTATTCTTAGATGTCGACCATCAAAGCATCACATTCCAGAATCATTTCACATTAAAATTTTTATCTATATCATAAATGTTAAAGAAAATAGCATTTAATTAATTATCAAATGTTATTTTTATTAATTTATTAGTAACAATATCACATATTGGTTATGGTAATAACTTGGTGCACAGATGGTTCCAATTGTCATTTCACCCAATGCCAAGTGGTGTTACACATATTAACAGTATAAATACATGACAAATTGTAATTATGATTGTGGTTCAACAGTTTACTGTGTGATCAGTGCCATCATACAGACTGTGGTTCAACAGTTTACTGTGTGATCGGTGTCATCATAGAGACTGTGGTTCAACAGTTTACTGTGTGATCAGTGCCATCATACAGACTGTGGTTCAACAGTTTACTGTGTGATCAGTGCCATCATATAGATTGTGGTTCAACAGTTTTACTGTGTGATCGGTGCCATCATACAGACTGTGGTTCAACAGTTTACTGTGTGATCAGTGCCATCATACAGACTGTGGTTCAACAGTTTACTGTGTGATCAGTGTCATCATAGAGACTGTGGTTCAACAGTTTACTGTGTGATCAGTGCCATCATACGTGGTTCAACAGTTTACTGTGTGATCAGTGCCATCATACAGACTGTGGTTCAACAGTTTACTGTGTGATCAGTGTCATCATATAGACTGTGGTTCAACAGTTTACTGTGTGATCAGTGTCATCATAGAGACTGTGGTTCAACAGTTTACTGTGTGATCAGTGCCATCATACAGACTGTGGTTCAACAGTTTACTGTGTGATCAGTGCCATCATACAGACTGTGGTTCAACAGTTTACTGTGTGATCAGTGTCATCATACAGACTGTGGTTCAACAGTTTACTGTGTGATCAGTGCCATCATACAGACTGTGGTTCAACAGTTTACTGTGTGATCATGCATCATACAGACTGTGGTTCAACAGTTTACTGTGTAATCAGTGTCCATCATCTAGATTGTGGTTAAAGTTGACTTTGTGAATCATTTCCATCATACAGACTGTGGTTCAACAGTTTACTGTGTGGATCATGCATCATACAGACCTGTGGTTCCAACAGTTTACTGTGTGATCATTGCCATCATACAGACTGTGGTTAAACAGTTTACTTTGTGATCATTGCCATCATAAGACTGTGGTTCACAGTTTAACGGTTGTGTCATTCGTCATCATAGAGAGTGTGGTTTCACATTTTACTGTGTGATCAGTGTCATCATATAGATTGTGGGTTTCAAACAGTGGACTGTGGCTCATTGCCATCATACAGACTGTGGGTTCACGTTAGCTGTGTGATCATGTCATCATAGAGACTGTGGTTCACAGTTTACTGTGTGATCAGGGCCATCATACAGACTGTGGTTCAACAGTATTACTGTATGATGCAGGTGTCATCATACAGACTGTGGTTCTAAGCAGTTTACTGTTGTGATCAGTGTCATCAATACAGACTGTGGTTTCAACAGTTTACCTGTGTGATCAGTGTCATCATACAGACTGTGGTTCAACAGTTTACTGTGTGATCAGTGTCATCATATAGATTGTGGTTCAACAGTTTACTGTGTGATCAGTGCCATCATACAGACTGTGGTTCAACAGTTTACTGTGTGATCAGTGTCATCATAGAGACTGTGGTTCAACAGTTTACTGTGTGATCAGTGTCATCATACAGACTGTGGTTCAACAGTTTACTGTGTGATCAGTGTCATCATATAGATTGTGGTTCAACAGTTTACTGTGTGATCAGTGCCATCATACAGACTGTGGTTCAACAGTTTACTGTGTGATCAGTGTCATCATAGAGACTGTGGTTCAACAGTTTACTGTGTGATCAGTGCCATCATACAGACTGTGGTTCAACAGTTTACTGTATGATCAGTGTCATCATACAGACTGTGGTTCAACAGTTTACTGTGTGATCAGTGTCATCATACAGACTGTGGTTCAACAGTTTACTGTGTGATCAGTGTCATCATACAGACTGTGGTTCAACAGTTTACTGTGTGATCAGTGTCATCATACAGACTGTGGTTCAACAGTTTACTGTGTGATCAGTGTCATCATAGAGACTGTGGTTCAACAGTTTACTGTGTGATCAGTGTCATCATATAGATTGTGGTTCAACAGTTTACTGTGTGATCAGTGTCATCATACAGACTGTGGTTCAACAGTTTACTGTGTGATCAGTGTCATCATATAGATTGTGGTTCAACAGTTTACTGTGTGATCAGTGTCATCATAGAGACTGTGGTTCAACAGTTTACTGTGTGATCAGTGTCATCATATAGATTGTGGTTCAACAGTTTACTGTGTGATCAGTGTCATCATACAGACTGTGGTTCAACAGTTTACTGTGTGATCAGTGTCATCATATAGATTGTGGTTCAACAGTTTACTGTGTGATCAGTGTCATCATACAGAACTGTGGTTCAACAGTTTACTGTGTGATCAGTGTCATCATATAGATTGTGGTTCAACAGTTTACTGTGTGATCAGTGTCATCATAGAGACTGTGGTTCAACAGTTTACTGTGTGATCAGTGTCATCATATAGATTGTGGTTCAACAGTTTACTGTGTGATCAGTGTCATCATATAGATTGTGGTTCAACAGTTTACTGTGTGATCAGTGTCATCATAGAGACTGTGGTTCAACAGTTTACTGTATGATCAGTGTCATCATACAGACTGTGGTTCAACAGTTTACTGTGTGATCAGTGTCATCATACAGACTGTGGTTCAACAGTTTACTGTGTGATCAGTGTCATCATAGAGACTGTGGTTCAACAGTTTACTGTATGATCAGTGTCATCATATAGATTGTGGTTCAACAGTTTACTGTGTGATCAGTGTCATCATACAGACTGTGGTTCAACAGTTTACTGTGTGATCAGTGTCATCATATAGATTGTGGTTCAACAGTTTACTGTGTGATCAGTGTCATCATAGAGACTGTGGTTCAACAGTTTACTGTGTGATCAGTGTCATCATATAGATTGTGGTTCAACAGTTTACTGTGTGATCAGTGTCATCATATAGATTGTGGTTCAACAGTTTACTGTGTGATCAGTGTCATCATAGAGACTGTGGTTCAACAGTTTACTGTATGATCAGTGTCATCATACAGACTGTGGTTCAACAGTTTACTGTGTGATCAGTGTCATCATACAGACTGTGGTTCAACAGTTTACTGTGTGATCAGTGTCATCATACAGACTGTGGTTCAACAGTTTACTGTGTGATCAGTGTCATCATAGAGACTGTGGTTCAACAGTTTACTGTGTGATCAGTGTCATCATATAGATTGTGGTTCAACAGTTTACTGTGTGATCAGTGTCATCATATAGATTGTGGTTCAACAGTTTACTGTGTGATCAGTGTCATCATATAGATTGTGGTTCAACAGTTTACTGTGTGATCAGTGTCATCATATAGATTGTGGTTCAACAGTTTACTGTGTGATCAGTGCCATCATATAGATTGTGGTTCAACAGTTTACTGTGTGATCAGTGCCATCATACAGACTGTGGTTCAACAGTTTACTGTGTGATCAGTGTCATCATAGAGACTGTGGTTCAACAGTTTACTGTGTGATCAGTGTCATCATACAGACTGTGGTTCAACAGTTTACTGTGTGATCAGTGTCATCATACAGACTGTGGTTCAACAGTTTACTGTGTGATCAGTGCCATCATACAGACTGTGGTTCAACAGTTTACTGTGTGATCAGTGTCATCATAGAGACTGTGGTTCAACAGTTTACTGTGTGATCAGTGTCATCATATAGATTGTGGTTCAACAGTTTACTGTGTGATCAGTGCCATCATACAGACTGTGGTTCAACAGTTTACTGTGTGATCAGTGTCATCATATAGATTGTGGTTCAACAGTTTACTGTGTGATCAGTGTCATCATATAGATTGTGGTTCAACAGTTTACTGTGTGATCAGTGCCATCATACAGACTGTGGTTCAACAGTTTACTGTGTGATCAGTGTCATCATACAGACTGTGGTTCAACAGTTTACTGTGTGATCAGTGCCATCATACAGACTGTGGTTCAACAGTTTACTGTGTGATCAGTGCCATCATACAGACTGTGGTTCAACAGTTTACTGTGTGATCAGTGTCATCATATAGATTGTGGTTCAACAGTTTACTGTGTGATCAGTGTCATCATATAGATTGTGGTTCAACAGTTTACTGTGTGATCAGTGCCATCATACAGACTGTGGTTCAACAGTTTACTGTGTGATCAGTGTCATCATAGAGACTGTGGTTCAACAGTTTACTGTGTGATCAGTGTCATCATACAGACTGTGGTTCAACAGTTTACTGTGTGATCAGTGTCATCATACAGACTGTGGTTCAACAGTTTACTGTGTGATCAGTGCCATCATACAGACTGTGGTTCAACAGTTTACTGTGTGATCAGTGTCATCATAGAGACTGTGGTTCAACAGTTTACTGTGTGATCAGTGTCATCATATAGATTGTGGTTCAACAGTTTACTGTGTGATCAGTGTCATCATACAGACTGTGGTTCAACAGTTTACTGTGTGATCAGTGTCATCATACAGACTGTGGTTCAACAGTTTACTGTGTGATCAGTGTCATCATACAGACTGTGTTCCAACAGTTTACTGTGTGATCGGTGCCATCATACAGACTGTGGTTCAACAGTTTACTGTGTGATCAGTGCCATCATACAGACTGTGTTTCAACAGTTTACTGTGTGATCATGCCATCATACAGACTGTGTTCCAACAGTTTACTTTGTGATCAGTGCCATCATAGAGACTGTGGTTCAACAGTTTACTGTGTGATCAGTGCCATCATACAGACTGTGGTTCAACAGTTTACTGTGTGAACAGTGCCATCATACAGACTGTGGTTCAACAGTTTACAATGTGATCATACATATTGTGAGGAATGTTATATAGGACTTTCATTTTGAAATTTTAAGCAAATTTACATGTCTAATTTACATTGGTTAACATTATGTGATGTGTTGTCATGTACATAATAAGTGGAAGTTTTACACAAGAATTATGAGGCGATTACATGGTATTCTGTTGAACCCGTTTGACTCATCAGAAATTTGATGGATATATAATTTAGATTTAGTTTCATTTCAACACAATGACAGATGTCTAAATCTTACAAAAAATCAAATTTAATGTGGTTCTTTTACCTTAAATGAACTTATAGTAACATTTTAATAATACCGCTTTCAATAATTGCTAATGTGACTTTTGTGATTTTTTTTAAACAATTTAATATAAAATTAATTTATGCTTAAAAGTTTGATAATTTTATCTTTCTTTGTGTTCTTGATATTTCTGCTTACATTTTTTTTTCTAAATTTTATTCAGTGTTTATATATGATATGAACATAATGAATTGAGATTTGCTGAAAATTTTGATATTAAAAATTTCAATAATATTGTTGTTTTTATTTATTAATGTATTCTCCACCATCTATAGATGTTACTTTTGTTATAGTTTTTACTACATTGTATAATGTAATCTACCATAAGTATACCGCTTCAATATTTAAATGTTTAACTTTGTTGTTCTCAAAAAAAAAAAAAAATTACAACAGCCAATTGTAAACAATAAAATAATGAAAAATACTAAATATTTTTTGTATATTATAACTCAAGTTTAAGTGAAAATTTAACACATTTGAAAACAATTGCCTTCCCTTTATTCTGCAAAGATACAAATTTCTGCAATTTTACCTATAGCTGGTGGTGTATTGATATAAAAAAAATTATCTGAACTAGAACTTAAGCCCATTTTTACTAGCTAATTGTTTTAAAAAATAAACAAGTTCATCGTTTTATTGGCCCTAAAAATTATTTTACACTGAAACAACTGACATTTGTCATTTTTGCTTTTTTTAAAAAGTCATCAATCGATTTCAGTTCAGTAATTTTGCCAGCATAGGTGTGTTGTTTGTGTGTGTGTGTGTGTGTGTGTGTGTGTTAAACACAAAATTATTGAATCATAACTTTTTTTGATTCTTGTCCTTCATGGCTTTTCTTATGCACCTTAAGGTCAATCAGAATTATCTCCCTTTGTGGCTAGCCAAAAGTAGATAGTTTTCAGAGTGAGCATATTTTATATTTTAGTATCCTTTATCTAATTCCAGCAGTTAAGTTATCTTACCTTATTCTATATTCTTTACCTTATTCCAGCAGTTAAGTTATCTTACCTTATTCTATATTCTTTACCTTATTCCAGCAGTAAAGATATCTTACCTTATTCTATATCCTTTATCTATTCCAGCAGTTAAGTTATCTTAAGTTACCTTATTCTATATTCTTTACCTTATTCCAGCAGTAAAGTTATCATACCTTATTCTATATTCTTTGTCTATTCCAGCAGTAAAGTTATCTTACCTTATTCTATATTCTTTGTCTATTCCAGCAGTAAAGTTATCTTACCTTATTCTATATTCTTTACCTTATTCCAGCAGTAAAGTTATCTTACCTTATTCTATATTCTTTACCTTATTCCAGTAGTAAAGTTATCTTACCTTATTCTATATTCTTTACCTTATTTCAGCAGTAAAGTTATCTTACCTTATTCTATATTCTTTACCTTATTCCAGCAGTTATTTTACCCTATCCTATTTTCTTTATCTATTCCAGCAGTAAAGTTATCTTACCTTATTCTATATTCTTTACCTTATTCCAGCAGTTATCTTACCTTATTCTATTTTCTTTATCTATTCCAGCAGTAAAGTTATCTTACCTTATTCTATATTCTTTACCTTATTCCAGCAGTAAAGTTATTTTACCTTATTCTATATTCTTAACCTTATTCCAGCAGTTAAGTTATCTTACCTTATTCTATATTATTTATCTTATTCAAGCGGTTAAGTTATCTTATCTTATTCTATATTCTTTACCTTATTTCAGCAGTAAAGTTATCTTACCTTATTCTATATTCTTTACCTTATTCCAGCAGTTATTTTACCCTATCCTATTTTCTTTATCTATTCCAGCAGTAAAGTTATCTTACCTTATTCTATATTCTTTACCTTATTCCAGCAGTTATCTTACCTTATTCTATACTATTTATCTTATTCAAGCGGTTAAGTTATCTTATCTTATTCTATAGTCTTTATCTATTCCAGCAGTAAAGTTATTTTACCTTATTCTATATTCTTTACCTTATTCCAGCAGTAAAGTTATCTTACCTTATTCTATATTCTTAACCTTATTCCAGCAGTAAAGTTATCTTACCTTATTCTATATTCTTTACCTTATTCCAGCAGTTAAGTTATCTTACCTTATTCTTTACATAAATAGCTGCAATAATGCTGAGATAGGTACTCTTGTTACTCAATGACATTTTAAGCACCTTAAATTTGGTTTTATTTTTTCATTTGTTTACTTTAGTAACCGTTCCTTAGTTACGGTACTTGTTTTAATTTGATATGTCTGAAGTAAATATGTGTTTGTATTGCACATAATTGAATTTTTCAATGACTAACATTTTAACAACATAAATATGATTTTGAAAATTAAATTATGTGTGTTAAATGTCAGGAAGTTGTGCACAAACAATTGTCATTCTACAAAGTCATTTTAATCTTATTTGGGTAAATATCATTATATTTATAATATAAATATTACAGTAGGTCTAGCATTTTTTTTTTTTTTTTTTTTAGTTTTGAATTTTGGTTTAATGAAAATATTGTCATTCTAACAATTCATAGCTGTAGAGTTAGTTATGAACTTATTTTCCCAATATACAATGTACTGTGAAATGATCAATAGCTTTGTGACATACCACTGTTAGTAAAGGATCAAAAGATTCAAATTGTTCAATTTAGAAACATTCAAATTCCTTGGGTATTACATCAGTTGCAGTTCTCTCCTAGATTTAGATACAGTAAAACCGTGATTCATTGTCAGCATCTGTATAGTCAGAATTTGATGTTATTGTTGGTGATAAAACTAAGAAGGTTTGAAGAAAACGTAGGAATATATTTTGGGATTTTTAAACCCTGTGTTGATATTCAGTCAGGTGACAAAGCTACTGAGGATTACATAACAAGGTTTTTATTGTATCATTAAATTGAACCTAAATTACATCACAGACTCAAACACTCTCCTGTGTGTATACTAATTAAGTCGAAGCCAAAGTTACTCATTTAAGTAAGGAAAATTTTGTCAATCTTTCATTAAGCTATTAAAACAGTTATTATTTTTGACATAACTAAACTTTAGATGTCAGAATCCTTAAATTATCATCAAAACAACATCTTTAATTCATCTAGAAAAATACATTTATATATAAAAATAGAATTTGGATGTTGTAAAAAAAAGGATTATGTGTGAATAAAAATTCTTTGATTTTAAAACTATTTTTTATGACTTGACTTGTACAAAATTTGTTTCTATGTGTCATGCTTTGGTACATTTAATATTTAAGTGTTTAAACTAAACCTTACTATGAAGTGGTTGATCTAATCACAGAGGGGTTCACAGTAGCCTGAGGTCGATTGATGTATTGTTATCTGTTGACATTTTTGTGCTTACGTACCATTGTCATGTTGTAATTTAGAGGACCAGTCAGTTTGTATTTACAAATTTAATTTTCTGTCAAAGTTTTCTGGAATTTTTATTGTTTAATATTATATCCCTGTATTTGAATTTTAATTGTGTTTTATAATTAATACCCATGGTTTTCTTGATTTTTCAGTTTTCATTCTCATATTTAATAATATATTTGAATTTTTTTTAAATTATTTATTCTTTAAAATTGTATCATTATACCCATAAAAAACAAGATGTATTCTAAAGGTCAGAAATGGATTTACTTTGACCTCATCCTGAAACTGCAATATAAACTGTTTTGAAATTTTTTTATAGGCCCAACACAAACCTTAGTTACCTCCCTTTGTATACTGAGTGTGCAATATAGTATGATTTTATATAAGTGCTATATTAAAGTGCTATATTAAATAAAGAATTGACTTAAACTTAATTTTTGTGAAATTAATTCAAACATATTCATTAGCTCACATGACCTCTGGTCATGTGAGCTTATGGCATAGCGCAGTGTGTGTATGTGCATGTGTGCGTGCATGTGTGGGTCATTAACACACATTTCGACTTCTCCTCCGAAAGTACTGGACAGATTTCAATGAGACTTGGCCAGAAGCATGTCTGGGTCAGCACAATTCAGATTTGTTCATTGCATTGCCATGGCTACCAAAACTAGGTCATCATCTTTACAAAAACTTCTTCTCCGAAACCATTGATGGGAGAAAAAAATTCTGATGTGATGTTTGGCTTGTCTAGGGTCTTTAGCCTATAATTTGTTCATTTTGTGAAATTTGGTCGAAAAATGGGTTACACGTTTCTTGTGTTGAATTTTAAAAAATTCACAAAATGGCTTTAAATTGTTATTACTTGACTATTTGAACAGATATTGACATGGGGTTTTCAGTTTTGGCTTTTTCTTAAAATAACATTCAAAATGGGGTCAAGGTCAAAGTTCAAGGTCATGACCTAGTTTGTAATTTTGAATTTTTAGGCTATTGTCTTCAAAATTTTAAAAATATCAAAACATTGTTAAAATGTTCAGCATGACATAATTGAAAAAGATACAAGGTTTCATAACTATATGATAATCCATGTAGGAGTTGTTGCCCCTGAAATGTTATTTTTTGCTTATAAAAACTAAAATTGTGCATAAGCTTTAAAATTGTTAACTTTTTGCATTGGCATGTATACTAGAATATTGTAGGTATTAACATTATGATAATTTTGATATATGACTCAAGGTCTTACGTTCAAAGGTCAAGGTCATAGATACACAATGAGACTAAAATTGTTAATTATCTTGAAAACTATTAACTCATTGTATTAGCATGTATATTAGAATATTGTAGGTATTGACATGGCGATCATTTTGATATATGACTCTAGGTCATATTCTCAAAGGTCAAGGTCATAGGTGCAAAAAAGACTGAAATTGTTGATTATTATGGAAACTATTAACTTTTTGCATAGGCATATATATTAGAATATTGTAGGTATTGACATGAAGATAATTTTGATATATGACTCAAGGTCTTACGTTCAAAGGTCAAGGTCATAGATGCACAATGAGACTAAAATTGTTAATTATCTTGAAAACTGTTAACTCATTGTATTAGCATGTATATTAGAATATTGTAGGTATTGACATGGCGATCATTTTGATATATGACTCTAGGTCATATTCTCAAAGGTCAAGGTCATAGGTGCAAAAAAGACTGAAATTGTTGATTATTATGGAAACTATTAACTTTTTGCATAGGCATATATATTAGAATATTGTAGGTATTGACATGAAGATAATTTTGATATATGACTCAAGGTCTTATGTTCAAAGGTCAAGGTCATAGATGCACAATGAGACTAAAATTGTTAATTATCTTGAAAACTATTAACTCATTGTATTAGCATGTATATTAGAATATTGTAGGTATTGACATGGCGATCATTTTGATATATGACTCTAGGTCATATTCTCAAAGGTCAAGGTCATAGGTGCAAAAAAGACTGAAATTGTTGATTATTATGGAAACTATTAACTTTTTGCATAGGCATTTATATTAGAATATTGTAGGTATTGACATGACGATAATTTTGATATGTGACTCAAGGTCCTACGTTCAAAGGTCAAGGTCATAGATGCACAATGAGACTAAAATTGTTAATTATCTTGAAAACTATTAACTTTTTGCATAGGCATATATATTAGAATATTGTAGGTATTAACATGATGCAATTTGATATATGGCTCAAGGTCTTATGTTCAAAGGTCAAGGTCATAGATGCACAATGAGACTAAAATTGTTTATTAACTTGGAAACTATTAACTTTTTGTATTGGCATGTATACTAGAATATGGTAGGAATTGATATGGCGATCATTCTGATATAAGATTCAAGATCTTACTTTTAAAGGTCAAGGTCATAGATGCATAAGAAGACTCAAATTGTTAATTATCTTGAAAACTATTGACTTTTTGTATAGGCATGTATATTAGAATATTTTATGTATATTTGCAAATTATTTTGACCATATCCTCAGGTGAGCGTTAAGGCTGATGGGCCTCTTGTTACATTATACAAGACTTTAAATATATTGTTTGTTTTTTAGAAATTCCTTTTCACAATTTGAAAATATTAATTTTAACATGATTAAAACTATAATAGATACTGCATAGACCCAACATATAATTAAGAATGGGGTTCTCCATGGGGTGCTGTGTGAATGGTATAATAGATACTGCATAGACCCAACATATAATTAAGAATGGGGTTCTCCATGGGGTGCTGTGTGAATGGTATAATAGATACTGCATAGACCCAACATATAATTAAGAATGGGGTTCTCCATGGGGTGCTGTGTGAATGGTATAATAGATACTGCATAGACCCAACGTATAATTAAGAATGGGGTTCTCCATGGGGTGCTGTGTGAATGGTATAATAGATACTGCATAGACCCAACATATAATTAAGAATGGGGTTCTCCATGGGGTGCTGTGTGAATGGTATAATAGATACTGCATAGACCCAACATATAATTAAGAATGGGGTTCTCCATGGGGTGCTGTGTGTATGATTTTTGAAGATTAAATCGCATATTCCCCAAAAAAATATTTTTTACAAGAAAACTTAAACTTAAACAGTTCCATATTCATTGTATGAAAAAATTTATACAGTCATTATAAGGTATAACATGATACCCTGGGGAACCCCATCCTTCCCACATGATACCCTGGGGAACCCCATCTTTCCCTTTTATTCCTAGTACTTATATACTCACAGACTTACAGTAATCAGATGATATGTAACAATGTTTTCTTGTATTATGAAGAAAATTGTTATTATGCTATTTATATTATCATACATAAATTTCATTTTTTATTTATTTACAATTTCAAATTTTTTCTTAAAAAAGTGCTTAATTAATGCTCATTGCAAAGGCCTAGGCCAATTCCTAAAATACATAACTACCATAGTTTGAATTTGTTGTATGACTAATTATAAAATGGTATTGTTAAGTAGATATTAGACAAAATCTCCAATTGTGATATTTTAATAACATATTGAAAACAAAGATCTTTGAAGAAGCTCTGTTTCAGAGTATCTGAATGATCTACAGTTATACTACATTGTACTTCCTGAGGTCTTGTTAATTGACCTCTGTGGACAACTGCACTCATTTACAGCAATGTAAGGGGGTAATTTTTGTCATGGCTCAAAATGACATCACAAAACTTAAGCTGGAGATTTTGACCAATATTTACTTGATATAATCCAACATGCTTATGGGTCTCAATATTCTGAACTATGACAAAACATTTAAGTAATTTTAAACTATTTCTAATTTTGAGATGATTTTACAAAAACAAATTAAAAATACTTTTTGCAGGTTTAATACAAGATCTGTGTAATCTAAGTTTTTTTCTGTTTTTTCTTTTTGTAATAGAAAACACGAATGTTAAAATTTCTTTTTCTCATTTAATAATGTTAGTTTTTATTGTTATTTTGATAACTGATTTTGTTTCTCTGGCTTTTGAAGGTTGGTGTTAAATTTGTACATATGAACAGTGTTCAGTTTTATAAGAATTAAAAGAAATTTTAAAATTGATTGAAATTTAGTGTTTTTGATAAACAGTGAAACTTTGATTCAACCACCTGCCTAAAAGAAAAGTGTACCAATGAGGTAACCTCTATATAACAACCACCTGCCTATAAAGACAAGTGTACCAATGAGGTAACCTCTATATAACATCCACCTGCCTATAAAGACAAGTGTACCAATGAGGTAACCTCTATATAACAACCACCTGCCTATAAAGACAAGTGTACCAATGAGGTAACCTCTATATAACAACCACCTGCCTATAAAGACAAGTGTACCAATGAGGTAACCTCTATATAACAACCACCTGTCTATAAAACAAGTGTACCAATGAGGTAACCTCTATATAACAACCACCTGTCTATAAAGACAAGTGTACCAATGAGGTAACCTCTATATTACAGCCACCTGTCTATAAAAACAAGTGTACCAATGAGGTAACCTCTATATAACAACCACCTGCCTATAAAGACAAGTGTGTACCAATGAGGTAACCTCTATATAACAACCACCTGTCTATAAAGACAAGTGAACCAATGATGTTACTACTATATAACAACCACCTGTCTATTAAGACAAGTGTACCAATAAGGTAACCTCTGTATAACAACCACCTGCCTATAAAGACGTGAACCAATGAGGTAACCTCTATATTACAGCCACCTGTCTATAAAGACAAGTGTACCAATGAGGTAACCTCTATATAACAACCACCTGCCTATAAAGATGTGAACCAATGAGGTAACCTCTATATAACAACCACCTGCCTATAAAGATGTGAACCAATGAGGTAACCTATATATAACAACCACCTGCCTATAAAGATGTGAACCAATGAGGTAACCTCTATATAACAGCCACCTGTCTACAAAGACAAGTGCACCAATGAGGTAACCTCTATATTACAGCCACCTGTCTATAAAGACAAGTGCACCAATGAGGTAACCTCTATATTACAGCCACCTGTCCAAAAAGACAAGTGTACAAATAAGGTAACCTCTATATAACAACCACCTGCCTATAAAGATGTGAACCAATGAGGTTACCTCTATATAACAGCCACCTGTCTATAAAGACAAGTGTACCAATGAGGTAACCTCTATATAACAACCACCTGCCTATAAAGGCGTGAACCAATGAGGTAACCTCTATATAACAATCACCTGCCCATAAAGACAAGTGTACCAATGAGGTAACCTCTATATAACAACCATCTGCCTATAAAGACAAGTGTACCAATGAGGTTACCTCTATATAACAGCCACCTGTCTATAAAGACAAGTGTACCAATGAGGTAACCTCTATATAACAGCCACCTGTCTATAAAAACAAGTGTACCAATGAAGTAACCTCTATATAACAGCCACCTGTCTATAAAGACAAGTGTACCAATGAGGTAACCTCTATATAACAACCACCTGTCTATAAAGACAAGTGTACCAATGAGGTAACCTCAATATAACAATCACCTGCCTATAAAGACAAGTGTACCAATGAGGTAACCTCTATATAACAGCCACCTGTCTATAAAGACAAGTGTACCAATGAGGTAACCTCTATATAACAACCACCTGTCTATAAAGACAAGTGTACCAATGAGGTAACCTCTATATAACAGCCACCTGTCTATAAAGACAAGTGTGTACAATGAGGTAACCTCTATATAACAGCCACCTGTCTATAAAGACAAGTGCTTAAAGATCTCTTAACTTCAAAGTTAAGACATATGGCCAAGTGTTAAAATTAACAGACTAGTATGATTCAACAGTTATGTTTCAATCCCTAGTTGTACTGTTTGGTATTTTCAGACATTCAAAAAAACATTGGTCTAGTCCACTCAGCTAGCAAATGAATTGCTCCTGGAAAATAGGGTTAGGATGATGGTGGGGGTAACCTTATTTCTTATTCAAGCTAGGGAAGTGTTTTACTTCATTACTTCATTGAAACCAAGATAGCATTAATTTTTTAAAACCAGAGATGCAAATTAATACAATACCCATGCAAGCATTATTTCCAAGGATTCTTCAAAAGTAAAGAAAAGTATGAATTATCAATAAAGATATAGACACAATGAGATATACTTGGTGAAAGCCAGAACCAACAGAAATAATAACTACTTCTATCTGTATTTCTGTGATTGTGACATAAAAAAACAAATAAACTGGTATAATTATAATTCTGCTCATCTCACCTTACTTATATGAAATTATGGCACTTATTTAGGACTTTTAAGTGTAATTCAGATTTGTTTAAGGCATTGCCATGGGGACAAAAACTAGTTCACTGTGTCACAGTGGCTCATAAATTTCTCAAAACCAAAGTGAAGAGCAAGGAGCATGGAGTCAAAGGTCAGGATTATGGTCTAGTTTTTCACCTGTGTGCTTTTGTTAATTTTTAGTTATTTGTAACTTTGGTTTTATACAATCTTTAAGATATAATAAAGTTACAGTTACTGTAATATAAATTTGTTGGCACTCTTATGATTTACTGTATAATTAGCTCACCTGATAAAAGGCTGTATGTGCATATGGCATAGTGTAGTTTGTGCATGTGAGCATCTTTAATACCTTTTTGACTTCTCAAATTATAGAATAGATTTGAATGAAACATAATCAGAAGAATATATGGTTTGGTGCAATTCAGTTTTGTTTGCTGTGTTGCTATGGCTGCCAAAATTAAGTCAAAGTGCAAGAATCTTGAATTTTTTAAACTAATGTGATTTGATAATTTACTTCTCTGGGGTATTAAGGCTATATATTTTGTTCATTTTATAAAATTACACACACTATAGCCTCGGAAAATATAATTGAGTGGCAGGTCATATTCAAGGTAGGATGTTTTAGTATCATTAAAAAAATCTCATACATTTGTGTGAGTAACCTGGTTTTACATGTCAGGATTCTTTCACTAAAACTTGGAACTGGGATGGTGGAGAAAACTTTAGTACCTAGCAAAAATTGACAAACTTTATCAAGCAAACTGACAAACTTTATCAAGTAAACTGACAAACTTTATCAAGCAAACTGACAAACTTTATCAAGCAAACTGACAAACTTTATCAAGCAAACTGACAAACTTTATCAAGCAAACTGACAAACTTTATCAAGCAAACTGACAAACTTTATCAAGTAAACTGACAAACTTTATCAAGCAAACTGACAAACTTTATCAAGCAAACTGACAAACTTTATCAAGCAAACTGACAAACTTTATCAAGCAAACTGACAAACTTTATCAAGCAAACTGACAAACTTTATCAAGCAAACTGACAAACTGACAAACTTTATATAGTAAACTGACAAACTTTATCAAGCAAACTGACAAACTTTATCAAGCAAACTGACAAACTTTATCAAGAAAACTGACAAACTTTATCAAGCAAACTGACAAACTTTATCAAGCAAACTGACAAACTTTATCAAGCAAACTGACAAACTTTTTCAAGCAAACTGACAAACTTTTTCAAGCAAACTGACAAACTTTCCTGGAACAGGATTCATATTTGGTCAGTGAAACCTGGCACTGTTTTCTGTAAACTGGTACTAAAGACCACTTGGTTAGCAAGGCCAACTCACAATTTTCAGTAACTGATGGCCATGCAAGTGCATATAATGATTCCATGCAATCTATTGTTTATTTTATATTCTCATGTCTAAACACAACTGAGCCTCTGTGGCTGAGAGATCTAAAACATGTGCTTACAGATCACATGGATTATCACTTCCTAGATTTGGAATCCAACTAAAGCAGATCCTAGTGTGGAAAAAATATTTTCAGTTAATTTGACCAAGGTTGGTGGTTTTTTTCTTGGTACTTCATTTTCTCCATCATCCAACAACTATCGTCTCTATATAAATAAAGAATCTTTAATGGGATACTGTTAAACATCTGTAACAGGAAGGAGAAAAAAGGCAGGGTCGGACCAGGGATCAAACCCTGGGACCAATCCCACACTATAGGCAAGTGCTCTACCAACTGAGCTACCCAGAATACTTCACATCATTACACCACACACATCACTTGTGTTTTAAACTAAACCATAAAATAAATGAATCCTTATGATAATATAATAACTTCTATTTCTTGTAAAGTATTGTCTTAATTAGATTGTGCTTCATTTTTACCTGGATAATGTAAATACAACTTAAATGACATATATTCCAGTGGACTAAGTTTTCCTGTTTTACACACCTGTACTTTTTTAATTTGCAAAAATTTTGGTTGTAAGATGGCAAATTTAGAAAATGTAGAGAGGCAGCTATTTATTATGTAAGAATTATATAAGAACTATGCATAGTACCTACAGACAATTTTATACTTAATTACATATAATTAGGACTATATATAATTCCTGACCTATTTACAAGAGAGCTATACATGTATACCTACATATAAGATATTATTTTATCAGTATGTTTTATGTTTTGTTCTTTGTTTTTATATCTGACATAAATCTCAGAGATTAAGTTTTCTTGTTTAATACATGTCAAATCTATATAAAAATTACCTTATCTTACTAGTATATAGTATAAGTTTCCTGAGAACATTTTTAAAAAAATCCTGGCTGTGTGGACCAAAATGAAGATGTTAAATTTAAATTCTAAAATTACTAAAACAGGTCATTTAATATACACTAAATAGGAGCTTTATAAATCATTTTCAAAAAGTATTATATGAACTAATGCAAGAGGTAAACCTAATATACTTTTAATTATTATTTAAAATTCTCTTTGGGCACAGAACACGCATGCAGAATAAGGTAAATATCTTTCTAGCATAAGATAAAACGGTAAGTATCAATTTCCGAAAAATAAAACTTTTAACCAATATGCTTGTTAGTAAGATAAAGAAATTGTTGATATATATTTAAATCAAATACATTTATTATAAACATAGGGTTAAATTTTGATTGTTCCCATTTAATAATAACAATTATATGCAATAACATTTGACGTGAAATTCTATAAATATTGACAAATAAACAAGATACAATTACGCTGACCAACTGGGTAATCTGTAGGAGCTTGGAGACTTTCAATCCGGTTGGTATTCTGTAACCAGTTCGACTTTTTTAAACGCCTCGGCAAGCTTGATCAGGAAAACGTTTTAATTTACAAACCGTCATGGAGACAATCGAGCAATACTACGACTTTTTCTGGCAGGAAAAGTTTTGGTTTCCCCGTCCTTATAACTGGAATTCACTGAAATCAAACTCTCCTGATATTTACTATCCTCAACTGAGAGATATTTTCTTGCCGTCAATCTGTTTAGCGTTTGTATTGCTGATCTTTCGATATATATTTGAGAGGTATGGATTTCTTTCAAGCCTGTTACTGTGTTAGAGTTTATTTCTGGTTTATATGTTTTACTATGAAAATTTCATTTCATAAGTTGTTTATTCATTTATTTATCCATAATTTTGTCTTTTCCATTTATTTGTTTAATATTTTTAGCTTCGCCAACTAATTAAAGCCCGAGATGGACGGCAAGTTACTTTTGGACAATATGCCGTCGCCGGACTTCTACTGTAAGAATTTAGGAGGTAGGGGTAATTAATATAAAGCAACATAAAGCAATATATTGTAATATCGATAACAAAAATGAGTATAAAGCGCATATTTCTTCTATAAAGTTGATTGAAATTTATTTTAAACAGTGTTAAATGTTGTTAAAAACCATTATTCAACGAAAAAAACCCCAAAACAAGGAAATTAAAACCGCTTTATATTGCTTTATATTGCTTTATGTTGCTTTATATTAATTACCCCTATCGCAAAAACGCGTAACTCGTTCCGACCCAATTTTGGTCGGAGTCATAGTGATTGAATTCTGAATTATAAATAGAAATTTTCGAGTGACATTTAAGGACTTAAATATCTTTTTCTTTTATAATAAAAGTCCAATACCCTAAAACCTTAAAGTAAATTCTGAACAAAGTTCTACGTTAAGATTAAGCTTTATTTCATACTGTAAGTAAAACATTGCGTTTTTGTAATGGTAGAAATTATTATGGTATATAATTGCATATAATTACATTCAGTATATCATTGAACTAGTATAGATCATATATATATATATATATATATATATATATATATATATATATATATATATATATATATATATATGTAATAGATATATAAATATATATGTGCATATTTATAGATACTGGTAATGCAATTTATGTAATAATGTCTTTATCAATCTTGTTTTATTGTAAAGGTCTGGAGAATAAAGTAAGTTGCAAAAAAAAAAAAAAACTTAAATATTAAATATCCGATGAAACGAATCCCTACATTAAACCTGAAACTGCTGTAAATATCTTTAGACCTTTTTTGTCCTTCCTTCAAATGGTTGATAGCCATTTATAAATAATGTTTTTATACTTTATAGATTCAAAGTTAAAAATAACAATTTCTATAGCAATTTCAAAAGTAAGGGGTAAGGGAGGTAATCCTTACCACATCTCCAAAACAGTAACCCAAGCATATATATATGATTTCATTTTGAAGAATAAGAAACAAACTTCCTTTGTGTAGTTTTTGAAAAAAACCAACATATTTTACAGATTTTATGAAATTTGAATTTTTGTGGTAAACTTTCAACAAAATGAAGACATGTTTTGCACACTTATGCTTGTATTATTTAAATGTTACATATATCCTTTTGTGGCACATCTTTTATTAAAATATTGATTAAAGCCATGAAAAAAAATGGTTTTTTTTTATTACATATAGTCATTATTGAATTAATAACAAATATGAGATTAACACATAGGTACATTTAGAAATGAGCATGAGATTGTTGAAAAGTGGGAAAGGTTTAACACACACTACTGAAAATATGTAATTTTTTTTATTTTATTTAACAAAGCACATTCTAAGGGATGTGTGTGCAATTTTTTTTTTTAGAAAATCATTTCAGGAATTTTTTTTGCCTCAGGTGCCAGGAGCTACTTTAAATAATTTTGCTTCATTTGATTTAAAGGTTATATAGCTCACTAAGATGGATTTTAAATGTTATAACTCACCGAGATGGCTTTTAGATGTAATGAATTTAAAATCCTTACTTAAAGAAAAAAGTAATTTTCATAAAAATGATATTCCAAAAAATATGGACAGCAATTTTTGAATTGACTTATGAATGATTTTTTATATTTTCAGGTTAATAGTGACACCAATTGGCACGTATTTTGGTGTGAAAATTCGCAGTAAAAATGGACCTTTGTTTGATCCATTTTTAGAAGATCTGTATTCAAAGTGCAAAAATCCTGATGATAAAAAAATAAGGGTTAGTTTAACACAGAATTACGAAACGATTCAATAAACGTCGAACAATATTAGCCACACCCTCTGACACACTTAATGATCAGTAATGTCAAGTCATCATCAAGGATAATGAAGTCAGCTTGTTGTTACATATTGTAGTTGTTAAGTAAATGTATTATATTTATCATGTTTATCTTATGATTTTTAGCTCAACTGGCTATAGCCAGCTGAGCTTATGGCATGGTTTTGCGTGCATGTGTGAGTACATGCATGTGTGGATATGTGTGTGCATGTATGCGTAAACTTTAATCTTCTCCTCTGAAACCACTGGACCAATTGGGACCAAATTCGGCGTGGAAGGTCCTTAGGTTGGGTAGACTAAAGTTTGTACGAGGCGATCCCATCTGACATCCAAGATGGCGGCTGTTACTATAAATAGCAAAAACACATAAATAGCCATTGTTGACCTTTTTGTGTTAAAAGTCCCAATTTCTGTAAATAAGACTGCTGTGCAAATCCCATTTTTGACAGATTTTACTCAGGCAGTTTAATTATGACTGCAAAGGTAAAATGTTCCTTTTGAAATTCTGAATACAGCTTCAACCAATATGGAACTTCAGCATATTATAGCATTTTGAAAATATTTTTCCACACCATAAAAAGCTAACCAAGCAGCAAATCTAATTCCGTAGAATTCTTGCTGTTCCCCTTAAGTGAAACATTGGCTATGGCTTGATATGATTTTTCTATACATGCCAGTAAAATGTGACAGCTGTGATATGTTGTTTATTTGTATAATAAAAACTTATTCAAAATTAACAGTTAATGTACTTTGCTATTTATTTTATCCAATCTGTTATCACGGATTCCAAATTTTATTTATGTACTTCTCATTGCAGGATACAGTTGAATCAATGTCATGTAACTTTTCCATTCCATATGAACATGGTTTATAATACAAGATCTTGTACACAATATATATTCAATTTTTATAGTTACAAAAAGAATGCTTAGATGTTTTGTTTGTCCTAATTATGCATAATAATAAACAATATTTCATAAATAATAATGTGTTAACCATTCTTATTTTTGTCATTCAATATTTATTCATTGACTTGCATACACAACATCTTTGCTTACTTTCCCTCCATTTAACTAATTTCAAGACCATGTTTGCTTCAATTATAAGCATCAACCACATTTCTGATGTCCTCAAATGACCATTGAAGCCCACTAGACCTCTTGTTCTAAATAATATTTGGTTGCCCCACTTTTTACAAAACGTGATGCATTTTATGCGCCAGTTGAGCAATATAGGCCCTATTGCGCCTCTTGTATTTAAAAATAACATCTTTAGTTTTCAAAATGAACAAAATCTTTTCAAAAGTTTATGTGTAAGTAGTATATACACTATAATGTAATGAATCTGAATTTTGAGTAGAGAAGATGCTTTCAAATTTTGCACACACAAACACACACACACTCACACACACACTCACACACACACACACACACACCTTAAACAAAATCACTTCTGTTATAGAGTAGTAAGGGCACACTATTTAATTATATAGGTCATACTGTGTTTGGGTAGGTAGGACACTCATGTCAGGGTATGTAGGTCATAATGTGTTTGGGTAGGTAGGACACCCCATGTCGGGGTAAATAGGTGATATTAATTATTTAATATAAAGAATCTAGTTCCTCTTCAGCTTGTTTGTCATTTTTCAGGAAGTTTTAAAGAAGAGTGTATATGCACATAAACAAATACAGCATTGGTTCAGAAAGAGGCGACTCCAGGATTTGCCATGTACAATGCAGAAATTTAGAGAATGCAGGTATTATAAAAGAAAGAGAACAAATTGTAGCTAAAAGTATATACAATCATTATCGGTCAGATTTTGAACTTATTATATGGTTTGAGGGCAGGGTATTTATATGGAGATGGTTGCCAGGGTAAGGTATTTATATGGAGATGGTTTCAGGGCAGGGTTTTTATGGAGATGGTTGCCAGGGCAGGGTATATATGTGGAGATGGTTGCCAGGGCAAGGTATTTATATGGAGATGGTTGCCAGGGCAGGGTATTTATATGGAGATGGTTGCCAGGGTAAGGTATTTATATGGAGATGGTTTCCAGGGCAGGGTTTTTATGGAAATGGTTGCCAGGGCAGGGTATATATGTGGAGATGGTTGCCAGGGCAGGGTATTTATATGGAGATGGTTGCCAGGGCAGGGTATTTATATGGAGATGGTTGCCAGGGCAGGGTTTACTGTAACATTATTCTTTCATTCTATTTGCAGTTGGCATTTTCTCTTCTACACATCAGCGACCATATATGGAATTGTTATACTATGGGATGTAAGTATACACAATTTTTTAACCTTTAATAGGCATACAGAACCCCCAACAGGGAGAAAAATATCTTTTTAGCTCACCTGAGCACAAAGTGCTCATGTGAGCTATTGGTATCAATTGAGGCAGACCCTCCGTTGTCCGTCGTCCGTCCGTCTGTCCGTCAACAATTGCTTCAAACGACTTCTTCTCAGAAACCTCTGGTCACATTTTGTTTAAACTTGGTCAAAAGCATCTATAGAACATTGCCTTTCAGATTTGTGTTTTTGGTTGCCATAGCTACCAAATATGGGTCACAATGACCAACATAGTTAAAAACCTAAAAAAATCTTCTTCTCCAAAACCACTTCACTGAGATAAAATCTGATGTGGTATTTGGCATCTAAGGCATCTTATATACCAAATTTGTGAATTTCAATAATTTTTGTGAAAAATTAGGTTACGTGTTTTTGCGTTTATTTTTTGTATTTTGTACTTTTTTACAAAAATTACAATAATGAATAAATTTAGGTGAACTCTTTTCCCAAACATCATTTTCTTATGTGAAGAAACATATGTTTGACAATTTTCATGAAATTCTGTAAAGAATTTCTGGAAGAAATTTTTGAATTTTTACTTTTTAGGTTGCCATAGCTACATTGACCTAAATAGTTGAAAACCTAAAAAAAATTTCTTCTCCAAAACCACTTCACTGAGATAAAATCTGATTTGATATTTGGCATCTAAAGCATCTTATAAACCAAGTTTGTGAATTCCAACAATTTTATGAAAAATTTTATTACGTGTTTTTGCGTTTATTTTTACATTGTACATTGTAAATACTAGTGTTTTTTTTTACCAAAATTACAATATTAATAAATTTAGGTGAATTCTTTTTCCAAACATCATTTTCTTATGTGAAGAAACATATGTTTAACAATTACCATGAAATTCTGTAAAATACAAGTCGCTTTTTTCGACCTTTTCCTTTTTCAATTCTAGCAACCCAAGGGTCGAGGGTTCAAATCCCAGTGAGGCCACTTTTTTTTTTTTTTTTTTTTTTTTTTTTTTAAATTTAAAACTTTTTTTTTTTTTAATTTTTTTTATTTTTTAATTTCTGAATTTTTTGACTTACAATGGTGCATGGAAGAGATGTTATGAATTTTTACTTTTTAGTGAATTATTATTTTTAAAATACATGTGATATTGATATGTAGATTTAGCTAAAACCTTGAATTTTTTTTTTTTTTTTTTTTTTTTTTTTTTTGTTTTGTTTTACATTATTTAAATTAATTGAACATTTTTTTAAAAATAATTTGCAGTTGAATTTTACAATATTTTTAAAATATTTAAATTAATGTGTCAAATCTGTAAAGTCTTAAATCCGGATCTGAAAATTGCTCATGTGAGCCTTTGTTATGGATAGGAACTCTGCCATCCATCCATACATCCATCAAAAGACTTCTTCTTAGACACTACTGGTCACATTTCATTCATATAAGTCAATAGCACCTTTAGACCATTGCCATTCTCATTTGTGTTTCTGGTCGCTTTGGCTACCAAAAGTAGGTCACAGTGACCTATATAGCTAATGTTCTTCCTGATAGCAGAAGTAACAACCAACTAGCAGCTATCTTTATTTAACGTTTATGTTGTTCCGATGGCGACTTCGTATTTTTGTACACGAAAGACTGATCGTTCTTAATTTTACCCATTCTGCATATGAAATCAACGAAGAACGTAAACGGCGGATTAGATGCACCATGAGTAAGTTTATGCTTCGCAGCCTCGGACGTCCACTTTTCTTGTAAATTATACAGCAATTTACAAACAATCGGCGAAACTCCCAATGATGAATCAAATATGCCAATAACCGACTATATCTAACATCTGATTTTGTGCTTTCTATCTCCGATAGAATGTCAATGAGATCATATAATTTTTTATACTCTTTATTTCCAAACTTCGGAAAATTGTTCAACTTAGCTTTAAGTGAAGATTCTACTAACTCTGGACACTCGTATTGGTCATCTAACGTCTCCCAGAATAAAACAAGACTACGCGACGGATAATTCACATTTGACGCTCTAATACTAGCGGCTTGTCGCGAAGTATCTGGCCCGAGCCATTTTACCAACAAGTCAAGCTCTTCAAAATCGGTGACTTTTAGTTCAAGCATAATACTTTTAAAACTTGCCTTCCATACGGCATATTGCTCTGGGCGGTCATCAAATTTAGTCAGTCGTGAGAGAAGGAGCTCTTTTTTTAACAAAAAGCTAGTTAAATCTGACATAATTGACTGATCTAGTGTTTGATTGTTTACAAAAGTGTTTTTGTTTACCGAATCTGACAAATTTGAACCAGATGTTTTGTCTGCTGACTTTTTTAGATTTACAGAAACAGGTGGTGGATCAAAAAATCTAACACGTGGCAATGCAGGCTGAAATACATTACCATCAGACTTTGCATCATACAATTCATGTACCTGATTATCACCTTTCATTTTACTTTAGGTAAAGAACCAAACTCATCAACTGCAGCTTCTGAATCTGTCGAAGCTGAACTATCAATGTCACTTTGTCTCTCAAATTTTTCAAATAATTTAGTCTTTGCTTCTGATACCGTGTTATTCTTCTTCAATTTTAAGTTTTGTCTTTGCCATCTCAATATCCTTCTTTCGCTGAAATGACTTCATCTTTTCTATCAGTTCTAATTTCTGCTGTTCCTCCTTGAGTCGTTTAGATGAGATATCAGACCAGCAAGTTGACCTCTAACCCGATGAAATATTTGACCTTTGACTTCGTGTTGACCTTTTACCTTTGGCACTTTGATTATCTGGAGCTGATTTAGATTTAACTTTCTCTGCTTCAGTATTTCAGAACTCTGCTCTTGGTCATGCATACTTTCAAAATTGAAAATTTTTGTATCGAATACAGTCTTTTTACTGTTCTGCCTGATAGCAGAAGTAACAACCAACTAGCAGCTATCTTTATTTAATGCATATTGGTACCTATTTTATGGAACAATAATAAACGTTAAATAAAGATAGCTGCTAGTTGGTTGTTACTTCAATCTGCTATCAGGCAGAACAGCTAAAAACCAAAACAATAAAAATAATGTTATATGAAACCACTTATATTGAGGCAACATGTTATGACTTAACCAGGTATTATCAAGATATACCAGTTACATTTAAACTCAGGTGAGCAAATTAGGGCCATCTTGGGCCTCTTGTTAAAAAAATTGTGCTAGAAAATTCCCTATTCATCTTTATTATCAGACATATGTTTTGTGTTTAAGTTTTTTCAAGTGTTAGTGAGACCATAAAATTGTCATGTTAAATCCCCAGGAAATTTAATTTATAAAAATCTAAAAATGTTGTGTAGTTTTCTATGAACTTCTCTGTATTCTACTTTTAATGAACACTTGGTGAACAATTTTACAAAAAAAGCATCTTTTTTAAAAGTCTGTGAACTTTTTAATGGGAAAAATCAACTGAAGCAAATAATTACCGTAAAATTGGTTATTTCTGAGGATATTAAACTTTGTATTTTTGTATCTGTTATGAAGCAAATGCAGCACAATAAGACCCCAGTATTGACTGACATTGAATTGTCTGGTCCATGTACCACGGTATGTAGTCTGTATGAAGTTTTTTAAAATTATTCCTTTACTATTTTCTATATTTTTTCAGAAATCGTGGTTTTGGGAGACTAAAAATTGTTGGATTGGATTTCCACAACAGGTAATTATAAGTTATACATTTATATAATTTACAGTTAAATCTGTCTATAATGACCATCAGTAAGGTAACTGATAAAATGGCCTTTATTATCAAGTGGTCACTATAGACATGTTAAAGTAGGAAGTATAAGATAATTGTTATCCATGTGTGTCTTGTGATAAATGTTTTTTTTTATTTTTGACATGACTAGTATGTGTTTTTTAGTGCCTGTAGAATTATGGTGGGAACATGTTCTTCTGATCTTGAGATAAAGAATAAATTCTGAATCCAATCAAAATAAAAATTCACAAGATTATTGTATGTTAATGCTGCGGAGACAAAAGTAATTACTCATGCTTCTGTATCTAAAAATCATTTTCTGGTGTAATAAAGACCACTTAAACAAGATTTGAACAACAAAAATTTAGAAACTGTTTAAATGTTGAAATTTTTAAAACAGTTCAAAACTTTATTACCCTATCTAAGCGATTTTCAAACTAGAACAATATTTTATTAACTTATTACTTAGGTTTATACGAGTACCAGTTGTGTATATGTAACTTGCTTAGTAATTTATTTATGTACATGTACTATTGCATATATTCAACATTTTGTATGTAACGATTTGATTATACCTGGCTTCAACAAAATATTTTTCCTATGTCTTGGCCATTTAGTTTAGACTTTCACAGTTGCTATCATGGAAACAGGTTAATATAAGCCTTTCTCGGCTCGTTCCTGGATCCTTTTCTATTTGTTTGTATGTTGATTTATATGTTGTATATTGCTTTTTTTGAGAATAAAATATTGTAACAATGTATAAACTAATAAAGACCATTATATGTACCTTTGGCAAATAAAATAGCTACTTTTTGAGCTGTCAATTGCTAACATCCAAAAAATAAATTGCAGAGATTTTATTAGACAGAACAAAAACCCTGAGGAAAATGTTATGCGACTTTTTTATCATTTATAATAGATGTGATGTTAGGTGTGTTATCAAACAAATGCCACTAAATGGTGCTGAAATTTTTTTATACTACCTGTAGTTTGAAAACCTAGACGATTTTTAAAAATTTCTTTGGAAGATAAGCTTTAAAATTATACAGTACACGTAATATACAAAAATAATTTTTTGCAGTCATCACTGCAATCATTTACTACAGGTCTCAAGATGGTCTTCTATGACATATATATCTTTCTACTTATTGTTCTTGTCAACAGTTGTAATGGGTTAAAACTGTTTACAATTTTACATTTTAAAATGGCAGTTATCTTGGAAAAAATAAGTGCCCCTATGATAATAGGATATTATTGGTATTTTTTCTATCAAATAATATCATATGGTCACTGATTTTTCTAAGATAATTGGCATTTTTAAAAGTAAAGTTTTTCTATTCCAATACATATGACCTGGGATTTATCTGTATTATTTTCATTCCAGCATATAACATCTAAAGTATATTAATATTACTGTATTTCTATTTCAGCATGTAACACCTGAGGTGTATTGGTATTATTTCTATTTCAGTAGGTTACACCAGAGGTATATTGGTATTATTTCTATTTCAGCATGTAACACCTGAGGTGTATTGGTATTATTATATTTCAGTAGGTAACACCTGAGGTGTATTGGTATTATTTATATTCAGTAGGTAACACCTGAGGTGTATTGGTATTATTTATATTTCAGTAGGTAACACCTGAGGTGTATTGGTATTATTTATATTTCAGTAGGTAACACCTGAGGGGTATTGGTATTATTTCTGTTTCAGTAAGTTACACCTGAGGTGTATTGGTATTATTTCTATTTCAGCATGTAACATCTGAGGTGTATTGGTATTATTTCTATTTCAGCATGTAACACCTGAGGTGTATTGGTATTATTTATATTCAGTAGGTAACACCTGAGGTGTATTGGTATTATTTATATTTCAGTAGGTAACACCTGAGGTGTATTGGTATTATTTATATTTCAGTAGGTAACACCTGAGGTGTATTGGTATTATTTCTATTTCAGTAGGTTACACCTGAGGTGTATTGGTATTATTTCTATTTCAGTAGGTAACACCTGAGGTGTTTTGGTATTTTTTGTGTTTCAGCACGTAACATCTGAGGTATATTGGTATTATTTCTATTTCAGTAGGTATTATCTGAGGTGTATTGGTTTTATTTCTATTTCAGCATGTAACACCTGAGGTGCATTGGTTTTATTTATATTTCAGTAGGTAACACCTGAGGTGTATTGGTTTTATTTCTATTTCAGCATGTAACACCTGAGGTGCATTGGTTTTATTTATATTTCTGCATGTAACACCTGAGGTGTATTGGTTTTATTTCTATTTCTGCATGTAACACCTGAGGTGCATTGGTTTTATTTCTATTTCAGTAGGTATTATCTGAGGTGTATTGGTTTTATTTCTATTTCAGCATGTAACACCTGAGGTGCATTGGTTTTATTTATATTTCAGTAGGTAACACCTGAGGTGTATTGGTTTTATTTCTATTTCAGCATGTAACACCTGAGGTGCATTGGTTTTATTTATATTTCTGCATGTAACACCTGAGGTGTATTGGTTTTATTTCTATTTCTGCATGTAACACCTGAGGTGTATTGGTTTTATTTCTATTTCAGCATGTAACACCTGAGGTGCATTGGCTTTATTTATATTTCAGTAGGTAACACCTGAGGTGTATTGGCATTATTTCTATTTCAGCATGTAACACCTGAGGTGCATTGGTTTTATTTATATTTCAGTAGGTAACACCTGAGGTGTATTGGCATTATTTCTATTTCAGCATGTAACACCTGAGGTGTATTGGTATTATTTATATTTCAGCATGTAACACCTGAGGTGTATTGGTTTTATTTATATTTCAGTAGGTAACACCTGAGGTGTATTGGCATTATTTCTATTTCAGCATGTAACACCTGAGGGGAATTGGTATTATATTTATTTTAGCACGTAACATTCGAGGTGTATTGGTATTTTTTCTGTTTCAGCATGTAACATCTGAGGTATATTGGTATTATTTCTATTTCAGTAGGTTACACCTGAGGTATATTGGTATTATTTCTATTTCTGCATGTAACACCTGAGGTGTATTGGTATTATTTCTATTTCAGCATGTAACATCTGAGGTGTATTGGTTTTATTTATATTTCAGTAAGTAACACCTGAGGTGTATTGGCATTATTTCTATTTCAGCATGTAACACCTGAGGGGAATTGGTATTATTTTTATTTTAGCACGTAACATTCGAGGTGTATTGGTATTATTTCTATTTCTGCATGTAACACCTGAGGTGTATTGGTATTATTTCTATTTCAGCATGTAACACCTGAGGTGTATTGAAATTATTTCTATTTCAGTAGGTTACACTTGAGGGGTATTGGTATTATTTCTATTTCAGTAGGTATTATCTGAGGTGTATTGGTATTATTTCTGTTTCAGTAAGTTACACCTGAGGTGTATTGGTATTATTTCTATTTCAGCATGTAACACCTGAGGTGTATTGGTATTATTTCTATTTCAGCATGTAACACCTGAGGTGCATTGGTTTTATTTATATTTCAGTAGGTAACACCTGAGGTGTATTGGCATTATTTCTATTTCAGCATGTAACACCTGAGGGGAATTGGTATTATTTTTATTTCAGTAGGTATTATCTGAGGTGTAGTGGTATTATTTCTATTTCAGTAGGTATTATCTGAGGTGTAGTGGTATTATTTCTATTTCAGCATGTAACATCTGAGGTGTATTGGTTTTATTTATATTTCAGTAAGTAACACCTGAGGTGTATTGGCGTTATTTCTATTTCAGCATGTAACACCTGAGGGGAATTGGTATTATTTTTATTTTAGCACGTAACATTCGAGGTGTATTGGTATTATTTCTATTTCTGCATGTAACACCTGAGGTGTATTGGTATTATTTCTATTTCAGCATGTAACACCTGAAGTGTATTGAAATTATTTCTATTTCAGTAGGTTACACTTGAGGGGTATTGGTATTATTTCTATTTCAGTAGGTAACACCTGAGGTGTATTGGTATTATTTCTATTTCAGCATGTAACAACTGAGGTGTATTGGTGTTATTTCTATTTCAGTAGGTTACACCTGAGGTGTATTGGTATTATTTCTATTTCAGCATGTAACATCTGAGGTGTATTGGTATTATTTCTATTTCAGCATGTAACAACTGAGGTGAATTGGTGTTATTTCTATTTCAGTAGGTTACACCTGAGGTATATTGGTGTTATTTCTATTTCAGTAGGTAACACCTGAGGTGTATTGGTATTATTCATATTTCAGTAGGTAACACCTGAGGTGTATTGGCATTATTTCTATTTCAGCATGTAACACCTGAGGTGTATTGGTATTATTTCTATTTCAGCATGTAACACCTGAGGTGTATTGGTTTTATTTCTATTTCTGCATGTAACACCTGAGGTGTATTGGTATTATTTCTATTTCAGCATGTAACACCTGAGGTGTATTGGTATTATTTCTATTTCAGCATGTAACATCTGAGTTGTATTGGTAGTATTTATATTTGAGTAGGTAACACCAGAGGTGTATTGGTTTTATTTATATTTCAGAAGGTAACACCTGAGGTGTATTGGCATTATTTCTATTTCAGCATGTAACACCTGAGGTGTATTGGTTTTATTTTTATTTCTGCATGTAACACCTGAGGTGTATTGGTATTATTTCTATTTCAGCATGTAACACCTGAGGTGTATTGGTATTATTTATATTTCAGCATGTAACACCTGAGGTGTATTGGTATTATTTATATTTCAGCATGTAACACCTGAGGTGTATTGGTATTATTTCTATTTCAGTAGGTATTATCTGAGGTGTATTGGTTTTATTTCTATTTCAGTACGTAACACCTGAGGTGTATTGGTATTATTCATATTTCAGTAGGTAACACCTGAGGTGTATTGGCATTATTTCTATTTCAGCATGTAACACCTGAGGGGAATTGGTATTATTTTTATTTTAGCACGTAACATTCGAGGTGTATTGGTATTATTTCTATTTCTGCATGTAACACCTGAGGTGTATTGGTATTATTTCTATTTCAGCATGTAACACCTGAGGTGTATTGAAATTATTTCTATTTCAGTAGGTTACACTTGAGGGGTATTGGTATTATTTCTATTTCAGTAGGTATTATCTGAGGTGTATTGGTATTATTTCTGTTTCAGTAAGTTACACCTGAGGTGTATTGGTATTATTTCTATTTCAGCATGTAACACCTGAGGTGTATTGGTATTATTTCTATTTCAGCATGTAACACCTGAGGTGCATTGGTTTTATTTATATTTCAGTAGGTAACACCTGAGGTGTATTGGCATTATTTCTATTTCAGCATGTAACACCTGAGGGGAATTGGTATTATTTTTATTTCAGTAGGTATTATCTGAGGTGTAGTGGTATTATTTCTATTTCAGTAGGTATTATCTGAGGTGTAGTGGTATTATTTCTATTTCAGCATGTAACATCTGAGGTGTATTGGTTTTATTTATATTTCAGTAAGTAACACCTGAGGTGTATTGGCGTTATTTCTATTTCAGCATGTAACACCTGAGGGGAATTGGTATTATTTTTATTTTAGCACGTAACATTCGAGGTGTATTGGTATTATTTCTATTTCTGCATGTAACACCTGAGGTGTATTGGTATTATTTCTATTTCAGCATGTAACACCTGAAGTGTATTGAAATTATTTCTATTTCAGTAGGTTACACTTGAGGGGTATTGGTATTATTTCTATTTCAGTAGGTAACACCTGAGGTGTATTGGTATTATTTCTATTTCAGCATGTAACAACTGAGGTGTATTGGTGTTATTTCTATTTCAGTAGGTTACACCTGAGGTGTATTGGTATTATTTCTATTTCAGCATGTAACATCTGAGGTATATTGGTATTATTTCTATTTCAGCATGTAACAACTGAGGTGAATTGGTGTTATTTCTATTTCAGTAGGTTACACCTGAGGTATATTGGTGTTATTTCTATTTCAGTAGGTAACACCTGAGGTGTATTGGTATTATTCATATTTCAGTAGGTAACACCTGAGGTGTATTGGCATTATTTCTATTTCAGCATGTAACACCTGAGGTGTATTGGTATTATTTCTATTTCAGCATGTAACACCTGAGGTGTATTGGTTTTATTTCTATTTCTGCATGTAACACCTGAGGTGTATTGGTATTATTTCTATTTCAGCATGTAACACCTGAGGTGTATTGGTATTATTTCTATTTCAGCATGTAACATCTGAGTTGTATTGGTAGTATTTATATTTGAGTAGGTAACACCAGAGGTGTATTGGTTTTATTTATATTTCAGAAGGTAACACCTGAGGTGTATTGGCATTATTTCTATTTCAGCATGTAACACCTGAGGTGTATTGGTTTTATTTTTATTTCTGCATGTAACACCTGAGGTGTATTGGTATTATTTCTATTTCAGCATGTAACACCTGAGGTGTATTGGTATTATTTATATTTCAGCATGTAACACCTGAGGTGTATTGGTATTATTTATATTTCAGCATGTAACACCTGAGGTGTATTGGTATTATTTCTATTTCAGTAGGTATTATCTGAGGTGTATTGGTTTTATTTCTATTTCAGTACGTAACACCTGAGGTGTATTGGTATTATTCATATTTCAGTAGGTAACACCTGAGGTGTATTGGCATTATTTCTATTTCAGCATGTAACACCTGAGGTGTATTGGTATTATTTCTATTTCAGCATGTAACACCTGAGGTGTATTGGTTTTATTTCTATTTCAGCATGTAACACCTGAAGTGTATTGAAATTATTTCTATTTCAGTAGGTTAGACTTGAGGGGTATTGGTATTATTTCTATTTCAGTAGGTAACACCTGAGGTGTATTGGTATTATTTCTATTTCAGCATGTAACAACTGAGGTGTATTGGTGTTATTTCTATTTCAGTAGGTTACACCTGAGGTATATTGGTATTATTTCTATTTCTGCATGTAACACCTGAGGTGTATTGGTATTATTTCTATTTCAGCATGTAACATCTGAGGTGTATTGGTATTATTTCTATTTCAGCATGTAACAACTGAGGTGAATTGGTGTTATTTCTATTTCAGTAGGTTACACCTGAGGTATATTGGTGTTATTTCTATTTCAGTAGGTAACACCTGAGGTGTATTGGTATTATTCATATTTCAGTAGGTAACACCTGAGGTGTATTGGCATTATTTCTATTTCAGCATGTAACACCTGAGGTGTATTGGTATTATTTCTATTTCAGCATGTAACACCTGAGGTGTATTGGTTTTATTTCTATTTCTGCATGTAACACCTGAGGTGTATTGGTATTATTTCTATTTCAGCATGTAACACCTGAGGTGTATTGGTATTATTTCTATTTCAGCATGTAACATCTGAGTTGTATTGGTAGTATTTATATTTGAGTAGGTAACACCAGAGGTGTATTGGTTTATTTATATTTCAGAAGGTAACACCTGAGGTGTATTGGCATTATTTCTATTTCAGCATGTAACACCTGAGGTGTATTGGTTTTATTTTTATTTCTGCATGTAACACCTGAGGTGTATTGGTATTATTTCTATTTCAGCATGTAACACCTGAGGTGTATTGGTATTATTTATATTTCAGCATGTAACACCTGAGGTGTATTGGTATTATTTATATTTCAGCATGTAACACCTGAGGTGTATTGGTATTATTTCTATTTCAGTAGGTATTATCTGAGGTGTATTGGTTTTATTTCTATTTCAGTACGTAACACCTGAGGTGTATTGGTATTATTCATATTTCAGTAGGTAACACCTGAGGTGTATTGGCATTATTTCTATTTCAGCATGTAACACCTGAGGTGTATTGGTATTATTTCTATTTCAGCATGTAACACCTGAGGTGTATTGGTTTTATTTCTATTTCTGCATGTAACACCTGAGGTGTATTGGTATTATTTCTATTTCAGCATGTAACACCTGAGGTGTATTGGTATTATTTCTATTTCAGCATGTAACATCTGAGTTGTATTGGTAGTATTTATATTTGAGTAGGTAACACCAGAGGTGTATTGGTTTTATTTATATTTCAGAAGGTAACACCTGAGGTGTATTGGCATTATTTCTATTTCAGCATGTAACACCTGAGGTGTATTGGTTTTATTTTTATTTCTGCATGTAACACCTGAGGTGTATTGGTATTATTTCTATTTCAGCATGTAACACCTGAGATGTATTGGTATTATTTATATTTCAGCATGTAACACCTGAGGTGTATTGGTATTATTTATATTTCAGCATGTAACACCTGAGGTGTATTGGTATTATTCTATTACAACATGTAACACCTGAGGTGTATTGGTATTATTTCTATTTCAGCATGTAACACCCGAGGTGTATTGGTATTATTTATATTTCAGCATGTAACACCTGAGGTGTATAGGTATTACCTGATAGAGTTATCTTTTTACTGGAGTTTAGTATTCACCTTGGTTATTGACCACAAACGCAAGGTAAGTCATAGATACAAGTTATCATAGTAAAGTATACATTGAATGCCCCAGCAGCTAAATAGTACACAGATTGTCTCTGTGTTATTGAGAATCCCATTTACAGTCATGGTGTGAGGAAGTTTGTCAGATCCCTTATCCTGTGTCTTTAGTTTTCTCTAAATTTCCTGTTTGTGCCAACAATCCCATATTTGCTGCTATACTAAAGTGAAAGAATGTTGACATGATGATGATGATGATTGTAGCATAACACATTTTTCTACTCCACTCCTAAAACACAACTATATAATTTAAACCATTTTTGGACATGGTTAAGCGGGACTCTCCCACTGGCTTTTGATGACCAGGGGTTGTTGGTTCCAAGCTATTTGATGGATTGGGAATTCTTCAGAGTTTTCATCTCTTGTTATCACATGCTTTCACTGTAAATATCTTGCTAGTAATTTTCAGTTATGACTAGACTGAAGTAAGCACCAACAACACCATTGAACATTATTTTATTTTACTTGATTTTCTGTTAAATTTTGTACATTTTACTGTCAAAAACACAATGACATTGACATAAGATCATTGTATTGTATACAGGATTGTAAAATGTGTGATTTCAGGATTTTCTGGAAATGGTGGTCCACCATATTGTTACAATGATGTTGATGTATTTTTCTTGGGCATGTAACTTTGTGAGAGTTGGAACTCTTGTACTTCTAGTACATGATGCAAGTGACTACTGGATGGCAGTAAGTAAAAATGTATAAATCACTTCATCACATCAACATGATCTACATCTCTAAATTTATTATATATTTTGGTTCAGAAATTACCAGCATTTAGGAAATTCGCTATTTAGGTGTAACATTGTTTAAACATCCAACATTTTTGTTATTTCAGTAAATTTGAGTAATTCAGACATCCTTTATTTTGATCATATAGACTACAGGTGATGTTTAGATACTACCGGTAGTCACAGTAAGACCATGTCTTGTTAGACTTGTCTGGTACAACACAGCTTAAGATTGATTAAAAAATCAGATATTTATTACTACACTTTACTAATACAGAAATCATAAAGTTAATGAGAGGAAGATTTATTAATTTAGAATTATAAAAAATACTGATATTTAGATTGAATGTTTTATTGTTTTTGTTTTCAGTTAGCTAAAATGGCAAAATATTGTAAGAAGCAGATGCTTTGTGAAGGTTTTTTCATTATGTTTGTTGTAAGTTGGGTCATAACTAGACTTGGATTCTATCCTCTCAGGTAATACTTATAGTAAAAACGGAGGCAAGTGAGCAATTAAAAATTAAATGTATTGTTTTTCAAAAACATTTTTCTATTTTACATTGCTCAGATTTATCTTCACTTCATCCCATCCTTCCCACTTGATAGCTAGGTTTGTTACATTGCTCAGATTTATCTTCACATCATCCCATTCTTCCCACTTGATAGCTAGGTTTGTTACATTACTCAGATTTATCTTCACATCATCCCATCCTTCCCACTTGATAGCTAGGTTTGTTACATTACTCAGATTTATCTTCACATCATCCCATCCTTCCCACTTGATAGCTAGGTTTGTTACATTACTCAGATTTATCTTCACATCATCCCATCCTTCCCTCTTGATAGCTAGGTTTGTTACATTGCTCAGATTTATCTTCACATCATCCCATCCTTCCCTCTTGATAGCTAGGTTTGTTACATTGCTCAGATTTAACTTCACATCATCCCATCATTCCCTCTTGATAGCTAGGTTTGTTACATTACTCAGATTTATCTTCACATCATCCCATCCTTCCCTCTTGATACCTAGGTTTGTTACATTGCTCAGATTTAACTTCACATCATCCCATCCTTCCCTCTTGATAGCTAGGTTTTGTTACATTACTCAGATTTATCTTCACATCATCCCATCCTTCCCTCTTGATACCTAGGTTTGTTACATTGCTCAGATTTAACTTCACATCATCCCATCCTTCCCTCTTGATAGCTAGGTTTGTTACATTACTCAGATTTATCTTCACATCATCCCATCCTTCCCACTTGATAGCTAGGTTTGTTACATTGCTCAGATTTAATGTTCTGAGGTAATAGTAATTTTTAAAATACATAAATTAAACCCTTAAACCTTTCTATTTGAACTTTAGTCCAATCTCATATGATAAACTTCAGCCCTTAAAGTTTGCTTAAGGCCCCACAAACACACAAAAAATTGCATCACACATTTTAAAAGAAGAATAGAAATCATTAAAAAAAATCTGTAGTGAGAAACCTTGTTTTTCCTAAGATTGTTTTTAGGACAGGGCTCCACAAACGCCAGTAAAGTAAATCAGTTGTAGGCAAAGGGTACATCATACCGTCCCCTCCCAACGATCAGCAAAGGGTAACGTGTATGTGTTAGTATACTCTAGTAGAAACGATGTGAACAGGTGAAGCCATTAGTAATTAATTAACTTGTAAGGTATAAGGTAATTACCTGTGAATAGGGAAGTTCAGTGAATCATGACACTGTCCTGAGTAGTTTTAATTGTTAACAAGCCAGTGTAACGAAGAATTATGACCGGGGTTGAAAATTGACCCAAGGGTTCATTTTTCAACGTTGAATAATGAGACCAAAGATGTTGAATTTAGACCCAAGTCCCTTGAAAATTGAACCGCGTCGTTGAATTTTGATCGGAAAACTGGTTCAAAATTCAACAACATAAAAGTAAATATCAATGAACTTAGATCATAAACCATGATTATTTCAATAAAAAAATTCAGTCAATTCCTCTATTTTTCTTTATAATCCTAAAATTCAATGATTTAATATTCAGGAAATGTTAGATGCGATTGATATATATTGATATAGATTGATATATAAGTCATGTTTTATTAAAGGGTGTGGGGGTGGTGGTGTTGGTTCGTTTAATGTGCTTTGTTTTGGTCATTTTGTTCTATTGGGTGGGGGCATTTTTGTGATTTTGTTTGTTTGGAGGTTTTGTTGGTTATTCTTTTTTTTTGGGGGGGGGGGTATGAAAAAAAAAATCTAACACAAACAGATAACCCTGCTTTTAATCAGACAAAATAATTTTAGAATATTATATTGCTATGTGGCAAGTCCATTTAACTTTTTAAGTTGAATGAATTGAATGTCATGATGTTGTCTAGTCGGATAATTATGACCCCTGTCATTAATGCTGTCAGATATATAGTTTCGAGAATGTCTACTATTTTACCAGTTAAAATACATGTATGTTGGACTTGTATATCGACTTGTTATTTATACTGACAAGTTTATTTTAATTAGGGGACAATCATTTGACTCAGAGGAAGGGAGGGGTATTCGAAGCGGCTTTCTGCTTATATAAAAGAAAAAAAATCAGTTACAAAGAGCCATGAATTCATTCGATGAGCAAAAATTACGCTGCAAATCCTAATAGACGTGCCATGTGCAGGTCCAAAAATCCCATAAATTTTATTTTATTTGATAAAGAATCATTATTAAAACGCAAAAATCAAAACCAATAAATGCCGTAAAATTAAAAACACAAAAAAAAAATCATATGGCCTCAAACATGAAAATAAGTTAACCATGTATTGTTGGACATTGGGTGATCTCAGACAAAATTTTACTTATTATTCTGGGAAAATTAACTTTTAAATTTAATATTTGATAAGTAGTGTCGTAACATTTTATTTGTATTTACAAACATCCAGTAAATTCAAAATTTGACAGTAGATATAGATCAGTCTCATAGAGCAAATTTCAATGAAAGCGATATAAACAAAATAATTTGTAGTTTGGGTCAGTTTTTAACAGGGTCAAATTTCCACGTGTTGAGGTCTTCAGCAATTAAAAAAAATATCAAACCGTTGAAAAGTGACCCCGGGTATAAATTTCACGACTTTTGGTCTCAGTTTTCAACGTTGAAAAAGCACCTGCGGGTCAATATTCAACGTTGAAAAATGAACCCTGGGTCAATTTTCAACACGGGTCAATATTCTTCGTTACACCGGCATTAAAGAATTTTTAGTCAGATTTTGTCTTACTATTATGGGGAAAAAAAGCCGATTCGGTTATTTTTCAATCGGCTTTTTTAAGTTTGAATCGGTGTTTTTTGCCAAAAAATGTTTTAGGGAAATGGTGTACATTTTCTATTTTGAAAATTTGACTAGTTTTGGCTAACATCCATTTTATTGAATGTGATTCAGTTTTCAGTGATGTTGGCATTTGATTTTTTTTTGTAAAATTCAGAAAAAAGATTTTTGATTTCTTTTTAACAATTGTTATCTATATTTTTGTTGAAAAATTTTGTTTTGTTTTGTTTCAGGGTTGTCTACTCAACAGTGTTTGAGGTATATGAATACCTTGATCCATTTCCAGCCTATTATTTATTTAATATGATGTTATGTATATTACAACTTTTACATATAATATGGACTTACATGATAGCAAGAATTGCCCTCCAAAAATTTACCCATGGAGAGGTATGTATATTATCCAATTAAATTATGTTTTACAAATGTTTCCATGGAAAGCATTTTATCTAATAAATTTACTTAAGAAGAACTGTATGATATGGTGTTTAATTACCATGATCATATATATCAGGGTTGTTAGTTCTGGGATGGTGGAGAAAAACAGAGTACCTGGAGAAAACCACCAAATTTTGTCTAGAGAACTGATTGTTGTTCACATGGTAAGAGTTGCCCAAGTGGTTTTTTATACCGAGATGGTGAGAGGTGATGTGTTTGGGTGATGAAGAGGATATAAATTTGAGTTGTATGTTACCATATTTAGCAATAGTAATCGGTAACTGTATTCTTTCGTTAAGTCCCAACATGCAGGATAAGATCAACATAATTTCTTTTCGGAATTTTTTCATGAAAAGGGGCATAACTCTGTAATACCAAATTTTATGGTGTATTGTTTTTAAAGGAATTTTATAAAACAGATAAAGTAAAATAAAAATAATAAAAAAAACTTCTTTGTTATCCATAGTCAGTAGCCTTTATTTAACAGTGGAGTGGAGTTGAGTAAGGATGTATGATGTCTTAGTTACTTACTGTAAGGTCAGTTGAAGTGGTCAGGTCTGGTTTGCCTTGAGTAGCCACCAAGCTTGCGGATGTAAACTGACAAAATTCTTCCCATTATCTTCTGCTAATGGAGATTCAAACATAGGTGATGAGAAAAATAACCAACCATCCTATTATCACGGCTTCTTTTTAAAAACAATATTAAAATTTCAGCACACTATAATTCAAGTTAGATATGTTTTAATGTCTTCTATGCTTTTTTCATATAATATGATATAGTGGAGTTAGTTCAGTAAAGTTATAAGACAAAAACTGTTTCTGGTTTTTTTAATTCAAAGATTGTGGGTTCAAACCCAGATCTGCTTCTAAAAAAATCTGAAGTGAATTGTGTTTTTTGTACTACATTGAGTTGCTAATAATAGAGGGTTATAACTCCAGATTTCATTTTAAAATTTTTTTAGATTAATTACCATCTCTTTATTACATTTAAATTGTAATCAGCTTATTTACTAACTATTTCTTCAGGTAGGAATAAAAACAACATTTTGTTTTGAACATTAATTTTAGCACTTAAAACCTAGACAGGGATAGACACTGTGGTCTGTAAGACAGGTCATATGTTATCACTGTGGTCTGTAAGAGGGGCCGTATGTTATCACTGTGGTCTGTAAAAGGGGTCAAATGTTATCACTGTGGTCTGTAAGAGGGGTCGTATGTTATCACTGTGGTCTGTAAGAGGGGTCGTATGTTATCACTGTGGTCTGTAGGATGAGCCTTATGTTATCACTGGTCTGTAAGAGGGGCCATATGTTATCACTGTGGTCTGTAATAGGGGCCATATGTTATCACTGTGGTCTGTAGGACAGGCAGTATGTTATCACTGTGGTCTGTAATAGGGGCTGTATGTTATCACTGTGGTCTGTAATAGGGGCCGTATGTTATCACTGTGGTCTGTAATAGAGGTTGTATGTTATCACTGTGGTCCGTAGGACGGGCTGTATGTTATCACTGTGGTCTGTAAGAGGGGCGGTACATGATTGTATGTTATCAATGTGGTCTGTAATAGGGGTCGTATGTTATCGATGTGGTCTGTAGGATGGGCCGTATGTTATCACTGTGGTCTGTAAGAGGGACCGTATGTTATCACTGTGGTCTGTAAGAGGGACCATATGTTATCACTGTGGTCTGTAAGAGGGACCGTATGTTATCACTGTGGTCTGTAAGAGGGGCCGGGCCGTATGTTATCACTGTGGTCTGTAATAGGGGTCGTATGTTATAGATGTGGTCTGTAGGACGGGCCATATGTTATCACTGTGGTCTGTAAGAGGGGCCGTATGTTATCACTGTGGTCTGTAAAAGGGGCCGTATGTTATCACTGTGGTCTGTAAGAGGGGCAATATGTTTTCACTGTGGTCTGTAATAGGGGTCGTATGTTATCACTATGGTCTGTAATAGGGGTCGTATGTTATAGATGTGGTCTGTAGGACGGGCCGTATGTTATCACTGTGGTCTGTAGGACGGGCCGTATGTTATCACTGTGGTCTGTTAGAGGGGCCGTATGTTATCACTGTGGTCTGTAAAAGGGGCCGTATGTTATCACTGTGGTCTGTAAGAGGATCCATATGTTATCACTGTGGTCTGTAATAGGGGTTGTATGTTATCACTGTGGTCTGTAAGAGGGGTCGAATGTTATCACTGTGGTCTGTAAGAGAGGTCTTATGTTATCACTGTGGACTGTAAGAGGGGTTGTATGTTATCACTGTGGTCTGTAAGAGGGGTCGTATGTTATCACTGTGGTCTGTAAGAGGGGTCGTATGTTTTCACTGTTGTCTGTAAGAGGGGTCGTATGTTATCATTGTGGTCATTAAGAGGGGTCCTATGTTATCACTGTGGTCTGTAAGAGGGGTCTTATGTTATCACTGTGGACTGTAAGAGGGGTCGTATGTTATCACTGTGGTCTGTAAGAGGGGTCGTATGTTATCACTGTGGTCTGTAAGAGGGTCCTATGTTATCACTGTGGTGTGTAAGAGGGGTCATATGTTTTCACTGTGGTCTGTAAGAGGGGTCGTATGTTATCACTGTGGTCTGTAAGAGGGGTCCTATGTTATCACTGTGGTCTGTAAGAGGGGTCATATGTTATCATTGTGGTCTGTAAGAGGGGTTGTATGTTATCACTGTGGTCTGTAAGAGGGGTCGTATGTTATCACTTGTCTGTAAGAGGGGTCGTATGTTTTCACTGTGGTCTGTAAGAGGGGTCGTATGGTATCACTGTGGTCTGTAAGAGGGGTCGTATGTTATCACTGTGGTCTGTAAGAGGGGTCGTATGTTATCACTGTGGTCTGTAAGAGGGGTCGTACGTTATCAGTTGACAGGGATAGCCACTGTGGTCTGTAAGAGGGGTCGTATGTTATCACTAGACAGGGATAGCCACTGCGGTCTGTAAGAGGGGTCGTATAATATCACATACTTGGATGAGAAATTTTATCAAATTTCTTGCTGAAGGGCATTAGTTTTTCTAAGAGTACATGTAATTCTGTTTACTCAGCTATCCTGGAGTTGACCTCCTTAATAGAAGTGAAAGGATCTCGATTTTGGCATAAATAACCCAACTCCACTTCACTCTCAGTATATACTAGGTAGGTTTTCTTACCTACCTGTAGGCTGTAGCTACTCTGTTCAACATTCAACTTAGAATTGATTTACAACTAAAATCTAAACTTAACTAAAAACCTGTTAAGTCCTGATTGAAAAGTGTTTAAAAATGTTGTTTTTAATACAAGTACAATTTTAATTTAAAAAAAAAAAATTTGGGAAATAAACAAAACAAAACGGTGATGTACCCTATTGGAAAGTACTATAAGATAGTTTTATTTAACATGGAAAATTAACAAACAAAATTTTAAAAAAAGGAAAAGAAAAATCAATGAATTCTTACAAGTTAATGAGTAACTCCATAACTTTGTTAAATAATTTATGTATTTTTTGTTTGTCTGCAGGTCAAACAGGATGTTAGAAGTGATACTGAGAGTGAAATTGAAACAGATGAAGATATGCTACCATTAACTGGACATGGAGATCATGTAGTTAAAATGGAAGGGATAAACGGAACCAAGAAGTAACATTCAGGGGTCACTCCAGACCTAACGCATAAAATATTAATGTACGGATGTTTAATGCTGCATTAGCTGATTGAAGTCATGGAACAAACACATGTTAAACAAGTATTTATGTAATACTCTAAAATATGTATGGAAGGAATTATTTATCTTCCAAAATATTAAAATGTCAGACATATACACTGAGTTTTTAGCAGTTAAAAAAGTTTAGCATTTTTCCTTGAAAAAAATGGATCATCAATGTGTCCTAAGCTTGTCCATCCAAAATTAGTGTTCTGTTTAAAGAAGTAGACATGTTATGTATTTAAATGTTGTCTCAAAAAAATGATATTTTATTATTATTATTATTATTATTATTTTGATTTTTTTGTCCTTACTTACATCTCCAGTCAAGCTTTAAATAATTCTTGTACTTATTTTACTTAATATAAAATATCTAAAGTTTAGCTGTTATCTGTTACTCAGACATGATTTTACAGATTCCCCACTTTTGGCCCCATATTCAATATTTGTCCAAATAAATATTCCTTATCCTATCAAACATTTAGAGTCACACATGTATGGAATTTTTACAGCCTGGAAAATATTGTCTTTTTTCTCCTATCAAATAGAGAGAAGAACTCCGTACAATCATAGCTTTTGTCCAGTAATATACTATAGTTTGTGACAGTAAATTTTAGAATTTCTATAAAGTCCTCAGAAAACACACAGGGTAAAAATAATTTTATAAACTTTTACATTATGATTTAAACATGATAAAAATTTTAATATATATAAATACATAACTGGCCAATCAGAAGTTTAGAAAGTTAATTTATTTAGCATATATTTTTTAACACATAAACTTGGGATTTAAAAGAAAATAATTGGAGGAACATATGTTTGATGCCAATCAGAAGTTAAGAAAATTATTTTATTTGTTATAAATTTAAGTCTTCAATTTTTGTTAAATTTTGGCAAAGTGTTGTTGATGATAAAGTTCCAATTTGACTGTAAAAGTGAATTGTATCTACCTTACTGAATCCCAGATATTTATGTACATCAGTATCTATCTATAAAGAAATAGATTAACGATTGTATTTCGTGGCATCGTTCTCACTGTCTGATTAGTGCAATAAAAGAGACAAATTTTATGGATTTTCATACTTTTATGTTTATTAGGCAAAATTAATCTCTTAACACCATCTTTTCATACTTATTATAGAATTCCGGTTTTAACCAATGATATTGTATATTTTTTTATTTAAGTCATGATTGTAAGAAATCCTATTTTTAATTGGATAAAAATATTTTTCTGGTAATAACAAAGTACTACAACACTTTTGATTGGATAGACTTTGTTTAATGCACTTAATTCAATTTATTACCATTTGATTATTTGCATGGTGATTAGAAGAAATTCTTCTTTTTATTGCCTCAGCTGTAAGCTTGTTACTAAACCCTCAGTTTGTTTAAAATAGAATAAATTTTTAATATCTATGTAATTTGTGCGCTCAGTTAACTGAAGTATAAAACAAATTTATGTTTTTTTTTAAAGTTATTTGTTTCCATGGTAACCTACCAAACACTTTAATATAATACAATCTATTTTTTATTGGTTTGTTTGAACAAATTTTTTTGACATCTGAGATTACCGGTAATCCTCGTTTATTGTTAAACACACTATAACATGTATTAACAAGTTAAAGTCTTGTATGTGTGTGTGTGTGTGTGTGTGTGTGTGTGTGTGTGTGTGTGTGTGTGTGTGTGTGTGTTGGGGTGGTCTGTTAAGAAATTTACAACTTCATTATGGTTTGTCAGCCTACCATTTGATAAATACACCTTCATGTGTATGCAGAATGTTTGGAAAACAGGAAAACACAACTTACTGGGTATACAATTTTACATCCATTACTTCCTGTACAAGTGTGATACAGGGTATCAAAGGGTACATCCATTACTTCCTGTACAAGTGTGGTATAGGGTATCAAAGGGTATGTGCATGCTTGAGAATCTCATTTATATTAGTTTAAAAATTTCCCCTACTGTATGTATTTTTAATTTATAGGAAAATGTGAGATGGTTTATAAAAATCACCTAGGCAACATTGTAAACAGGTATCCATTGTTAAAAGTTTTGATGAATCATTAATGAATTAGATTTTAAAGCCGTGTTGTATGTTTTCATAGATGTTTTCAATTATTGCAATATTTTTGTGTGCAAAGAATTCCAATTATTTTTTTCTTTTTAAGTATGCTTATACAAATATAATATAATATATATATATTGATATAGAGTAGATCTGAAGAGTTTTTGTTTTGATAAAACCCTTTTTTTTGTTATTAAATATTGTTATCTTGTGAATTAGTGCTTTAAGTATATACATAATTATATATAGATTATTGATAGAACCTTGATAATTTCCAAGTCTTGTTCCAGACTAAATAGGCCATGTGCTTATTCTTGTCATCTTCATTTTTACATGTGATTCAAAAAATTATTCTGAAGCAAGAACTGCTGGGCTAAAATCACTAACAATATTTCATTTATTAATTTTAACAAAAAAAAAAAAAAAAAAAAAAAAAAAAAAAAAAAAAAAAAAAAAAAAAAAAAAAAAAAAAAGAGAGCAGTATTGATCTAAGGTTGATTGCAAGAGTAGGCACAATACATGTACAGATATATTAGTTTATAAACATGTACTGTATTTTTTAATACATTTATTATGTTAAATTTTTGGCGTTTTTCATAAAGTAGTAATTTTACAATTTATTTCGTACAATTACAGTTGCTATAACAAACAACCCCTTACCTCATTTCTTATTGTATCATTTAAATGTTTTTCATATATAAAGGCTTGATGCTCACAAAATGATAATTTATACAGATTTACTTTATATAGAGAACAGTTAACATGTATCTGTAGTTCTAACACTAGTCTTGTATAATCTCATTGATTTTTTTAGTTTAAATTTTTGTTTTAGATTATATCCAGTTTGTATTTCTATATAAATTGATACAAATTCTAATTGTCTGGGATGTTTAAAGATACATAAAACATATGATTAATAGGAACCACTCCTTGTGATCCCAGTAACACTATATACTGTAAAATCACAAATATTCGTGAGGGATTAAATTTTTTTTTTTTCGTGGGTTATTGAAAACAACGAAACTAAATGTCATCGAAAAATTTTCATGCCATTGCCCTCATTGGGATTTTTGTTCACAAAACTCAATTTCACAAAAATTTCTACCAACAGAATTTTTTAAAAGGCAAAACCATGAAATTTTAACCCAACAAATATTAATGATTCTACAATATATATCTTTGTGATTGTTTGAATTTAATAATACTTTAGATATGTGTGAATCGTTTATCCATTCTGTAAAGGGTCACATTATTTGACTGTAGATAATTGTTTGTTTTTACATTGTGATGCTACATATATACTGTACTTAAATACCAAATAATACTTACTCTCTGTGTAAATATATTTACATTTCCAGATAGTGGCCATATCCTTAATGATACAGCAAAAATGATATTTACATAAAAATATTTACAAATTACTAAAATACCATGCTTATTTGACACAACAGGATTGCAGGGATAACGCCATATATAGCTACAGAGTGTAAGTTTCTTGCTATATCAAATTTACACAAACACCCATATCATTATTATTTAGGGTAATTCGTTATTTAGACTGGTACATTTAGATACATTACTTTCTTTGTCATATTTACATAAGTCTGATGCAAAGTAATATTGACAGATTAAATGCCTTTCACTGTTGACTTAATTGATCACAGTGCCATTCATTGATTAGTATCTAGGCTAATTTTTCACATGATCAAATCTTTGTTTGAAAAAGGTTTGTTTGCAGAAAGTTTATAATTTTCTTCAGGCCCTATGGTGTCCTCTACCTTCAATTAAAAGAATTGTAACAGATGTACGCTTATGTTACCTCCACAATCATTACAGAAAAAGTATTAAACAGTTGAAGTTATCTTGATACAAAAATATAAAAGTTTCCATAATCAAATATTAACGAGATAATTATATAGTATTAAGTAGAGCAAATTAAAAGCAATATATTTTCATTGCATCATATCTATATATTTATATATCAATTATATATGTCTTGTCTTATGTATATACGCAAAAATATGTTAAAATATATTAACACAAAATTAAGTTAAATCCACATGTTAACAATTGTCTTTTATTTCAACCTGATTTGTTAGCACTTTTTTACAGGTTAAGTTTTTAATATATTTTTCATATTTATGTATTATTTTACAATTTTTTGCAATCAGGTAGTGTTCTACTGTTAAACTACAACATTGGAAGTTGAGTGTCAAAGTTAACAATTGTTAATGTATTGACTATGGAACCAAATGGAAAATGATTTAATACTACTGCAGTATATGGAAACTGAACATTTTTGGCACCATAATTAACCATACATTAATGTTTAAAGTTATATATGGAAACAAACTGTTTCATAGTGTAAATATATAACACAAATACCTGTTTAATTTTGATGTGCCATATGTGCACATTTCAGGAAATCATTCCTCACCATTGACATTGTAAATGATAAAAAGTGTTTGATGTATCAGATCCAGAAATGAAAACGTGAAGAAAATATTTTAATTACCATCTGTTGTTTAATGGAAGTCACTATGGAATCTTCAATATACAAAACTTTATCCAGCTCACAATATATACACTCTTATACTGTGAAAGTAATACATGATGAATAGGTTAATATGAATTCTGAATTTTGACTTGTATTCTTTTCATACATTTTCTATATGGTTTTTATAAATTTTCCTTGTGGTTTTTCATACATTTTCCATGTGGTTTTTATACATTTTCCTTGTGGTTTTTCATACATTTTTCATATAGTTTTTCATACATTTTCCATGTGGTTTTTATACATTTTCCTTGTGGTTTTTCATACATTTTTCATATAGTTTTTCATACATTTTCCATGTGGTTTTTATACATTTTCCTTGTGGTTTTTCATACATTTTTCATATAGTTTTTCATACATTTATCATATAGTTTTTCATACATTTTCCTTGTGGTTTCAAATACATAAATTTATGTTTGAATAAGTTTGATTATATGTTAATCAGTCCAACAGAGTTAGTGTTGTTTTTGATTTGTATTATACATTCTGCTACAGATTTATTTTTTAAAAATATATTTAAGTATCATAAATGCCCTCCATTTTGCCTTATAATGAAATTTTATAGATAAAAATGTATTGTTAAAAATTTTAAAATTTAAAAAATTTCCCACTCTGAACTAGGTGATTGGAAGTAAAATTTTATGAAATATTTAAATTACATTTAGGCATGATATTGATCATTTCATTAAATTTGAATTAAAAAAATAAATTAAACTTCTTTTCATTAAATTGGTTAAAAATAGTAAAACAGCTTTCAGTTTCCATATTTATATGTAATGATATTGATACAGTGTTATTGGTTGTTACTATTTTAGCAAATGAGATACAAGACCATTATTAATATGGTATTTTATAATACATGTCTTTATACGTTATTGATTGTAATGATGACAGAATTGTGTGACAAATTTGTGTTTTGGTAGTTTATAAACCTACACAAATCAGCAGCAAGTACATTCGTAGTAAATCTCTAAATAATTATTATTTAATCAAATTTTATAGCACTTTACCTTGTAATGTTTCTAAAAAAATAATTTAAAAAAATATCATGTTTTAAAGAGAACATTTTTTAATTCAGCAAACAAGTTCAATTATCATGCATAACATATCTGTTTAAATTTGACCATGGTGACCTTGACCATGTTGACCCTGACCTTGCCTTGACCATGTTGACATTGACCTTGGCTTACTGACCTTGACCATACTTAACTTGTGATTTCTTGAATAATCAATGATTGCAAAATTTTTGAAAATTATTTAAACAATCTTCAGTGAATTTAGTATGAGGCATTTTAAGTAACTTAAGACCAAACCTGTAAGGACTTTTAATAAATTCTATTTGTATGTACAATAAAAAATTTTCCAATACTCTCTTCATACAATACTATACCTGAATGTATTTACTAAATGACTTGTACACATGAAATTGAAAAAAAAGTGTCTTTGTCAGATGGAAAATAAGCTTTTCTGTCCCCAATTAAAAGTTTCTTAATTTTATAAGTTTTTCCATTCTTTTATTTTTTGTTAATTTTGTATTTGTATAAATTTACATAGATATTTATTTTTGTTTATTTACTTATTTTTATACCTAATTTTACATTAGATTTGATCATTTTTCCAGTGTTAATCATTATTTTCTACAAATTGATGTTGTGACAATTAGTTTGTTTGAGCATTCGATTAATGCTCACCCTAGGACACCAGTCTCACCAAACACCTGTTTCATTATGTTGTTTATATTTTATGTATGGTTATTATTTTATGATTTTGGTAGACATTGAAGCATATATTATGAAGTATGAATTTATGTTTGAACATCACATAAAATCATTATTTATCTATCTAATATTTTCTCCTATGATGACATTAAGGGGCATTAAAAAAGTATTCAAGTTGATCTTCCACAGAAATGCTAAAAGTTTATGAATTTGTTACCACTACTGAAATACAATCATATATATTTTCTATTTAGTGCAGCTTGTCAAAATCATGACAAAAATTATTCACTCCAGCTGTCAAAAAATTAAGGACCTTGTGCATAGACTTTAACTATTTTTTTTACTATATTATAGATATGACATAGATATAACATAGATATGATGTTGATGTTAAGAATAGCAAAGATAAGGTTCAAGTGTCAGAATGAAACAAAAGCACAATACAAGAGAATTATAACACGTCCAGAATTATCGCTGTTAGATTTTACTAGCTGGTACAGATTGGCCTAAAACTGTTAATGGTCAGCCTATAAGATATTTATCATATTTTTTAAGGTTTTGTGGTTTTTGTGTAAGTGTGATGTCAGTAAGGTGATGTAACATTTCTGTTATATAGATTTAGTGTTATAGTTTAAATAATTAATGTTATAGTGTATGACATGATAATGTTATATTGTATGACATGATAATGTTATATTGTATGACATAATGTTATAGTGTATGACATGATAATGTTATAGTGAATGACATTAATAATGTTATAGTGTATGACAAAATGTTATATTTTATGGCATGATATGTGTATAAGTGTTTGATGGTTTTTAGCTCACCTGAGCTGAAAGCTCAGGTGAGCTATTGTTATCTATCTTCGTCCGTCGTGCGTCGTGCGTAAACTTTTTACATTTTAATCTTCTCCTCCAAAACCACTGGGCCAAATTTAATGAAACTTGGTAACCATCATGCCTGGGTGAAGCCCTTTCAGATTTGCACAAATGAAGGAGTTATGTCCCCTTGGGGCCCCATAAGGGGGGGAAAAAGTGAAAAACTTTAAAAATCTTCTCCTCTGAATCTACAAGAGATATACCTTAGTTATTTCATTTATAACATCCTTAGGTCATCTATTTTCAGATTTGCACAAATGGTAGCCATGGGGCTCAAAATGGGGAAATTGTAAGGCACTGAGTGGGGTAATTGCTGAAAATTATATATTATTGTCACTATATCTTGAAAACTTTTAACTTTTTATATAGGCCTGTATATAAGAATATTGTAGGTATTGACATGACGATCATTTTGATATATGGTTCAAGGTCAAGGTCACAGCTGCAAAAGAAAACTTAAATTGCTAATTATCTTGAAAACTATTAACATTTTGTATAGGCATGTATATTAGAATATTGTAGGTATTGCGACTACAATCATTTATATATATGGTTCAAGGTCATATGTTGAAAGTTCAAGGTCACAGCAGCAAAATAAGACTTAAATTGCTAATTATCTTGAAAACTATTAACTTTTTGTATAGGCATGTATATTAGAATATTGTAGGTATTGACATGACAATCATTTTGATATATGGTTCAAGGTCATATGTTGAAAGGTCAAGGTCACAGCTGCAAAAGAAAACTTAAATTGCTAATTATCTTGAAAACTATTAACTTTTTGTATAGGCATGTATATTAGAATATTGTAGGTATTGTGACAATGATCATTTTGATATATGGTTCAAGGTCATATGTTGAAAGGTCAAGGTCACAGCTGCAAAAGAAAATTTAATTGCTAATAATCTTGAAAACTATTAACTTTTTGTATAGGCATGTATATTAGAATATTGTAGGTATTGCGACTACGATCATTTATATATATGGTTCAAGGTCATATGTTGAAAGTTCAAGGTCACAGCAGCAAAATAAGACTTAAATTGCTAATTATCTTGAAAACTATTAACTTTTTGTATAGGCATGTATATTAGAATATTGTAGGTATTGCAACAACGATCATTTTGAGATATGGTTCATAGTCATATGTTGAAAGGTCAAGGTCACAGCTGCAAAAGAAGACTTAAATTGCTAATTATCTTGAAAACTATTAACTTTTTGTATAGGCATGTATATTAGAATATTGTAGGTATTGACATGACGATCATTTTGATATATGGTTCAAGGTCATATGTTGAAAGGTCAAGGTCACAGCTGCAAAAGAAAACTTAAATTACTAATTATCTTGAAAACTTTTAACTTTTTGTATAGGCATCATATTAGAATATTGTAGGTATTAATAGGACAATCATTTTGATATATGGTTTAAGGTTATATGTTCAAAGGTCAAGGTCATATCAACATAGGAATACTAAAATTATTAATTATCTTTTAAAGTTTCTGTACTTAATATATTGTCTATTGCACTTTGCAAACAATATTGGACATATGTTCAGGTGAGCGTTAAGGCCCATGGGCCTCTTGTTTAAACTAATATCCACAGATAATCTGCTGTTTTTGAAAACGGTGGATCAAAACTCTGTTAGATAAGTTCAGTTTTTCTTGATTTCTAAAACTTAGGTTGTATGTTTCAAACCCAATTTTGGGATAGGGGTTTCAGTTGACAAGTGATCTAAAGCATTTGCATTGCCTCTCACATCTAGTTTCAAATTCAGCTCTGGCAGAACCTATTCTGAGAACGTAAGTCAGTTTGCTTGCCAAGTTTTGATGTTTTCTTCTGGTATTCCAGTTTCCTCCACCATTTCTGAACTGACTGACTCAATAATAGTAGGTGTTAAAATACTATTATTCTAAACTTCCAGCCTTTTACTCACTCACATAATTAGTGAGTAAGTAATGATTCAAATAATTTTAAAATTGAATTATCAGTAATTAATTTAATTTAATATTCTTTAACAACAATAATTCAATGGGATTTTGAGTTTTTTGCAAGCTATTTGGCTAACTACAGAGTTATAAACAATGAATTTGCACCTAGTTTATCATATGAAAAATGAATAACCTTGTTATCTTTATTGTAAGAAATGTTCCGCCTATAGAAAATGAAAAAAAAAAAAACTAAATATGGCACCATGAATAAAATGATAAAAAAAGGAATCATAAAAAAATAATATTTAGTAGAATTTAAAAAACACACACTCGAAACGACAGTCTTGTAAATCTTACCTAAGTATGTAAGAGCCCCAGAAATGGTTACTTGTCTGCTGTTGTTTGAATGCTAGAGCCCCAGAAATGGTTACTTGTCTGCTATTGTTTGAATGCTAGAGCCCAGAAATGGTTACTTGTCTGCTATTGTTTGAATGCTAGAACCCCAGAAATGGTTACTTGTCTGCTATTGTTTAAATGCTAGAGCCCCAGAAATGGTTACTTGTCTGCTGTTGTTTGAATGCTAGAGCCCCAGAAATGGTTACTTGTCTGCTATTGTTTGAATGCTAGAGCCCCAGAAATGGTTACTTGTCTGCTGTTGTTTGAATGCTAGAGCCCCAGAAATGGTTACTTGTCTGCTATTGTTTGAATGCTAGAGCCCCAGAAATCGTTTCTTGTCTGCTATTGTTTGAAGGCTAGAGCCCCAGAAATGGTTACTTGTCTGCTGTTGTTTGAATGCTAGAGCCCCAGAAATGGTTACTTGTCTGCTATTGTTTGAATGCTAGAGCCCAGAAATGGTTACTTGTCTGCTATTGTTTGAATGCTAGAGCCCCAGAAATGGTTACTTGTCTGCTATTGTTTAAATGCTAGAGCCCCAGAAATGGTTACTTGTCTGCTGTTGTTTGAATGCTAGAGCCCCAGAAATGGTTACTTGTCTGCTATTGTTTGAATGCTAGAGCCCCAGAAATGGTTACTTGTTTGCTGTTGTTTGAATGCTAGAGCCCCAGAAATGGTTACTTGCCTGCTATTGTTTGAATGCTAGAGTCCCAGAAATGGTTACTTGTCTGCTATTGATTGAATGCTAGAGCCCCAGAAATGGTTACTTGCCTGCTATTGTTTGAATGCTAGAGCCCCAGAAATCATTTCTTGTCTGTTATTGTTTGAAGGCTAGAGCCCAGAAATGGTTTCTTGTCTGCTATTGTTTGAATGCTAGAGCCCCAGAAATGGTTACTTGTCTGCTATTGTTTGAATGCTAGAGCCCCAGAAATGGTTACTTGTTTGCTGTTGTTTGAATGCTAGAGCCCCAGAAATGGTTACTTGCCTGCTATTGTTTGAATGCTAGAGTCCCAGAAATGGTTACTTGTCTGCTATTGATTGAATGCTAGAGCCCCAGAAATGGTTACTTGCCTGCTATTGTTTGAATGCTAGAGCCCCAGAAATCATTTCTTGTCTGTTATTGTTTGAAGGCTAGAGCCCAGAAATGGTTTCTTGTCTGCTATTGTTTGAATGCTGGAGCCCCAGAAATGGTTACTTGTCTGCTATAGTTTGAATGCTAGAGCCCCAGAAATGGTTACTTGTTTGCTATTGTTTGAAGGCTTGAGCCCCAGAATTGGTTTTTTGTCTGCTATTGTTTGAAGGCTAAAGCCCCAGAAATGGTTTTTTGTCTGCTATTGTTTTAAGGCTAGAGCCCCAGAAATGGTTACTTTTCTGCTTTAGTTTGAAGGCTAGAGCCCAAGAAATGGTTTCTTGTCTGCTGTTGTTTGAATTTATAGTGAGTGATGGTTTCATTAACAAATACTTAAATCATTATTTTTTTGTTTAAAGGTGTCAAATTTGAACAGTGTAATATGATCTGTGTTGTTTTGTTGAATATTTTTTAAAAACTGGAATTTCAATTTTTGAGCTATATGGGCCATGTTGGGTCAATAAGTAGGTCACTAGGTCAAATAATAGAAAAACCTTGTTATTACTTTTCAGGCCCCATTTTGAGTGCAATCTTCATCTTACTTAGACAGAATGATTTTCTTGACAAAAGCTAGCTCAAGTTCTTATATGGGCCATGTTGGGTCAATAAGTAGGTCACTAGGTCAAATGATAAGAAAACCTTGTTCACACTCCTGAGGCCCCAATTTTAGTCTTATCTTCATCAAACTTGTTCAGGTTGATCCTTTGACAAAAGCTAGCTCAAGTTCATATAAAGTCCAGTCTTTATCAGACTTCTTCAGATTGATCCTCTTGACAAAAGCTAGCTCAAGTTCGTATATCGGCCATGTTGGTTCCATAAGTGGCCATTAGGTCAAATAAAAGAAAAACCTTGTTAACACTCCTGAGGCCCCGATTTTAGTTCAATCTTCATCAAACTTGCTGAGATTGATCCTCCTGACAAAAGCTAGTTCAAGTTCATATATGGGTCATGTTAGGTCAATAAGTAGGTCACTTGTTTCAAATATAGGAAAAATCTCTTTTAAAAATAGAAGCTCCAGTTTCTAAAAATCAAGCTGAGTGTACATCATTTTCAGGTGAGCGTCCAGGGCCTTCATGGCCATCTTTTGTATAATTACCAGATCTTTACTTAGCCATAAATTTAAGCTTTTACTTTTGCTTTTTGTTCATATTGTCATTGTTCTAGTTGTTGTCGTTGATGTCTGATAGTTAGTAGGTTTTTATTTCACTATTAGAGTTAGGACAGAGATATATAATTGTCCCCCGCCGCAATGCGGAAGGGGACATAGAAATGCCGGGCATCCGTGTGTCCGTGCGTCTGTGTTTCCGTCCGTCACACTTTTTTGTAAGCGCTCTCATGCCTAGAAATTTTGACGGATTTTCATTAAATTTATACCAAATGTTTATACCACTATTACCTTGGTCAAGTTCGAAAATCAGCATTGGTCAATACTTTTTGTTGGAGTTATGGGACTTTGACCACAATAATGACTCTGTTTTATCCAAAAATTGACCTTTTAAGCGCTCTCATGCCTACAAACTTTGACGGATTTTCATTAAATTTATACCAAATGTTTATACCACTATCATCTTGGTCAAGTTCAAAAATCAGCATTGGTTCTTACTTTTTGTTGGAGTTATGGGACTTTGTGACCTTGTAAGCGCTCTCATGCCTACAAATTTTGACGGATTTTCATTAAATTTATACCAAATGTTTATACCACTATCACCTTGGTCAAGTTCAAAAATCAGCATTGGTTCTTACTTTTTGTTGGAGTTATGGGACTTTGTGACCTTGTAAGCGCTCTCATGCCTACAAATTTTGATGGATTTACATGAAATTTATACCAAATGTTTATACCACTAATACCTTGGTCAAGTTCCTAAATCAGCCTTGGTCGATACTTTTTGTTGGAGTTATGGGATTTTTACCACAATAATTACTTCATTATATCAAAAATTGACTTTGAAAGTGCTTTCATGCCTACAATCAGGCAACTCATTTTTATGGGAACAATCTTGACCAGATATTGACAACAGATGACGAGGCATCATCTTGTGTTTTTCCTGTCCCCTATTCTGACCATTTTCTTACATGTATATCTCTGCAATAAGGTATGTTATTTTATACAGTATGTAAACCAGAGTATGAAACTTGAATATGATTTTTAAACAAAAACTGTACAGTGATATTGTCTCGTACATTTTAGATAAACTTATATATGTTAATAGGTATGTTTGATTTTAGATTGTAGTATTTTGGATATATTTGCAACAGGAAAAATAGAAAAAAAAATGGGTGGTGGGGTAAAAAATATGTTCCTCCCAACCTCCCCACACATTTAATTCTGGAACAGCCCTGAATGTTTGAAAATATTGCAATTTCATATACAGTATACTAGTATACTGCTTGACCGGCGGGGGACCCAAGAATTCTATTCTTGTTTCTGTTAATTATGATATTATTATTGGTTTTTTTTAGCTCACCTGAGCCGAAGGCTCAAGTGAGCTTTTCTGATCAAAATTTGTCTGTCGTCGTCGTCGTCGTCGTCGTCGTCCGTGGCGTAAACTTTTACATTTTCGACTTCTTTTCTGAAACTACAAGGTGGATTTCAATGAAACTTGGTCAGATGCATATATGGGCCAGTGCAATTCAGATTTGTTCATGACGTTGTCCTAGCTCCCAAAACTAGGTCAAGGTGACCTATGGTTAAAAAAAACTTAAAAAATCTTCTTCTCCGAAAGCGAAGATGGTAGAAAAAATCTGATGTGATATTTGGCTTCTCTAGGGTCTTAAGCTTATAAATTGTTCATTTCGTGAAATTTGGTAAAAAATTAGGTTATGCGTTTTTGCGTTTAATTTTAAAAATTTCGTAAAATAGCTTCAAATTGTTATAACTTGACTATATGAATAGATATTGACATGGGATTTTCAGTTTTGACTTTTTCTTGAAATAACCTTCAAAATGGGGTCAAGGTCAAAGTTCAAGGTCATAACCTAGTTTGTAATTTGTGCAGTTTTAGGCTATTTTCTTCAAATTTTAAGAGATATAATATCAAAACATTGTTTAAATGTTCAGCATGACAAAATGTAAAGAGGTACAAAGTTTCGTAACTGTATGATAATACATGTAGGAGTTGTTGCCCCTGAAATGTTATTTTTCTGCCAATGAAAACTAAAATTGTGCATTAGCTTGAAAACTATAAACTTTTTGTATAGACATGTATTTTAGAATATTGTAGGTATTGACATGACGAACATTTTGATATATGGCTCAAGGTCATACATTCAAAGGTCAAGGTCATAGGTGCATAAAAAGACTGAAATTGTTAATTATCTTGGAAACTATTAACTTTTTGTATTGGCATGTATATTAGAATATTGTAGGAATTGATATGGTAATCATTCTGTTATGAGATATATACTCAGGTTGGCCATATCCTCAGGTGAGCGTTAAGGCCCATGGGCCTCTTGTTTGTTTTTGTTTTTTTTTTTTTGAATTTTTTAAAAAGCAAACGTTCCTCAAATGATGTTAACCATTATGACTAAACATTGTGTGACTGTTTGGAGATATTACGTGTATACATTGCTATTTATAGATTTTAAGTGTTGTGTTATAAAATGAATGCTTTAGAAAATATATTAACATGTATTGAAGTTGTCTACGCAATTAATATTGTTCATACCAAAAGAAGTTTTAAAATAATAAAAGTGCATTTAAATGGCAAACATTATTATTATTTTTTTTTTTTTAGCTCACCTCAGCACAAACTGCTTAACACTTTAGAGTTAATTTTATGTAAATTCATTTTTGCTTACTTTTTAGCTCACCAGAGCACAAAGTGCTCATGTGAGCTATTGGTATCAATAGAGGCAGACCCTCTGTCTTCCGTCGTCCGTCATCCGTCTATCAACAATTGCTTCAAACGACTTCTTCTCAGAAACCTCTGGTCACATTTTGTTTAAACTTGGTCAAAAGCATCTATAGAACATTGCCTTTCAGTTCTGTGTTTTTGGTTGCCATAGCTACCAAATGTAGGTCACAATGACCTACATAGTTAAAAACTTAAAAAAATCTTCTTCTGCTAAACCACTTCACAGAGATAAAATCTGATGTGATATTTGGCATCTACAGCGTCTTAATTACTAAGTTTGTGAATTTCAATAATTTTTGTGAAAAATTAGGTTACGCGTTTTTGTGCTTATTTTTTGTATTTTGTAAATAGTACTTTTTTACAAAAATTACAATTATGAATAAATTTAGGTGAACTCTTTAACCAAACATCATTTTCTTATGTGAAGAAACATATGTTTGACAATTTTCATGAAATTTTGTAAAGCACAAGTCGCTTTTTTCGGCCTTTTTCATTTTCAATTCTAGCAACCCAAGGGTGGAGGGTTCAAATCCCAGTGGAGCCACTTTTTTTTTTTTTTTTTTTTTAATTTTCTTTTTATTTTCTGAATATTTTGACTTACAATGGTGCATGGAAGAGATTTTATGAATTTTTAGTGTAATTTTTTTTTTTTTTTTTTTGAATGCATGGTACTGCAACCCAAGGGTCGAGGGTTCAAATCCCAGTGGAGCCACATTTATTTTTCTTTTTTTTTATTTTCTGAATTTTTATGACTTACAATGGATCATGGAAGAAATTTTAGAATTTTTACTTTTTAGGTTGCCATAGCTACATTGACCTAAATAGTTGAAAACCTAAAAAAAATTTTTTCTCCAAAATCACTTCACTGAGATAAAATCTGATTTGATATTTGGCATCTAAAGCATCTTATAAACCAAGTTTGTGAATTCCAACAATTTTGTGAAAAATTAGGTTACGTGTTTTTGTGTTTATTTTTTATACATTGTAAATAGTACACAAATGTACTTTTTACCAAAATTACAATATTAATAAATTTAGGTGAACTCTTTTTCCAAACATTATTTTCTCATGTGAAGAAACATATGTTTAACAATTTCCATGAAATTCTGTAAAATACAAGACGCTTTTTTCTACCCTTTTCTTTTTCAATTCTAGCAACCCAAGGGTCGAGGGTTCAAATCTGAGGCTACTTTTTTTTTTTTTAATTCTGAACTTTATGACTTATAATGCAATGGTGCATGGAAGAGATGTTATGAATTTTTACTTTTTTAGTGAATTATTATTTTTGAAATACATGTGATACTGACATGAAGATTTAGCTAAAACCTTGAATTTTTTTTTTTGTTTTTTTTGTTTTTTTTTTGTTTTGTTTTTTGTTTTTTTTGTTTTTTTTTTTGTTTTACAAAATCATTGTTATGTGACATTATTCAAATTAATTGAACAATTTTTTTTTTAAATAATTTGCAGTTGAATTTTACCTTTTTTTTTTTTGAAATATTTGAATTAATGTGTCAAACCTGTAAAGTCTTTAATCCGGATCTGAAAATTGCTTATGTGAGCTTTTGTTATGGATAGGAACTCTGCCATCCATCCATACATCCATCAAAAGACTTCTTCTCAGACACTACTGGTCACATTTCATTCATATTAGTCAATAGACCTTCAGACCATTGCCATTCTCATTTGTGTTTCTGGTAGCTTTGGCTACTAAAAGTAGGTCACCGTGACCTATATAGCTAAAAACCAAAACAATAAAAAATAGGTTATCTGAAACCACTTCTATTGAGGCAACATGTTATGAATTACCAGGTATTATCAAGACATACCAGTTACATTTAAACTCAGGTGAGCAAATTAGGGCCATCTTGGGCCTCTTGTTATGTACAGATCATCATTAGACTTGACCAGCATGATGACCATAACATGAGTCGATCAAGTTAATCAATATTATTAATGTTTTGGCAAAACTTAAGTAGCTAAGTTTAATCAAAGAAAAAGCATGTCAAGTGGTCATAATTCTAAATCTTAAAGACTTGTCTTGTTGACTTATACCAGGTCAATTTATATATGTAAAAAGACTTGCCTAGGCTTGTCTTGTTGACTTATACCAGGTCAATTTATATATGTAAAGAGACTTACCTAGACTTGTCTTGTTGACTTATACCAGGTCAATTTATATATGTAAAGAGTCCTGCCTAGACTTGTATTGTTGACTTATACCAGGTCAATTTATATATGTAAAGAGACTTGCCTAGACTTGTATTGTTGACTTATACCAGGTCAATTTATATATGTAAAGAGACTTGCCTAGACTTGTATTGTTGACTTATACCAGGTCAATTTATATATGTAAAGAGACTTACCTAGACTTGTATTGTTGACTTATACCAGGTCAATTTATATATGTAAAGAGACTTACCTAGGCTTGTCTTGTTGACTTATAATAGGTCAATTTATATATGTAAAGAGACTTACCTAGACTTGTCTTTTTGACTTATACTAGGTCAATTTATATATGTAAAGAGACTTACCAAGACTTGTATTGTTGACTTATACCAGGTCAATTTGTATATGTAAAGAGACTTGCCTAGACTTGTCTTGTTGACTTATACTAGGTCAATTTATATATGTAAAGAGACTTACCTAGACTTGTCTTGTTGACTTATACTAGGTCAATTTAAATATGTTAAAAGACTTGCCTAGACTTGTCTTGTTGACTTTTACCAGGTCAATTTATATATGTAAAGAGACTTACCTAGACTTGTCTTGTAGACTTATACTAGGTCAATTTATATATGTTAAGAGACTTACCTAGACTTGTCTTGTTGACTTATACAAGGTCAATTTATATATGTAAAGAGACTTGCCTAGACTTGTCTTGTTGACTTATACTAGGTCAATTTATATATGTAAAGAGACTTGTCTTGTTGACTTATACCAGGTCAATTTATATATGTAAAGGGACTTACCTAGACTTTTCTTGTTGACTTATACTAGGTCAATTTGTATATGTAAAGAGACTTACCTAGACTTGTCTTGTAGACTGATACTAGGTCAATTTATATATGTAAAGAGACTTACCTAGGCTTGTCTTGTTGACTTATAATAGGTCAATTTATATATTTAAAGAGACTTGCCTAGGCTTGTCTTGTTGACTTATACCAAGTCAATTTATATATGTAAAGAGACTTGCCTAGGCTTGTCTTGTTGACTTATAATAGGTCAATTTATATATGTAAAGAGACTTGCCTAGACTTGTCTTGTTGACTTATACTAGGTCAATTTATATATGTAAAGAGACTTACCTAGACTTGTCTTGTTGACTTATACTAGGTCAATTTATATATGTAAAGAGACTTACCTAGACTTGTCTTGTTGACTTATACTAGGTCAATTTATATATGTAAAGAGACTTACCTAGACTTGTCTTGTTGACTTATACTAGGTCAATTTATATATGTAAAGGGACTTACCTAGACTTTTCTTGTTGACTTATACTAGGTCAATTTGTATATGTAAAGAGACTTACCTAGACTTGTCTTGTAGACTGATACTAGGTCAATTTATATATGTAAAGAGACTTACCTAGGCTTGTCTTGTTGACTTATAATAGGTCAATTTATATATTTAAAGAGACTTGCCTAGGCTTGTCTTGTTGACTTATACCAAGTCAATTTATATATGTAAAGAGACTTGCCTAGGCTTGTCTTGTTGACTTATAATAGGTCAATTTATATATGTAAAGAGACTTACCTAGGCTTGTCTTGTTGACTTATAATAGGTCAATTTATATATTTAAAGAGACTTGCCTAGGCTTGTCTTGTTGACTTATACCAAGTCAATTTATATATTTAAAGAGACTTGCCTAGGCTTGTCTTGTTGACTTATACCAAGTCAATTTATATATGTAAAGAGACTTACCTAGGCTTGTCTTGTTGACTTATAATAGGTCAATTTATATATTTAAAGAGACTTGCCTAGACTTGTCTTGTTGACTTATACCAGGTCAATTTGTATATGTAAAGAGACTTGCCTAGACTTGTCTTGTAGACTTATACCAGGTCAATTTATATATGTAAGAGACTTACCTAGGCTTGTCTTGTTGACTTATACCAGGTCAATTTATATATGTAAAGAGACTTGCCTAGGCTTGTCTTGTTGACTTATACCAGGTCAATTTATATATGTAAAGAGACTTACCTAGGCTTGTCTTGTTGACTTATACTAGGTCAATTTATATATGTAAAGAGACTTGCCTAGACTTGTCTTGTTGACTTATACTAGGTCAATTTATATATGTAAAGAGACTTACCTAGGCTTGTCTTGTTGACTTATACCAGGTCAATTTATATATGTAAAGAGACTTACCTAGACTTGTCTTGTTGACTTATACCAGGTCAATTTATATATGTAAAGAGACTTGCCAAGGCTTGTCTTGTTGACTTATACCAGGTCGATTTATATATGTAGAGACACTTACCTAGACTTGTCTTGTTGACTTATACCAGGTCAATTTATATATGTAAAGAGACTTGCCTAGGCTTGTCTTGTTGACTTATACTAGGTCAATTTATATATGTAAAGAGACTTGCCTAGGCTTGTCTTGTTGACTTATACCAGGTCAATTTATATATGTAAAGAGACTTGCCTAGGCTTGTCTTGTTGACTTATACTAGGTCAATTTTTGTATGTAAAGAGACTTGCCTAGACTTGTCTTGTTGACTTATACCAGGTCAATTTATATCTGTAACAAAGAAAAAAATAAGGTCTAGAACAAATCATAGGAAGATCATGTTGAACTTCAGAAACCAAAATTTTATTAATCATTGTTTTAATCATATAAAGAGTTGTATTTTTGACACATAACAGTGCTGATAAATGTACATGTACATAGGTCATATTGGATGATAAGAGTAGATAACTAGGTCAAATAATGGACCTTATACATGTAGGTCATTTTGGATGATAAAGTAGGTCACTAGGTCAAATAATGGATCTTACACATGTATATGTCATGTTGAATGACAAAGTAGGTTACTAGGTCAATTGATGGAACTTATACATTTATATAGGTCATGTTGAATGACAAAGTAGGTAACTAGGTCAGTCAATTGAACCTTATACATGTAGGTAATGTATAATAGATTAAGTAACTAGGTCAAATAATTGACGTTATACATGTTTACAAGTCATGTTGAATGATAAAGATGGTAACTAGGTCAAATGATGGACCTTATACATGTAGGTCATAGTGGATGATAGAGTAGGTAACTAGGTCAAATTATGGACCCTATAAATATACATTGGTTCAATCTTCATCAGAACTAGTTGATCTATATAAGCACTTTAATAGCCGACATAAGTAGTTGAGATAACACTAGATATATGATACAATAGTGTTCTCCATCAACATAATATATATATATATATATATATATATATATATATATATATATATATATATATATATATATATATATATATATATATATATATATATACTGTTACAGTTATTGGTACTAGCTGTTCCTCAATTCAAGTAACACATGAACTCTGTACAAGTTAATCATCAAGGTTTTTAAAATTGATTCTCGTCACAAATAACACACAATAGCTGATGTGATGTCACAAATAACATACAATAGCTGATGTGACTCCACAAATAACGCACAATAGCTGATGTGACGCCACAAATAACGCACAAAAGCTGATGTGATGTCACAAAAACCATACAATAGCTGATGTGACTCCACAAATAACGCACAATAGCTGATGTGACGCCACAAATAACGCACAATAGCTGATGTGACGCCACAAATAACGCACAATCACTGATGTGACGTCACAAATAACGCACAATAGCTGATGTGACGTCACAAATAGCACACAATAGCTGATGTGATGTCACAAATAACATACAATAGCTGATGTGACTCCACAAATAACGCACAATAGCTGATGTGACGCCACAAATAACGCACAAAAGCTGATGTGATGTCACAAAAACATACAATAGCTGATGTGACTCCACAAATAACGCACAATAGCTGATGTGACGCCACAAATAACACACAAAAGCTGATGTGATGTCACAAAAACCATACAATAGCTGATGTGACTCCACAAATAACGCACAATAGCTGATGTGACGCCACAAATAACGCACAATAGCTGATGTGACGCCACAAATAACGCACAATCACTGATGTGACGTCACAAATAACGCACAATAGCTGATGTGACGTCACAAATAGCACACAATAGCTGATGTGATGTCACAAATAACATACAATAGCTGATGTGACTCCACAAATAACGCACAATAGCTGATGTGACGCCACAAATAACGCACAAAAGCTGATGTGATGTCACAAAAAACATACAATAGCTGATGTGACTCCACAAATAACGCACAATAGCTGATGTGACGCCACAAATAACGCACAATAGCTGATGTGACGCCACAAATAACGCACAATCACTGATGTGACGTCACAAATAACGCACAATAGCTGATGTGACGTCACAAATAGCACACAATAGCTGATGTGATGTCAAAAATAACACACAAAAGCTGATGTGATGTCACAAATAACATACAATAGCTGATGTGACTCCACAAATAACGCACAATAGCTGATGTGACGCCACAAATAACGCACAAAAGCTGATGTGATGTCACAAATAACATACAATAGCTGATGTGACTCCACAAATAACGCACAATAGCTGATGTGACGCCACAAATAACGCACAATCACTGATGTGACGTCACAAATATCGCACAATCACTGATGTGAAGTCAAATAACGCACAATAGCTGATGTGACGTCACAAATAGCACACAATAGCTGATGTGATGTCACAAATAACACACAATAGCTGATGTGACGTCACAAATAACACAATAGCTGATGTGACGTAACAAATAACGCACAATCACTGATTTGACGTTACAAATAACGCACAATTACTGATGTTACGTTACAAATAACGCACAATAGCTGATGTGATGTCACAAATAACATACAATAGCTGATGTGACGTAAAGCAATATGCAGCCTTTTAATATTCGCAATGTTGCAGTTAAGTTTGGCATGGGAGCTAAATTTGTCCAAGTTCAAAACTCAATATTCACTACTTGAGTGCAAAGAATTGTGTGGCACACAGATGAAAACCGACCTTCTGCAAGCAACTGCCAAACCTTTACACAAGAGGATCTAAATACATTGTATGTATGTCTCGAACGCTTTTTAAAGTCCCCGTATGATGTATTTCAGCCAGGATAATAATAATAATAATAATAATAATAATAATAATAATAATAATAATAATAATAATTACCGAAGGACATTAAATTTTTACGTTTTTGGTTAATCAAATCCGGGTGAATTTCGGCTAGAAGGCGATACGGAATGAATACAAAAACGGTCTTCATAACTAATATGTAAAATATTGGGACTCAGAAGCCTGTACAATTTCCGAAGGATATTTTACTTAAAATTAAGTGTAATTATAGTTATCATTACTTCGAGTCCAGTTGTTCAAAGCTCCATTATCTTAACCAAAAAAGTTAGTGAAATTAGAAAATGTTATCAAAATTAAAAAAAAAAAAAAAATGTTATAAATCTCAGTTTTGATCTTTGTTAAATCCCTTTGAATATATTTAATAACGCGCGTTATTCCGTTTGCTTGCAAAGTTGTTGCCTTCATACTGACAATGAATACCATTTTAAAACAGTTCAATTGAATATTTTTAAAAAAAATTCTTCATTTATTTTAAGAAAAAAAATTCCCATCTATAACACATGCACATCGGGGGAGTCCAGTAGACGCAACAGCTGAATTTAAGACCTAGAACGACACATTATTAATCCGCAATATTTTTAATGTGGGGTAACAACGGGGAGTTTTGGTTTGAAAAATTATAGTGTTATCAGGTATTTTGATGGTATTTTCTCGATTTTTCATTAACATAATGAATTTTTTTTTAGAATATTGGATATAAATAATATGTATAAAAGTTGAATATCAACGATAAATGTGTTGTTATTTGTGGACTATATTTCAGTCGAAAATCAGGTGCACCTGTGTGGCCCCATTTCAATTTGCAAAGAAGTTTGGAGTAAAAGATTGCTGGCTAAATGTCGGAAGTGAAATTTGTGAATCTGAAATGGGAAGGGGGGTACTGTAGCTGAGGATAATTTTCAATGGCCAAGCATGTGGGTTTCTAATCTGTGATATGTGAGTAGACAGCGCCAGTTAACAAGGATCTTCATATTGTCATATACCATTTTTTGAATTTAATCATAAAATACATTCAAAAAATGGTATATGACAATATTCAAAAATGGTATATGACAATATGATAAATAACCACAAACGCTGGTCACTGAACACGTGTGTATATTCAAGGTAAAAACAGACGGGAAGAATATATACATAATAATATCTGAAGTGGAAAACGGAACAGAACTTAGTCCGGACATATAATCATATTGGCGTCACCACTTTTCTTTTTTTTTTCTTTTTGTTATGAATTGTAAATGTCTGTTTGTTAAAGGAAGTAAGAACACTAATTTCAATACAAATAATTACATGCTTAGGAGCACCATCATCAGGTAGACTGCCCTCCGGTGAAAGGGGATTATTCTGCCCCGCACAATAAAATAAAATCAATAACATAAAAAAAACATAGAACACAAGTTATTTTGTTATTACTGAGTGGGAATGTGATTTATACAACATAGTCATTAAACCTTTGAGGCATTCTACGCTCTCGTTTAGGTCTTGTTAAGGAATTACTATCAGCAATATTAGAACTTTTGACACTATCCAACTCTGAATTATTATCATCATTAAAATTGTCAGTTACTGGATGATGGGCGTCAGATTGTACCAAGTCCTCTGGTAGAGTATTTATAACGGGCGGAATGTCAGGTAACTTTATTTGATCCTCATTTTTACGAGTTATTGGTATTGATGATTCCTCATCATCGTTATCATCCGATAATTCTATGTCAGTTAATGTAGACTGTAGAACAAATCCTGGAACTTTATAGCAATCTGTTTGACGAACACGGTAAGACGAGTTTCTTAATTGTGATCCCACAAACTTTCTAATATTGCACCATTTCCCATCTATTGTAGTGACTAAATAACGATCTCGTGCGTATGATTTGTTGCGATCACAATGAAGGTATACTAAGTCACCAACTTGAAGTTTAAGAGGTGTTGGAAGTTTTCCAGAAGGATTTTTAGCCTTCTCACTGTATGGATGATTGTTGATTCTATATAAATGTTGTTGTTGAATGATGTGATCGTCATCCATAGGGATCGCAATGTTAGTGAACTGGTCGCGTTTAGTCCACATTTCTCTAGCTGAAAGTCCTCGATTTCTTATGCGACTGTTTAGGCGCGCGACTGCTAAAGATAGCTGTAATTGTGTTATTTGGCGACGATTAGGTTCCTGTCGTAGAATTTCGTCCTGGATTTCTTGAACAGCTTTTTCTGCAATAGGGTTCTTGTTTTTGTTTTTGACGTTACCAAGTTCAATAGAAATTCGGTACTGAGATAGTAGTTCATCTTTTACGAGTGAAGCGAAACCTGGAGCCGAATCTGTGCGTATAACTGCATATGGTCCATCGAGTGGTCGCATTTCGATACAAAGACGCAACAAAGCATCACGTAGGGTATTATGTTTTTCATCTTCTATCATTATGGCGGACGTATATGAAGTAACATACTCTCTAAGTAGCAAAATAAGCTGTCTTTCACGTTTGATAACATCTGCAGCAAACAGTACTCCTACAGTATCTGGAGGGTCAGACGTGCTTTGTTCAGTTAATGTGAGTGTTGACTTTTTTAAAGCAGAACATTGTTGACAAGCCTTAGAGATTGATTCAATGTTTTTATCCATATCCAGGGCAAAGAAGTATCTGTGTGTAACAGCTCTCAGTTGGTTCATTGATGGGTGATTCAGTTTTATGTGAAGTGAAGTTAAAAATCCATCAACCACATCTCTTGGAACAACGATACACTCGCGATCCGGTACAAATGGAGAATTCTTGCGAACAATTAATAATCCATCTTTTGCGATGGAAACAACATTTAGGTACCTCTTAATGTCTTTAATATTGGTCAATTTTTTGGACGGACGTGTTCCTTGTTGCAAATGTGCGTGAACGTGACGAAGTTGTGAACATTCAGATTGTATTTGTTTCCAGGTAGATCTGTTGGTATATGGAAGTCGAGAAGAACCATTTACTATATCATCCAAAGATAATTGACGAACTACAGACTCCTCAGATATCTGAATGAACGTGCATATTTGACAGTTTGGCTCTGTGCATTCTGGTGCATTGCGACTTGCGAAATCAGATTGAAGTATTGACGAACCAGAGACATGCCTTATTGAAACCTGGTAACGACTAGCAGTTGACAAAAAGGTTTAGACTCGAGGACTTGCAGAGAACTCTCCTCGGCAAAGTTTTTCAAAAGCTTGGACGCAGGGTTTACTGTCTGTGAGGATACATGCTTTGAGATTAGACTGGATGATATGTGGGCTAAAATGTTTGACCGCGGCAGCAATAGAAAGAGCTTCCACCTCACAAGGCAACCAGGTAATTTGACCTTTGCGTAATTTTGCACTGAAAAATCCTGATAAGTGAACAACTTCATCACGGGTGATGTACAATGTGGCTCCAAGGCCATTCTTTTTTACAGAACCGTCAGTTACTATCCAAAGTTGGTCAGATGCTTTTGGAAGGGTGATTGAACAATTAGATTTGAGTGCTTTCTGAGCTTTGTGCCAAGCAGAAAGCAGATCATCATTCCAGAAGACTTTGTCATTAGATTCTTGCCCTGCTATTGCATCTTCTAGTGGACCTAACAATGAAGCAGTGCCTTTGACAACTCGTGACAAAACTTTGTAGGCACCAATATATGACCGCAGATTGGCAACCGTAGTAGGAGGTGAGCATGTTGACAAAGTGGAAATCCGATGTGGAATTGCCTGAATTGTTCCTTGACGCCAAATCCAACCTAATATGGTTGTTTGCTTTGGAGTGATAACGGTTTTCGTTGCGGACAAATTTAGGCTGCATCTTTCGAGGCGTTGTAGAACCTGTTTCTAATTTAACAACAATTCGTACACATTGTTCCCACCTATATATAAATCATCAGCCACTTTTGCTACATAACCTTCCTGTACCAAATCGCCCAACACTCGACAAGTGAGCTCCTCTAAAGCGGTCTCCGATCCCGGCATGCCCATAGCAGATCGCACATATACACGTACACCACGATAAGGTGTGACAACACCACAGTATTTTTGGGAGTCATCTGACAAGGGTATTTGATAGAAAGCTTTTGTTAAGTCCGTTTTAATTAAGTATGACCACTGCGCAATCTGTCTAAGAGTAGACTCCACATCAGGCATTAAAGATGGTTGGGGTTTACTATAGCGACCCACATCTGCGAAAGCAGTTACTAACCGGAACCCACTATTAGGTCTCTTGATTAAGAATGACGGGTTGAGATATTCAACTGATATGTCCAAATCTTCTGGACGTTTGAAAACACCAAGTGCTTCTAAATTATCAAATTGATGTTGTAATTCACCCAACTGAGTTCTAGAATACTGGTGAACTCTGCCTTTTCTTTGAGGGGGTTGAACAGGGCCAATGTTGACTTTTGCCATGATTTGACCAAATGCACCATTGTAACCGTTGAACTTGGGGTTAAAAACGTTGTCATAATCTGATAAGACATTAGTAAATTCCTGTTTTTGACTGGCATCCAGTATGCCATCTGGATCAACTGAGACTTGTTCAGAGAATTTTGCTGAGGGAGATTTGTAGCCCTGGTTTTCACTTTTACTTATATAAGGTCCACAACACAATTGTCAGAAGCTATAGTGCATCGAACTTTGCAAAAATGTTCGTCACGTTTAACTATTTTAGGGTCCATTGATGAGTTGACAATACGGAGTTTTCCTGCCACACTGGAAACTAAGTTTGGTGTAGGCCAAAGGTCAGAGATAGACGATTTGTTGAAATCTGTGTGTGGCTCTATAGCGAAAATTTCATCATTATTAGGCAAGTCCTTAGGGAGCTCGACTTCAATATAATCTCCAGGCCATATTGTTGTGTGGTCTGGTGCTCTAAGAACATTTGTCCTCCGGACAGAATGTTGATCAAGTGGCTTATCAGTTGAACCATATGTATATGGTTCATTGCCAATCATAATTTGACGCTTTGCAGGACGGACTGAGATGTCATTTTTCTCCATGAAGGGTATTCCTGCTAGAACCTCTGTGTCTAAATTTTCAACTACTAGACCTTCAAAATATAAGCTGTGACTTGCTCTAGTAAAAATAAGGCGTGTCTCACCAACCACATGTAGAGGTGATGAACCATCTGCATGATGGGCAGATTGGGAACTTTCAGTTATTTTAGCTCCGAGACGTTTAGCTAGTGAAGTGCGTATCATGTTGCCTGTGGCTCCACTATCAATAGTTAAGCGAACTGTATGGTGTCTGTAGAAGGTGTCAATATATGGGGACTGTCTCACTTGAACTCTACTAACAGACATATTACTATTTTTTTTTTGAGAACTATTTCATCTTCAATATCATCACTGTCACTAAAATCTTCATCGGACAATATATTGGCGACTCGTCGGGCCCTGACCATAAATTTCTTATCCTGAGCTGGTAAGTAGTTGCATTTGCTGAGGAAGTGTCTATCTGGGCGCCCAGCCTCTTTACATAGGGGGCATACTATACTTGCTCGTCAAGGTGGAGTATTAGCACTTGTTTGATCCTTATGCTGCTTGGGTACTTTGAATCTAGAAAATTTTGAAACTACAGACCTCATAGCTTTGGCATCCTCAGAAGTATGCAATTCATCAAGAAGAGAATCAAGCGCCTGGGATATTTCGGGTTTAATAGATGAGAGAGTTCTAGACCGAAGATCAGTTCCATAGCGCTGTTTGACTAATTTAGGTAAATCGGGGTGAATAAGTCTAAGCCATGTAAGTACAACAAAGTTTTCTAAAGTTGGACTGATCTCTTCGTCCTCTGTAATAGGTTCCCCATGATGAGTAATGCCGGTATCACGTCGAAGAAGGTTATCCTCTACAAAGGCCATTAACCTTTGGAATAAATCCTCAGGGCGCTCATCTGGGCTAAGATGTATTGTTGAGAAGTCAATGAAGTGGCCCCCGGTCTTCTGAAACCCATAATGGGATCGTATGGTTTGCCATATATGGTCCATAGAGGTGCAGTTCTTAACAAGAGTACTGCGTGAGATCACAGGACAATAATTAGCTATTTGCCCTAACATGAGCTCAAGCATGTTTACTTTTTGTTCTCGTGTACGACGACTGGCCTCTGGGATATCTTCACCATCATTGTCAAACCCACGGTAGGGGGCCCCTTTTGTCTTTTTACCCCATTGGACACCATCAACTAGGAAGGGGGCAAAGTTCTTGTCTAGGGATAGCGTGTAGGTTAAGTTTTGTCGCCAATTTTCAAATGAATTGACAGTTTCTGTTTTACTTAAACACCATTGCTTTGGTGTTCTGTGGGTGTTTGCCATCGTGACCACGTTCACTGTAAACAATCTTTTACAGAGTAGCTATGACAGGATTGTCAATTACCATTAAAAATCACTAAGACGTAGATTCGAGAGTCGCTGCCACCACGCCAGTTAACAAGGATCTTCATATGATAAATAACCACAAACGCTGGTCACTGAACACGTGTGTATATAAGGTAAAAACAGACGGGAAGAATATATACATAATAATATCTGAAGTGGAAAACGGAACAGAACTTAGTCCGGACATATAATCATATTGGCGCAGGGATTTACCGAGAGATTTTTTCTGGAATGTCGACATTGTTAGGTTGAGATTCACTCTTACATAATCATAATGCGCCGAGCTTCATACTCGGTATCATTCAAATGTAGACAGCAAAGCAGTGAGAAGTATACATATTCTTTACCCCTGGTGTGGTGCAAATATCTCTCAAAGTTTAGAAAATTATCGTTTTAAGGTTAGCAAGGAGTTGTGTAGTACTGAAACCATGCATGTATTGTACTTTTGAGGAGTTCCTATTGTATCCTTTGTAAAATGATTAAAAGCATGTAGATGATTTTCAATTTTTCCGATCAACAAACACAGCATGTGAAACGGACAATTTTCACTGGATGTGGCATACATACGTGAATCTAATTCCATTTGAAATTTACATCACTTGAAATTTACATCCCGCGAGACACAAAATTGATTGACAAGTTGTACCATTACACATTGTATCAAAATAATAGGGTATATAGCAGCTTTGTCAAGGTAGGAAGAATTTTTTAAAGATCCGATTGTTCAAAAATTTTTTGTGGTTTGATGGTTTTGACTGATCTGTTGTTGTCTGTTCTTTCAACAGGCCATCAAAAACACCACTCTGTCTCTCACAATGTCAATATTACGGTGAATATCAGCCAGGTGCCTATATATATTATCAAAAGATTATCTTATTCATTTCTTTGATTTTACTTTGTAATATCTCGTAAATGTGTTTTTCAGTCTCATCTCGAATGTAAACAAATGTGACGTGACAGTAATGTTTGTTTACCTACGATAATGTAGTTCCAGATTATGTATTGCATTTTATATGTATTCATACACGGTGTGACAAAAGTTTTTGGCATGCATTGTCAGTAATAATTACAATGGCTCTCAACCTTGCAGCTATGGGAATTTAACAAGGCAAATGAAAATATAGTAATAATATAGTCTATTTATTTTGCTTTTAAATGAGTTGATGGTATCTGAATTTATCGTGTCGTAGGATAGCTTGTTCCGTTTTTCAGTCGTTCTAATACTAATGGCATTTTGAGTGGTCTGGATATTTTCTATTTGTGTTACATGTTTTTAGTATTATGGGTACCAGACTACTGATCCATATTCTAAGTGGGACCTTCTCAAAGAGTTGTATAGGTGCAAAAAATTTCTTTCGTCTACTAACGTGCTAAAGCAGGGGAAATGAGAAAGTCGTCAAAGGACCGACTATCCCTCCTTACAGCCGTGAGTTTGTCATGTGCTACTTTTGAATTTTAATGAAATAATGCAAATCCAAAGTCTTAATAAGTAACATAGTTTCCTTTAAAAAATACAGTCTAACTTATTATAGAATGCAATATTTTTAACAAAACAGAGGAAGACTTCCTTTTGTACCCTTCACTAAAATTTTAATTTTGACAAAAATGGCCTAAAACTGACGAAATCAAGTCATTTTGAACATTTTTGTGAAAATTAAAAAAATACATAAAATTTAATAGGAGGGGGGTTCCAAAATGAAGTCTTACCCAAAAAAGTCTTTACTTGCAATTTTTTTTTCTTCAAAATTTAAATTGTCCAGTAATGTTGATTTATTTGATATAATATTATACCAATTCTTTTTAATCTCGGCATACATTACACTTTATCAGCCATGCGACGTTTGTCGTAGTTGATTGATATACAAGTATTCACTGACTGGCGATTAGCTGTTTATCTGAAACGCTTTGGACTGTTATAACTATGAGAAAGATAAAAGTACTGAATCACTGACTTATACTACTGTGTTAGTGTGTCAGTGCATGTTGTTAGGATAAGATATATAGTACACGTGTGTTGCTGCTTTTTCATCAGGACATATATATTGACCAATCGTGAGTATAAAAAGAAATTTTTATTTGAATCTTTGGTTTTCGGGAAAGCTAATTTCGTAGATAGTAACTTTTGATGGTTAATTGGTGTGTAATATGTCAAATATCGACAGCGGAAATATGTACCGTCAGCTCAGCGCGTGTTATTTTCTACAGCGTTTTGCTTTCGACCTGTACCAGGACCGTCTTTACAACGGCTGATACATTATTGTATACATACACAGGTTTGTAATAGCCCTACGGCAAATATCTATAATTGTCAACCAAGACTCGGGAATCTACTTACATGTGCAAAGAAATATCCAAATTTTTTACACGTGAATTGTGTGAAAATTACATGTATGTCAGAATTGATAAACTCACAAAATCATTGTGTTGTACAGGACAAGCTGCTGAAGGGTTCGCTACTTAAAGATAAAACGGCCTTGCTGGACCCACAGTGATTTATTTTATTGTTTTTCAGTAGCCCATTAGAAATATGATCTAAATTAAGTTGATGATCTGAGCACATGTATTCTGCCAAAACCGAATGATCCATCAAACCCAAACCATCCGAGCTCACCATATATATAAACTTATAAATACAGTTGATAACTGGTCTGATACTGAAATAAGTAAGAATAGTGTTTTACGTTCAATCACTGTTATTCATATTACATTGAAGTGGTAAGGTTTAGGGTGTAGAAAGATTACCGGAAACTACCTGTAACTTTGACCGTCTCGATGGCCCCATGGTTGAGTGTCCGCATCGAGAACTGATGGGTGGGGTTGAACCCCCGGACGGGTCATTCATAAAACATTAAAAATTTGATTTAATGCTTCCTCGTCTTGTATTTGACATTAAGAAGGCGGAGTGGCGACTTGTTCAACCGTTGTCAGGGTAATGGACTGGGGGAATGGTATTCTTGTTTGCAGCATGTATTTGACATTAAGAAGGCGGAGTGGCTACTTGTTCAACCGTTGTCAGGGTAATGGACTGGGGTAATGGTATGCTTGTTTGCAGCATGTATTTGACATTAAGAAGGCGGAGTGGCTACTTGTTCAACCGTTGTCAGGGTAATGGACTGGGGTAATGGTATGCTTGTTTGCAGCATGTATTCGACATTAAGAAGGCGGAGTGGCGACTTGTTCAACCGTTGTCATGGTAATGGACTGGGGTAATGGTATGCTTGTTTGCAGCATACTGAATCGAGCTAGCACCTTAACAAAAAATCGCCCTTAGTTTGCGCAGGTACAAGGCAGATCTTGATACTTATTTTCACATCTCCCGCATACAGAAACTTATCCTTAGATAATACATGGCGATTTATAACCTTGCTCTGGTCACAAATAGCTGAATAATTGCTTCTTTCACAAGCGAACTAACAGAGTTTTTAATCCAAGTTAAGGTAAGAAAAGACTCAATAATATGGCTTTTTAACACCAATTTCTTGATTCAGTATTGTAACCTTTATAATTATAAAGAAAAACTTCACGATAATAAAGGATCTTGACATTGACATTTAATGCTATCCACTCCATTCCACACCACTAACTCCACTCCATTCCACAACTCTCAACTCAATTTAATTCAACAACTATCTGCTCGACTCCATTCCACAACACTCTACTGAACTCCATCCCCACAACTCTACTCCACCCCACCCCACACTATATCATTCCATTCTATCCAACTGTACTCCACTTCATTGCCATGTACTTCACTCAATTCCAAGCATAACAACTGGCTTCAACATCACTTGACACCACTCCTTGATTAGTTTTGAGAACCCTGGATGAGACTGGTCGTCATGGCGCATGTTGAAGATCCTTCAAAAGAGTACTGTAACTAGGCTATCTGTTACCACTAGAGGGGCTAATTAAAGCACCATGCCCGATAACAAACGGGGTAAATTAAACTCGCGGGTAACTACAAATAACACAGGATTAATTCTAGCTGTGATGTCTAATAATAACTTAAATTACAGGTAAGACTTTTCATGTCAGATCCATGAGAACAGATGGTAATAAATTACATTTCTCTGTGTATCACTTAACTCCGTGAGATAACCTTCGTGTTGATTAAATATAAATATTTCTTTTTTATTGAATATTTTATAAAGCGGTACAGTTAAGTAAATAGATAAATCAAGATAAATGTCCAGTACATGTAGATATAAATAGAAAGGTAAAATAAATAACGATCAATGTACACAAATAAAAAATACCAAATAATGTACACAACAACAACAATATCACCAGCAACAACAATAATAACACCACCACTGACAACAACAATAATAACACCACCACCGACAACAACAATAATAACACCACCACTGACAACAACAATTATAACACCACCACCGACAACAATAAACACAACACCGACAACAACAATAATAACACCACCACCTACAACAACAATAATTAAAACATCACCACCGACAACAATAATAACACCACCGACGACAAAAACAACAATAATGACACCACCACCGACAACAACAATAATAACACCACCACCGACAACAACAATAATAATGACACCACCACCGACAACAACAATAATAATGACACCACCACCGACAACAACAATAATAACACCACCACCGACAACAACAATAATAATGACACCACCACCGACAACAACAATAATAATGACACCACCACCGACAACAGTAATAATACCACCACCGACAACAACAATAATAAAAACACCACCACCGACAACAACAATAATACCACCACCACCTACAACAACAATAACATCACCGACGACTAAAACAACTATAATGACACCACCACCGACAACAACAATAATAACACCACCACCGACAACAACAATAATAATGACACCACCACCAACAACAACAATAATAATGACACCACCACCGACAACAACATTATAATGACCCAACCACCGACAACAACAATAATTAAAACATCACCACCGACAACAAACACAATAATAACACCACCATCGACAGCAAACAATAATAACACCACCACCGACAACAATAATAATGACACCACCACCGACAACAACAATAATAACACCACCACCGACAACAACAATAATAATGACACAACTACCGACAACAACAATAATTAAAACATCACCACCGACAACAAACACAATAAAAACACCACCACCGACAGCAAACAATAATAACACCACCACCGACAACAATCATAATAACAAACACAACAGACAACAATTATAACACCACCACCGACAACAACAACAACAATAATACCACCACCGAAACAACAACAATAACACCACCGCCGACAACATCAATACCACCATCACCACCGACACCAAAAATAATAACCACCAACAACAACAACATAACACTACCACCGACGACAACAACTAATTATTGTTGTTGTTTGTGGTGGTGGTGATATTTTTGTTGTTGGTTGTGTTATTATAGTTTTTGTTGGTGATGGTGGTGATTGTGGCTGTGGCATTGCTGTTGTTTTTTCCCTTTGTATTTTGTCTTTGTTTTCAAAATACTTATTTTCTGGTTTGGATATTCTCGATTAAAAAGTATGACATTTAATGTAACTTAGGTGGTTAATTCCTCCAACGCTACCACACTACCTCCGACTTTTCTCTGTTAATATCAGTATGTGTTGGATGTATTTGTAACAGTACTTTGGTTAATATTTGTATTTTAATCAAATATGTTTGATTTTTTTAGCTAAGATTAAGTGTGACATCTGCGAAGTGACAAAGGAAAGATATTACACAACCAGCCGTTACCTTCTACTATTTTTATTTATATCTTCAAACATCTTGTCTATCGGAAGAAGTGTTGGAGGATTGAAAATTGGGCTATATATGGTATGATTTTAGATCTTGGGCTTGATTGTCGTTTTTTACATGAAATACGACTTTATTTCTCACTAATACTTATCTCAATTATCCAATATCACGACATTTGGAAAGGAAGGCAGCCAGCTCATCAACTTCAGAGTGTGTAAGCGATCGTCTTTGTGTCATTCAGGAAAACGCCGAGTTTATTGCCACTGCCGACAGTCACGGCCACATAGGGGTAACATAGAGTGATCTATATCAAGGCCACACTGGGGTAGCTTAGAGTGATCTATATCAAGGCAACACTGGGGTAACCTAGAGTGATCTATATTAAGGCCATACAGGGGTGGCCTAGAGTGATCTATATTAAGGCCACACTTGGCCACACTGGGGTAACCTAGAGTGATCTATATAAAGGCCACGCTGGTGAAGCTTAGAGTGATCTATATCAAGGCCACACTGGGTAACAAAGAGTAATCTATATCAAGGCCACAGTGGGGAAGCTTAGAGTGATCTATATCAAGGCCACAGTGGGGAAGCTTAGAGTGATCTATATCAAGGCCACACGGGGTAACCAAGAGTGATCTATATTAAGGCCAGACAGGGGTGGCCTAGAGTGATCTATATCAAGGCCACACTTGGGTAGCCTAGAGTGATCTATATTAAGGCCACACTTGGGTAGCCTAGAGTGATCTATTTAACCAACCAATAACTTGTATACATAAGCATTGTTTATTTATTTAGTTTAAAAGTAATATTCTGAAAAATGACTTACTAATCAGACATTTTATTTGTAACGTATCATACATTATTAACGGGATTTTTTCGACCTTTGAACCTATTTAATATGCATAAGGTAAAGGTCAAACAGTAGGATGACTCTCATTGGCTTAAAATATAAGTCCTTGTAATTTATAAAATGAAAATGTATGACAATAAAAGTATAAAATTGACATAAACGTTATAGTATATTGTAACAGAAAATCTTGAATTACTACCAGGCTACACTCTGGTAATAAGATAACTAAAGTGGAATGCCCTGAAATATCAGGAAAATTAAGACAAAGTAACTTGTACGAAAACAGTGTTAGCGCGCGCGTCTATATATGTATACGTGTACGTATGTAATATATACATTATATAAGGTTGTATAATAAACTGATGTTGTGGTTTTCCAGGTAACAATATTGCGTTAGTCATAACGTGACATATTTTATACTGTGGAACATTAAGAAGACAACCATGACATGATATGAACTTTAACTCAAATTTCAAAATGGATGGAGTCCTTAATTTTCTACTTAATGAAGAATTCTGGTTGCCTAGAGGATATAGCTGGAAGGATTTAACAACTTCGGATCCTGATGTTTATTATCCGAGGGTTCGGGATCTAACCCTCCATCATTGCTGTTGGCAGCTGTTTTATTTCTACTTAGGCACCTATTTGACAGGTAAGATAATTTACAATCTCCCGTGTACGACCGTCATAATTCATCTAGGTCTTGGGTTCGACAATTATGTTCCCGAGAATGAGGGCTTCCATCATTCCCACTGGATACTGAGACACGTGTCAGTTGTGTCCGCCTATTATATTAACGATGTTTAAAACCGCTTATTCACCAGCGGTGATAGGTTCGAATCCTAGACTAGTTTTACGATATATACTAGTATATATATATATATATATATATATATATATATATATATATATATATATATATATATATATATATATATATATATATATGTGTGTGTGTGTGTGTGTGTGTGTGTGTTCTATTATTTAATTTTTCACCTATTTAAGACAACTAAATGGATACATGCCCGTATTTAAGCATATTTTATTGCAATAAAAACAAAAAGATTGGAAAAGTTATAAAACTCAAAATTTGTCTTCTACCTAGTAACAAAATAACAGCATAATAAATCAATCATCACAGTGAGAAAAATTTATAGTTGATTTAGTTAATTTACGTGTCACATGTTATAGAACATAGTATTAAAATATTACATAAAATAATAACATCCAGCCTTAAAAGACTTATGAGACACGAGTTAAAAGTTATTTACACATAATATAGTATAACAAAAATTATAAATTAAGTATATTGGTTACAAGTAATTGAAAACGCTTTCGTCTATTATACATATCACATAAAGTTTTGGCTAAAAGTGTTTGAACGTCACCAGTACACATTATTATTAAAAACTTTTCATCATCATTTAAAAGATTAAAAAAAGGATTTAACTGTTGCATTGAGTTACATGAACTGATAAAATATTTTTCAAAGGTGTGAGTGAATGTGGGAAAATATAAATAAATAAATGAATAAATAAAGTAATTAATAAAAATAAATAAATCGACCGACTGAAAAAAGAAAATATATACAAAATACAAAATTTTAGATGTCCATTATTTACTTCATTTATTCATTTATTTTATTATATATATGACTAAACGGGATTGGATTAAGAAGATTAAGGGAAGCGTTTTCTGGATTTGATAACTGCTCGTGGGACAGTTCAGGATCGCCTTGGATAAATGTTTTGAGTATTAACATTAATATTGCGATGAATACCCCGTGGAGAGGATTGATGGGGTTCAAACATTATTAAGTCGTGTCAAAGTCGTCGGAGACATCTGTAGCCAATTGCTCCAACTCGCCGGCTGATGTGATCGTTAAAGTTTAAATCTCACTCGATCAGAGTCGGACAGCCTTACATCTGCGGTTTTTTCTAGGAACTCCAGGATTTTCGTATATCCCTAGAACTGCCCCACCATATAAGTGGATTACTGTTTGATGTAAAACACCATTACTCTTCCTAGATATTTACAAGGAAGAGCCAGGTCGGTCTAAGGTCGGCAACTCTGCAGTAACGTAATATCATGCATCATTATGTGCTATGATACCTAATAAATTCCATGCCATGTATGAAAGACGTACACCTAAAATCAATAGTTTTTAAATTTAAAGGATGTAACTGAGAAGCGCTATTAGTTTATTTAGTATAAACAGGTTCTCGGCGGTAAAATGGTTCAAGCACAGGTTTGCTTTCCATCCAATCTAAGTTCGAATGTACTTGGGACATATTTTAGAACAGAATATAAATGTCTTTTATTTCATCCGGGCACTCAAATTCTATAAATTCAAAACGAGCCCCTCAATATGTGTGAACATAACTGAACACGTTTTACTTATACACTACATTTGACATAGATCAAGGAGCGGTAAGGTGAGAGGATTAAAATCCGAGAAGTCACCGGTCATCTCGACAGTATTTTACATGTCTAGTTAATAACGGAGATAACATGCAATCATAGAGGGAATGCGAGTCTATAAAACGTTGTGTAATGACTCTGGGTATTTATTTATGTGTTCAAACAACCATAAAACTGGCTAATGGTGGGTAGTAAATCTGGAGAACTCAAATTCATGAATCAAACAAATTAAACACTTGGGTCAAATAAGAGAGAGAGAGAGAGAGAGAGAGAGAGAGAGAGAGAGAGAGAGAGAGAGAGAGAGAGAGAGAGAGAGAATTGTTAGCAACAATTCTTTAAACTGTGATAGAAGAACACATTGATTATTCTGAACTGATATAATAGTAAATCATATTCAAGATCCTTAAGAAAAGTGTGACATATGCCACGTACAGAAAAATAAATCTAGCACACATAAATCGATCAATCGGTTTTTTAATGTGCGAGAGAATAATATATCATACATTTACGAGAGAGAGAGAGAGAGAGAGAGAGAGAGAGAGAGAGAGAGAGAGAGAGAGAGAGAGATTTGTTTTTGCTTTTAGCTCTACTGATTATTTAATTATAAGCTAGCAGATCCTATCGCATGTAGAAGCGTGCGTATGTGAATCCGTACGTTCTTAGGTTTTCCTCTGAAACAACAAGTACAATTTAAACAAACTTTAGTGTTGAAGATCCTTTTATAGTCTGAATGAAAGTTTGTATCAGACCACCCCGATTGGCGTTTAAGATTGCAGCTGTTACTATAAATTTCTTTAATCAAACGAACAGCAGTTGTGGAATTTTTCAATCAAATTTGTTTAAATATCAAATATATATACACAAATACTAAATGCTAAATTTTGATGTGTCATATGTGCACACTTAGCAAATTCATTCCTCATCAGTGACACTAGTGGCCGATAAGTTAGATAGATATAAATAAGCCAAACAGCTGCAAAATAATAAATCTAAAGTTCAAGAATTATATGAATCCAAATCCAGCCAAGGAATGCTTTGTATGAGGGTTAGGTAATGATGTATTTTTACGTATTTTTCGGGGAAAAAACTGTTCAACCGAATTTTTACGGAATATGCAAATGCGGCCGAACATTAAAACAAAATATGATATGGAAGATCCCTATAAGCAATTAAACTGAAAATGTGATACCAAACTACCTTTAATTCCGGATGTATTTGATGTGATGAAGGTTTTCTAGTTGGAGTAATCAGGAGTTATTCGCCGTTATCAGAACCAGTTAGTTACAACTTTACCTTTGTCTTATTGAAAATCGAGGAATTATCTCATGGTATTATTCAGTTGAAAGTAGTCAAATTATCACGTGTTCATTTGAGAATAAATGATTGATCACGTGTTCATTTGAGAACAAATGATTGATCACGTGTTCAATTGAGAACAAATGATTGATCACGCGTTTGTTCATTTTAGAACAAATGATTGACCACGTGTTCATTTTAGAACAAATGATTGATCACGTGTTCATTTTAGTACAAATGATTGATCACGTGTTAATCTTAGAACAAATAATTGATCACATGTTCATTTTAGAACAAATGATTGACCACGTGTTCATTTTAGAACAAATGATTGATCACGTGTTCATTTTAGTACAAATGATTGATCACGTGTTAATCTTAGAACAAATGATTGATCACATGTTCATTTTAGAACAAATGATTGCTCACGCGTTTGTTCATTTCAGAACAAATGATTGACCACGTGTTCATTTTAGAACAAATGATTGATCACGTGTTCATTTTAGTACAAATGATTGATCACGTGTTAATCTTAGAACAAATGATTGATCACATGTTCATTTTAGAACAAATGATTGATCACGTGTTAATCTTAGAACAAATGATTGATCACATGTTCATTTTAAAACAAATGATTGATCACATGTTCATTTTAGAACAAATGATTGATCACGTGTTTATCTTTAACAAATGATTGATCACCTGTTTATTTTAGAACAAATGATAGATAACGTGTTCATTTTAGAATAAATGATTGATCACGTGTTCATTTTAAAAACAAATGATTGATCACGTGTTCATTTTAAAAAACAAATGATTGATCACGTGTTCATTTTAGAACAAATGATTGCTCACGTGTTCATTTTAGAACAAATGATTGATCACGTGTTTATCTTAGATCAGATGATTGATCACGTGTTCATTTTAGAACAAATGATTGATCACGTGTTTATCTTAGAACAAATGATTGCTCATGTGTTCATTTTAGAACAAATGACTGATCACGTGTTCATTCTAGAACAAATGATTGATCACGATTTCATTTTAGAACAAATGATAGATCACGTGTTCATTTTAGAATAAATGATTGATCACGTGTTCATTTGAAAAACAAATTATTAATCACGTATGATTATAGAACAAATGATTGATCAGTTGATCATTTTAGAATAAATGATTGAGCACATGTTCATTTTAGAATAAATGATTGTACACAGTTCATTTAAGAACAAATGATTTGTCACGTGTTTTTTTATTTTGTTACAGATTTGTAATTTTTCCATTGTGTTCGTATTTAAACATCAGTTCAAGAAGACACCATTATATCGAACACAATCCTATATTTGAAACGTTTTTTCAAAGAAGTCGATGCCCTGATGAAAATGCCATTGTGGTAAGTATAACTGTTTACATATTCCTTGCAAGTGTAACAATATTCAGTAAAATACCATTTAGAAATTTTAGGGAATACTCATTTTGACATGCTGTGTGATTTATCCCAGGATTGTATCAATGCAAGTTATACAACAAATTATCGTGATGGATATGCTAATTGAAGTTTTATTTACTCTGATTAGCCAGTATCCAGTTTAGCCGGCTTTTCAGATTCAAAGATTAAAGAAATCTGACTACAAATCTAATACAGCACACATTCCTTGTTAAATATGAGGTGTTTGTGAATGAGAGAGTAAGACGAGAATAACCTTTTTGACGTAACTGACAGAGAGATTAAAGCTGCATTAAGTTTTCCAAAGAAAAAATTAAAACGGTGCTAATCTAATTAATGATGTTCCTAATGAACAATGTTACATTTGGTTCAACGATAAAAGCTCGAATAAATACAGAAATTACAGTATTTACCCAGCGAGATGCAGCATTTCGGATCTAATATTAGAACATGGTTACGTCATCAAAACCCGGGTAATTTAAACACAACTTTCAAAATGTTGAAATACGATAAATTAAACACAGAACTTCGTTGAATTTGACATTTGTGACTTAGTAAGGGATAAATAACACCAGTTCAAATACATCTGGATATTAATTAAGGACAATTAATGCAATCTGTCATGTTTCACTTTCGATTCTAGGCTTTTCCCTACATCCGTGCGCATGCTCCAAGCTCATAATTATCATCGTAGAACTCTGACCAACCGGTCAGAGGATTCCGTTTATTTACAACTAAAAGAAATGAAATTTTAGAAAATGAATGTCACGGATCGTGGTTAGAAGATATCTACTTTTAAAAAAAATATATTTTTAGAAAATCAAAAAAAAAATCAGAAAATTGGTAAACTTAATGCAGCTTTAAAGAGAAGATGAATCTAGACAGGAGAAAATTAACACTTTATAATATATGGAGATACAGAAATCTCCCTTCTACACTTAAAATCATAAAAACACATAGATATTAGCATCTACATAATATTGAAATAAATATGTTTCCCTTTAAAGCTTATTATGGTCTTTGAATTTCGTTTGTCCTGTACTTTAAGAGGGGGCTCTGGCCGCCCGCCATTAATTTTATATAGAAACACCCAGGTATGGAATTGTTAAGGAAACAGAAATGCAACTAGAAAAAAAACAACCGATCTTTGTCAGCCGATCTTTGTCAACCGATCTCAAGCGATCTTTGTCAGCCGATCTTTGTCAACCGAACTTTGTCAGCCGATCTTTGTCAGCCAAAAAAGATCCGATCTTTGTCAGCCGAGTTGTTAACTTTTTGACACTTTAATTTGCCCCAAGTTTGATTCGAATCTTGGCAACAAGAACAACTATAAGCTTTAGTATATACTAGATAAAAATCTCACTTGGTCCCTGTTTGCAGAACGGTTGCAGTTTTTGGTTTTGACCCTTGTCGACGTCAACTGTAAACAGAATGAGTTTTAACCTTGTCGTATGCCTTTATTGGTGAACTTTGTAACAACATAATGGACTGAATAGTCTGTGCTAGTTATCTGCAACATTACGATCAAGTGTACTAAATTTCTAAGGTCCGCCCAATCTAAAGAACAAACTGCTAATTTGCTAATAGTTATTTGTAATAGATTCCTTAGGTCCACATTAAAAAGGAGTTTTCTCTATCATCCAACTTCAATGGGGTGTGAGTTTAGTAAGGTGTTTAACATCCAGTCAAGAATATTCCATTTATATCGAGACGTCGCAAGATATAGACGAAAATGCAGAAATTTTGCCCTGCGCTGCGCTGATGGCATTATACAGCAGGGATCTGTATCGTGCCGACCCTACCGTGACACGGGACCTCGTTTATTTTATGTTCCCATCCAAAAGAACCGTGAGTTTCATTTCGTAATGCCGAGTGCTTGGCGAAAGAACAGACACTACCCACTTTCAATTCTTGGGTCAGACCCGGTCGGAGTTCAAACCAACAGCCTCCCACTTACGGAGCGAGCACTCTACCAAAGAGGGATATGAGAACAATATATGAAATAGTAATCCTTGTCTTAAAGTGAGAAAGTCATTTTCTTGAGCAATGGTAGTTCTCTGTCAAACTCTATTTAGTAGGATTCACCACTTTACGACATAAGAACAATGAAACAGTAAGAGAACAAAACACTTATGCGAGTTGAGTGGACTTATAATGATTAAGAAGTTTTAAAAGTTTCATAATGAAAAAAATTGTATTTGTGTTGGAGTTGTCTCCTCTTCATTGTAAACCGATTAGTATTATTTTTATTATTAATATTATAGCGGTTAGTTCTGGAAAGAAGATAGAGGCTTGAGTACCGGGATAAAACCACCAAACTTCAGCAAGCTAAGTTGTAAACTTTTTTACAGTAGGATCTCACCGATTGGGATTCGAACCTGGGCTGTTGACAGCATTGCGATTTTTTTTACTGTACTCTAGCAAGCAAAAAATTTTCTCGTCGTAGTGCAAATAATGACTTGATATTCCGATATGACTGATATTACCGTCGAAGTTAAGTGTCATGTGCAAAATTTTGAATTTTTACAAAAATAAATATTCAAAAAAAGGACATGTAATTGTCTAGACCGAGATTTCTGCGGTCTTTAGATTTATCCTTTTCAATTTTTTGCCTTGGCGGAAAAATCAAAGACCGAGCGGGGTATATATGAAAAACGTTCATTTTGACGATCTTACCCCTAGTACGACATACGGTGTTTTATATCTCTCCTAAGGTGATAATCCTCCATTATTTTCACAACATTTTATTCCCATAGCATTTATCTTCCATAATACGAAATATCGGGCGTCTATTCCAATATTTTCTACACTTAATTACTCCATTTGTTTCAGTTACCACTTATTTCCATTTAAACCCACCGCCATTTTGAATGAAGTGAAGTAGGTCACAAAAATAATCTCGAAACAAAGTTACTATAAAATTATGCAAATTTGACTTATCACGTGATATATTCATTGATATCGTCAATGTAAACAACCGACGGTCTTAAACAGCTGACCAGTACAATGGAACCCGATTTTATCGCGATTTTTGAACGGATAAAAGATCAGTATAACCTTCCCGATTTAAAGGAGGAACAAAAGAATGTTGTACAGAAATTAATTGCAGGAAAAGATGTTTTTTGTGTTTTGCCAACTGGTTTTGGAAAAAGCAGGTGCTACACTGTTACACCTCTCATGCTTGATCAAGTAATGTATTAGTTATTTAGATTTAAATTGTAAAGTTTATTTTTACATATCACTGTTATTTATTATCATCATATCATCACCATTATTATTATTATTATTATTATTATTATTATTATTATTATTATTATTACACACATGAGACTTGAATTGGCAGAAATAGCATATTGTTATCATTGATATGTCATTAATTCTAATTACTGAGTATCTGTATGCATGGACAATTTCTGTCCCAATTGGGAAACAGATGATCATGGTCATAATTGCCCATTAAAAAGAATAAAACACATTAAAGTCCATATATTGCACACTTTATTAGAATAACACATGTTTAATTAATGTTATAAAAATAACTACATATTCTGGGGATCTTATTCTGTCAATATCACTGTGTCCACGTCCGAGATTTATGTATACAATTAGCGCACACGTGTTTGTCTATAAATAAATGTATTAATCACGTGATATGACAATTTAAAACAAACTCATAGTAACTTTGGTTTCGAGACTATATTCCGCCATTTTGAAAGTTCATTGATTGCTACGCTTGATGGAATAATATCGATTCGTTACACTTAAACAAACATGAGGAACTTTATTGTATATGCTTCATCGTCGAGTTTTAACATATAATTATTAAGGTAAATAGGTGTTACCTGCTCTTTATTAAAACTTTTACAATTATAGCATGCGGTTCCTCGAGGCACCGCACAGATGCAAGAAAACAGGCGCTTGCCGTTCTGACGGTCTACTGCACGATTGGAGATTGGAGATAGACCGTCAGATTTTCGGACTAGTAATTGTCATGTGCAAAATTTTGAATATTTCTTTTTGTAAAAATTCAAAATTTTACACATTCCGTAAGTTCTACCTCGAAAATTGTGACGATCTGATACAACTATATGCTGACATAATTTTATTTTAGTGCAACCTTTCTATATTTTCTAAACAATATAAGTAATATTTTTTTTAAATTTAAACAGGAGTTACAAAAGAAGACAAATTTTTCAAAAATTTATATCCGATCATGGTTTAGGAGGCGAAGGTTAAAAGATTGTCCACCAATGAGAATTAAGATATCAGAGAATAGGTATGTATGACAGAATCTTTCTTGACCAATAAAATTAAGGAATTTCAGAGAAGGTTTGTTCTATTCGATCTCCAACACTGTTAACAAAAAACCCAAAGGTTTCTTAATTCTGTTTATATTTTCTTCGCCACTTAAAAGAATAAAGATACTGTTGCTTCACCAAAGGTCAGATGATACAGTGATCTTTCTTCCAAAAATGCATAAGATTTTCATATGCGTAAATCTTCATCTCTGTAATTTAGGTTTCCCAGGTTCTGATATGCGTAGATCTTCATCTCCGTGATTTAGTTTTCCCAGGTTCTGATATGCGTATACCTTCATCTCCGCGATTTAGGTTTCCAAGGTTCTGGTATGCGTAAATCTTCTTCTCCGTGATTTAGGTTTCCAAGGTTCTTAAATGCGCATTTCTTCATATTCGTGATTAAGTTGTCCAAGGTTTTGATATGCGTAGATCTTCATCCCCGTGATTTAGGTTTCCCAGGTTATGATATGCGTAGATCGTTATCTACGTGATTTAGGTTTCCTAGGTTCTGATATGCGTAGATCTTCATATCCGTGATTAAGGTTGCCACGGTTCTGATATACGCAGATCTTCATCTCCGTGATTAAGGTGTCCGAGGTTCTGATATGTGCATATCTTAATCTCCGTAATTTAGGTTTCCCAGGTTCTGAATATGCGTAGATCTTCATCTCCGTGATTTAATTTTCCGAGGTTCTGATATGTGCAGATCTTCATCTCCATGATTTAGGTTTCCCAGGTTATGATATGCGTAGATCTTTATCTCTGTTATTTAGTTTTCCGAGGTTCTGATATGCGTAGATCTTCATCTCCGTGATTTAGGTTTCCAAGGTTCTGGTATGCATGAATCTTCTTCTCCGTGATTTAGGTTTCCAAGGTTCTTAAATGCGCATTTCTTCATATTCGTGATTAAGTTGTCCAAGGTTTTGATATGCGTAGATCTTCATCCCCGTGATTTAGGTTTCCCAGGTTATGATATGCGTAGATCGTTATCTACGTGATTTAGGTTTCCTAGGTTCTGATATGCGTAGATCTTCATATCCGTGATTAAGGTTGCCACGGTTCTGATATACGCAGATCTTCATCTCCGTGATTAAGGTGTCCGAGGTTCTGATATGTGCATATCTTAATCTCCGTAATTTAGGTTTCCCAGGTTCTGAATATGCGTAGATCTTCATCTCCGTGATTTAATTTTCCGAGGTTCTGATATGTGCATATCTTAATCTCCGTAATTTAGGTTTCCCAGGTTATGATATGCGTAGATCTTTATCTCCGTTATTTAGTTTTTTGAGGTTCTGATATGCGTAGATCTTCATCCTCGTGATTTAGGTTTCTCAGGTTATGATATGCGTAGATCGTTATCTCCGTTATTTAGTTTTCCGAGGTTCTGATATGCGTAGATCTTCATCTCCGTAATTAAGGTTGCCAAGGTTCTGAAATGCGTAGATCTTCATCTCCGTGATAAAGGTTGCCAAGGTTCTGAAATGCGTAGATCTTCATCTCCGTGATAAAGGTTGCCAAGGTTCTAAAATGCGTAGATCTTCATCTCCGTGATTTAGGTTGCCAAGATTCTGAAATGCGTAGATCTTCATCTCCGTGATTAAGGTTGCCAAGGTTCTGAAATGCGTAGATCTTCGTATCCGTGATTGAGGTTGCCAAGGTTCTGATATGCGTAGATCTTCATCTCCGTAATTTAGGTTTCCCAGGTTCTGATATGCGCAGATCTTCATCTCCGTGATTGAGGTTGCCAAGGTTCTAAAATGCGTAGATCTTCATCTCTGTGATTTAGGTTGCCAAGATTCTGAAATGCGTAGATCTTCATCTCCGTGATTTAGTTGTCCGAGGTTCTGATATGCGGGTATCTTCATCTCCGAAATTTAGGTTTCCCAGGTTCTGAATATGCGTAGATCTTCATCCCCGTAATTTAGGTTTCCCAGGTTCTAAATATGCGCAGATCTTCATCTCCGTGATTAAGGTTTCACAGGTTCTGATGTGCGCGGATCTTCATCTCCGTGATTAAAGTTGCCAAGGTTCTGAAATGCGTAGATCTTCGTATCCGTGATTAGGGTTGCCAAGGTTCTGATATGCGCAGATCTTCATCTCCGTGATTAAGGTTGACAAAGTTTTGATATGCGCAGATCTTCATATCCGTGATTTAGGTTCCGATGTTCTGAATCACAAGACGAAATATCATCTTTAAGCTAGCTTAAAGGTGGCTTGAAGATTGTTTAAATATGTCTTTTAGGCCATCTTTAAGCTATCTTTAAGTTGCTTAAAGATGTCTTTAAGCCATCTTTAAGCTTGGCTTAAAGATGGCTTAATGGCACTGAAATTTTAAGCCATCTTTAAGCACTGAAAAATTATTATCGGTAGAAATGAATATTTATTGTTTAATTAATTACCTTATTTATTTAAGAAGTAAAAAAAATATATTTGTTTTTTATTTATATAAAATTTTTTTTATTTAAAATGATATTTTTAAAAATTTATAATTCATATTTTATTTACTGTCCTGTATATTTTCAAATGTTTTTATTTTTAAAAATTTTTTTTTTTTTTTTTTTTAAAAATTATGAAAATGATATTTTTAAAAAGTTTATAATTCACATTTTATTTATTTTCCTGTATATTTTTACATGTGAAGGTTATATTTAATTATTTATTTATATTACCTTTTTTATTATTTATATTTATTTTGTCATTATTATCTTTGTTAATTATATCACATTATATTATAACTCAATCCGTTACATCTTACCTATAACACTTGTCCTGAGCGGGGCGGGAACTCACTATCCTTGGGTTGCCAGGCACTGCATCCTTATCCATTAGGCCACGGGGTAGGATGTATATACAGGGACAAATGATTTATATAAACCTAAGGAAATGTGATCATGTGACCATTTCTTAAAAACCTCAGATTCTGAATAGAAAATATGCAAATTTATGTAACTTTACTCCATTTTTAATATTTCATTTTATATATTATGATAATTTTTTTTAAATTTTATAGAATAAATTAATCAATCTTTTATTCTAAAGAAAAATAAGTCATTCATATATCAAAGGAAGGCAGGAATGTCAAACCTCACCTGTAATATACTTATTTATCTGACTGACAAAATCAGTTAATTAGATTGTAAATTCAAGAAATAGTTTTTTTTAGACATTAATATGCATTTGTAGAATCTTAATCTAAGTACGCTTCTGATGTTGATATTGTTTTATTCATTTTTGATAAAGAAAAAAGTTTTTGAGACTATTTTGTAAATTGAATTTGTTTATAATTGAAAATTCTAATTTAGTTTTAATTAAAATAAATAATAATATTGGATACGCAGATACTTTTAAAGACAAATAAAAATATAAAAAAAAGTTAGAAATAAATATATTGAATAACATATCTCTAATAGTAAAGAACGAATGAAGCAAAATAAACTCGATGTTTTATGACAGCAAGGATTGTGAATTAATCAGGGATAGCTTTTACGTTGTATGAGAGAGAGAGAGAGAGAGAGAGAGAGAGAGAGAGAGAGAGAGAGAGAGAGGTTATGTCCTGTCAAATTATAACTTTATACACTTCTCTCGGGGGGGGGGGGTTATTACAGGGATCGAAGAAACTGAAATGCCCATAGTAACCACCGACAAGCGACACGCAAACTGACAAATAATTTCAAACATTTTTAATGTCGTCATAATGTAATCTTTGTGATATTTCATTTAGAGAATTCATAAATTCATAAATTTATAATATAACATCGATGCAAGTCAAGATTCTTTCACTTATTTCGAGGCGTTCAGTTCTGGGATGGTGGAAGAAACCGGAGTGCCCGGAGAAAACCACCGACCTTCGGCAAGCGAACTGACAAACTTTCTCACACTAGGATCTGTCCCGAGTGGGATTTGAACCTAGGCGGTGAGAGGCTTGGCGTAAAGAGAGAGAGAGAGAGAGAGAGAGAGAGAGAGAGAGAGAGAGAGAGATCTGTATAATGGGATACCGAAATATAAAGATATAAAGAAACAGCAGTAAAGAGAAATAATATTTATAAATAGCTTATAAGCTATAGATCGATATTTATGTAAAAAAAAAAGGGTCCTCGAATTATTATCAAATTTATATGTGTAAGTGATTGTTAAATAATAATAATTACAAATCACGGGCCTGAATCTTTCGATGCAGATTTCAAACAACAAGTTCCAGGACCGTTAAACCATGATCCTTGTTTTCACCCTACCCGCTTAAAGTTATCAATTTCCAATATAAGAAATTGAAATGGTAATAAACGTATGTTGAACATGTTGAAATGAAGGGTATTAATGTAGCGTCCACAGTCCTGTCGTGCATTTTTACTCTTTTAATTCTCATGTGTTTTTTTTTTTAAATAATTTAAAAAAATTCTGTCATGTACACATTTGCTTGATTGCTTGGACTGATTATCGAGAAAGAATTACCATTTCTGTGTTACATATTATTCCAATTTAAAAATAAAACCTTTTATGGCCATGTATTAAGGTTCAAAATAGCGGGCCATTCATGGTTAATTGATTGTATTAGGAATTTACTTGAAGTATTTTGTTTCCGAGAGAAACTGCAGATTTATAAAAAAAAAAATTATGGTATGATTATATGTGACACTTTAATAAACTAATTATTATTATAAAAAGTTTGAGAATCAATCATCCATGAATAAAACACTTAAAAGTTATCCCATCAAACAAATCACTTATTACCGATCTTTACAAGGCACACTACACCTATCATCTTCAGTCCCATATGTTAATTAATTAATACTTTAGTACTTCTGGCACAGATAAATAACGTTTGATCTCTATCCGTCTATCATTTCATTATTTATGTCATTATTTATTTATCCAACCACCCATTCAATTTTATTTATTTATTTATTTATTTTTTTTTTATCCATCCATCCAACCATTCAACCATCCATCCATCCATCGTTATGTATTTATTTTATCATTTATCCATCCTTTATTTATTTAAATAAATTATTCATTTACTAAATCAAAACAACATGTTGCTTAATTCATCTATTACTTCATTTTATTTATTTATTTATTTATTTATTTATTAAACCAACCACCTATTCTTTTCTTTCCTTCCTTCTCTCCTTTTTTCTTTATTTTCTTTCTGTCTCTTTTTCTTTATTGATTTATCCATCCATCCATCAATTCACCGACTATCCTTTATTATTTATTTATTTATTTATTTATTTATTTATTTATTTATTTATTTATTTATTTATTTATCCATTCATCCATCCATGCATTCAACCATCAATCCATCCGTTATATATTTATTAAACAATTTATTCGTCTTTTATTTTTTTAATTAAATTATTGATTTATATATTTATTCAATCAACTATCCATTCTTTTCTTCTCTCCTTTTCTCCTCTCTTTCTTTATTTTTTTATTAATTTATCCATCCATCCATTCAACTATCCATCCTTTATTTATTTATTTATCCATTCATCCATCCATACATGCATTCAACCATCCATCCACCCTTTGAATTTATTTAATCATTTATCCATTTTTTATTATTTAATTGAATTATTTATTTATTATTTATTTATTTATTTATTTATTTATTTATTTATTCTCCCACCCACCCATTCTTTTCTTTTTTCCCTTTTTTCTTTCTTTCTATATCGATTTATCTATCCATCCATACATCCATTCATTTAAGTATCCATCCTTTATTTGTCTATCTATTTATTTATTTTTAATCAAATTATGTATTATTTAATTTTTTAAAATTTTTATTTATTTCTAATTATTTATTGACTTCAATAAATTATATGATGTTTCCGAGTAAAATTTTATTTTGCCGAGTCAATCAAACAAATCACTTGTAAACTACATGTATCTACTTGCATATCAAACCAGATTCATTTTGTTTTCCGTGATTTGTATAATCTTTTACATAGTTAACTGCATAAATACTACTTGCACAGAACTAGATAATACCTTGGTTATCAAAACAAGTTACTTACCTGTATTGTGCCGTGTTTAAATATATGTCAGTGTTTGATTTTATTCCAAATCCGATTTTATAATTTATTTATTTATTTATTTATTTATTTATTTATTTATTTGTTTGTTTTCTTTTTTATTTCTGATTTCTGTTTTAAAAGACCATTAAATGATTCATAGATTTATGTTTTAATATCATTTAAACCATCTTTAAGCCAAATGGTGTAAATATATAATAAAAATACCAGTTAAATTTTGATGTGCCAGATGTGCACATTTCGGAAATTAATTCCTCATCAGTGACACTAAGACCGAAAAGTTTGATACATAAAAAATATATATAAGCCAAACAGTTGAAAATAATGAATCTAAAGTTTTAAAATTATATGGATCCAAATCCAGCTAAGGAATGCTTTGCATGAGGGAACAAACCTTAGTTTCAAATTAATTTCAAATTTTAGGCGACTTAAAGGAGCTTAAATTTTCAGTGCCATTAAGCCATCTTTAAGCAAGGCTTAAAGATGGCTTAAAGATGGCAATGTCTTTAATTCAACTTTAAGCCATCTTTAAGCATCTTTACGCGCATCTTTAAGCATCTTTAAGCTCGGCTTAAAGGTCCTTAAAGATGCGATTCCGTCTTGTGAATATGCGTAGATCTTCATCTCCGAGATTAAGGTTACCAAGGTTCTGAAATGCGTTGATCTTCGTATCCGTTGTTAAGGAGTCCGAGTTTCTAATATGCGTAGATCTTCATATCCGTGATTCGTGTTTCCAAGGTTCTGATAAACGTAAGTTTTGTATGTTTTGAATATGTATAAAATAGCAAAATTCCTTTTTAAAATGTTTATAGAGGTGAAATAAGAAAGGGTATTTACCCGTTTTAGTCAAATCATAGTACGTTACGTCGATCTAATTAACTTGTATGATAAATTTTTGCTGATTTTTGTTATTCAAACTGGAGCTGATATACTAAAAATAATAAATAATATCTTGTATTAACACACAAACTCGATTATCTTGTGTTAATCAAAGAGATAAAACGGAGTTTTATTAAAACTCTTTAAGGCTTACGTCATAAATCATTTTAAATGTATTTAATATTTAAATTTTAAAAACTGCGTCTTTACACTATATTGTTCAGAAAATAGTTTTGATGAGTTTTTGTCATATAGGTTTTAAGATTTTTTAATTAAATGTCATACATTCCGTAAAAATTTCAGAAAAAAATAAGAAAGTCTGTATTTATAGAGGACAATAAACAAACGTTAATTATGGATTAGTATTCTCACTTTGATGTGCCGCGTTTTCATTTCTCCTTTAATCTCAAGTTTTAATTGTCCATAATATTTCTATTTACAGCTGGAATTTTATATTTTATTTCGGTGCCTTTTTGTATGGTTTAAAAACCCTTTGGAACGTAAGTATAACGTATAAGTGCATCATTAATATAGGTTTATACATTAGGCACAGTTTTGTTTCTTGGACATCTGGTTGTAAAGTAAGAGAATATTTAATTCTCTCTCTCTCTCTCTCTCTCTCTCTCTCTCTCTCTCTCTCTCTCTCTATATATATATATATATATATATATATATATATATTTATTTATACTCCATTTTTCGACGGAAATCTGGAATGTTATAATCCGTTCTCCTTATGTAAATCGGTTCCGTATTTTCTTGTCTCTCTTGTTTGTTTTTTTTTTCGTCATTTACTTTTAGTATTTCGTGTCTCGGTTACGTTGGCTTTGCCAATAACACGTTTTAGTAAAACTTCAATATTATTTTGTTTGACAAATGTGATGCATTCATCATTGATTGATCTTAGATTATTTTACTTTTTTTGCATTTTTTTTTTTCGGAAAATAAACTTGTCTTTATAAACTATTTGTTAAACATCTTGTAGGTAAAAATATCTATTTATTTATTTGACCTAGAAATTGAAAGCATAATTCCTTTCAAAATCCACTGATTGCTATTACAGATATTTAAAATGACCTTCAATAAATCCATAAACACGTGATTTTACAGACCGGTGTACTGGTGTTATAATTAATAAAAGTCAATTTACATTTAGATAAAAGAATTATCTAAGGGGTTTATGTAACTGATTTGCCACACCAAATATATATATATATATATATTTGTACTGAATAAATGAGCTATTTAAAATGTGCTGTAAGTCTATCATCTTTAGTTTAATTGGAGTTTTGTCAGGAATGGTGAAGTCTTCAATGTGATACAAAGAACCATAATCACAAGCTTATATTGTAAAAACTATATTTGTAGAAACCCTGGTTCTCTGAGACGAAAAACTGTTGGAAGGATTGGCCCCATCAGGTAAAACAAAACAAACAAAAGTTTATTTTATATAAACTACATTTTCCATACCGTGTTCTGGATTTGGTAGTGGATAGTGATGTAAAGTGACTTTAAAATAACAGTAATTTACCAATGGAAACTACTTTATGTCTGAAGTATTTCGAATATAAAGGCCCGGCGATATATTGAAGAATCCCTTACTTTTTCCATTCAGATTATAATTTTCAAGGATTTAATTAAAATACAATAACCACATACATTGATTATAAAGAAAAAATATCAGACTTACAGCATGAATCTGGAAAGAAATCATTTACTTCAGAATAAAGATAAACTTTTGTTATATTTAATTTCCAAAGGCCAATATTTGGAACACATGTACATGTATAAATTCCGATAGATGAACAAAATCCACATTTTAGCAAGTTCAACTCTAACTTTTTATAAAAATAATCTACCCAGAAAAAACTAGCTACTGATAATTTTAATGCTCTGAAATAGTTTGAGAAAAGACGTTGATAAAGTTTGAAGAGATTTACTGTAACATTTATGTCATTTATAATTAATGTTGTTTTTGTTGTTTTTCAGCATGTTTCAAATGACGTGTATATATTTTATCTAATAGAACTATCCTTCTACTGGAGTATGAGTTTTACACTTCTAGTGGAGAAAAAGAAAAAGGTAAAAAAAAGTTATCTCTGCGCTTTAGTACACAAATTAAAAATATAAGACTGATTCTGAGATAATTATATATATAAGCGCTCTTGTTAGAGATGGGGCCTTTGTGACGAGTGGTCTTAAGCCCGCGCTTGCGGAATACTGCGCCTCTCACCGTCTGGGTTCGAATTCTACTCGGGACAGGATCCTAGTGTGATAAAGTTTGTCAATTCGGCTTGTCAAAGGTCGCTGGTTTTCTCCGGGTACTCCGTTTTCCTACCCCATCCAAGATCTTTCAGCCTCGAAATAAGTGAAAGAATCTTGACTGAGGCGTAAAACACCATTTCTCCACTTCATTCTCCACTCCGCTCTTGTTAGATAAGACATGTGTCCTTCCTTAACTTCAAAAAGTGAGGTTTAAAAATTGAGATTTAGATGACATTGTTATCTACTTGGTCTAAATTCCTTGGTTATGTTTCACTGTACTTCACCGTATAACTCAGAATCAAGCCTAAATGTAACATATTTTAAGAAAATTATCTGTTCACTTACTGAAGATGGTTTGTTTTCTTAACCACTATTTATCCACTTATCTAAGATGTGAAATCTTGAATGAAATAACACACTCAATTAGCTCATCCATCCAACCATCCATCCGTCTCTATCAGTGCCAATTGAAGTAGAACTTCGTCTAAATAATACTTTATTAAACTTTTATCATTGGATAAATAAAACGATGTATTTGTAGAACATTGTTTGTGATTTTGTTTTTTTTTATGTTTTGTAGGATTTTATTATCATGATAGTTCATCATACGGCAACTATAGTGTTAATTTATTTTTCATGGGTTTGTAATTTTGTCCGTATAGGAACTTTAATTATACTTGTTCACGATGCAGTGGATTACTGGATGTCAGTAAGTGTGACTTTTAGGTGTGCTATATCAATCTACCTCGATTTTTACCATAAGTTCAACCAACCAAAAAAAAAAAAAAAAAAAACAACAACAACAACAACCAGCAATAACATCGACCTATGTTTTTCTATAAAATTCTCGTAAAATGACATTTATATTTATAATTATTAGGAAACAGCAACGATAGCTTTATGTGTTTTGATGGCTGTCTTTCGTTGCCTTGTTGAAATTTAACAATGTATCATGGTTTCCTACACATACCTTAACATATATTTCCTCATCAGTGACACTAAGACCGAAAAGTTTGATACATAAAAAATATATAAGCCAAACAGTTGAAAATAATGAATCTAAAGTTTCAAAATTATACAAATCCAAATCCAGCTAAGGAATGCTTTGCATGAGGGGACAAACCTTAGTTTTAAATAAATCTCAAATTTTAGACGACTGAAAATTTTGCTAAATGGTACAGCACTAAGTACTGCCTACTGAGTTAAGGATACCCTCGGGGAGTTTTACTCCACCAGCAGTGGTTAACTAATTTTTACCAAAGATGAAATAAAACAAACATACCAGTCCGTGTCCAAATTATTTTTTACGATAAAAGATTTTTAGAGTTTTTTGGTATCAATCTAAAACGGGAGAATATGACCTTCCTTAATTGGATTACATACGAGGGAAGATTATACATCAGGTTCTTTTAAACGTACTACTTATTGTTAAAACATGTATTTACTCAAAATTTTAACAGTCGTTAGACATTCAGTCTTATTTAGAAAAAAGTCTGCATTCTACCTATGGCATCAACCAAATGTGGAAATGTGGATTTTAAAAATGTCTAAAGAATTACCTTAATGTCATGTTTATTATTATTATATACTGTTTAATGTTTAAACACTTTTAATTTTTCTACAATTTACATTACTATCCATCATTTTAAATTGAAAGAAGGCCTTGAACAAATCATTTTCTTGTCACTTTTTAGCTAACCTGAGCCGAAGGCTCAAGTGAGCTTTTCTGATCAAAATTTGTCTGTCGTCGTCGTCGTCGTCGTCGTCGTTGTCGTCGTTGTCGTCGTCGTCGTCGTCGTCGTCCGCGGCGTAAACTTTTACATTTTCGACTTCTTTTCTGAAACTACAAGGTGGATTTCAATGAAACTTGGTCAGATGCATATATGGGCCAGTGCAATTCAGATTTGTTCATGACGTTGTCCTAGCTCCCAAAACTAGGTCAAAGTGACCTATGGTTCCAAAAAACTTAAAAAATCTTCTTCTCCGAAAGCGAAGATGGTAGAAAAAATCTGATGTGATATTTGGCTTCTCTAGGGTCTTAAGCTTATAAATTGTTCATTTCGTGAAATTTGGTAAAAAATTAGGTTACGCGTTTTTGCGTTTAATTTTAAAAATTTCGTAAAATAGCTTCAAATTGTTATAACTTGACTATATGAATAGATATTGACATGGGATTTTCAGTTTTGACTTTTTCTTGAAATAACCTTCAAAATGGGGTCAAGGTCAAAGTTCAAGGTCATGACCTAGTTTGTAATTTGTGCAGTTTTAGGCTATTTTCTTCAAAATTTTAAGAGATATATAATATCAAAACAATGTTAAAATGTTCAGCATGACAAAATGTAAAAAGGTACAAAGTTTCATAACTGTATGATAATACATGTAGGAGTTGTTGCCCCTGAAATGTTATTTTTCTGCCAATGAAAACTAAAATTGTGCATTAGCTTGTAAACTATAAACTTTTTGTATAGACATGTATTTTAGAATATTGTAGGTATTGACATGACGAACATTTTGATATATGGCTCAAGGTCATACGTTCAAAGGTCAAGGTCATAGGTGCATAAAAAGACTGAAATTGTTAAATATCTTGGAAACTATTAACTTTTTGTATTGGCATGTATATTAGAATATTGTAGGAATTGATATGGTAATCATTCTGATATGAGATTCAAGGTCTTACATTTAAAGGTCAAGGTCATAGATGCATAAGAAGACTCAAATTGTTAATTATCTTAAAAACCATTAACTTTTTGCATAGGCATATATATTAGAATATTGTAGGTATTGATATGATGATCATTTTGATATGTGACTCAAGGTCATATGTTCAGAGGTCAAGGTCATGGGTGCATAAAAAAACTGATATTGTTTATTATCTTGGAAACTTTTCACATTTTGTATTTTCATGTATATTACAATATTGTAGGAATTAATATGGCGATTATTCTGATTTAAGATTCAAGGTCTTACGTTTAAAGGTCAAGGTCATAGATGCATAAAAAGACTCAAATTGTTAATTGTCTTGAAAACTATTAACTTTTTTATAGGCATGTATATTAGAATATTTTATGTATTTTTGCAAATGATTTTGGATATATACTCAGGTTGGCCATATCCTCAGGTGAGCGTTAAGGCCCATGGGCCTCTTGTTTTACAAAAGCGGTAGGCCAAGATATAAATATCTAGTAATATATATTGCTAAACAGGAATTCTCGTTAATTATTAATAAGTATTTTGTTGGTTCATCAAAAACTACCAACATTTTGTTGATAATATCTTCGGTATATTTTTATTTGCAGTCCTTATGATGTGTGACCAGAATTTTTTTTAGCACTAGACATATGATTTAGTAGTACATTTAGAAGAACCTGTTTTATATTTTTCCTTGAATGGAATATTATGAAATTTGGGGATCCAATACATGTAAGGAACGGCCTGATTTAGAATGATAGAAAGACTCAAGAACTCCCATATTGATGGGAAGAATATCCCTGCTCCTCTTGCTTATGGTGTATATATTTCACAGTTAATACGGTATGGTAGGGCCTGTTCCCACTATGGAGACTTTCTGCAAGGAAGCAAATTACTTACAATTAAATTGTTGACACAAGGTTATTGCAAGCCAAGGCTAATCAGGGCCCTTAAAAAGTTTTATGGCCGTCATCACAATATTGTTGATAAGTATGTAGTCATGTATCCCAACTTATACTGGACATATTTGACTTACCATAGTTCTTTGTTCCTTTAATCCTCAAAATTGACTTGCACGTGACGGGTGTAGCTAGCTTGACAGGAGGTGCTTACCCTTCCGGAGCACCCGGCCTCACTTTCTTGATGGAAGTTCACGTGTATAACATATTTTGCCAGTTTGTAAAGTTTTTACCTTTGTTTTTTTTATTGTGATATGGACAAGGACTGGTATGTTTGTTTTATTTTATTTGATCTTTATTAAAATTAGTTCTGGTATATGTAGTAATCAAGCTCTTTATATTCAAGGTAGAATATTTTACAATCGAGAAAAATGTGGTTGGAAACTTTTATCAGCTTGGACAACAACCCATAATGTATATCTGTTAGAATTGCAGAAATCCCTGATTACGGAGTAATGAAAAAACAGTTATAATAGATTGTTTAAGTTTGACAGTCTTTGTGTTAATAATCTGACTATCTTTATCCAGTTTAGTAAGGTATCAAGTTTTAGATTTAGCTCAACATCTACCATTCTCATTTCGGTATAGTCTTTTCTTTTAATACAATGCTAGTTTACAACAAACGAGGGAACCACGCTTGCATCAAGAGTTCTTCCCCTTGTTATAGAAAGTGGTATAAAAGACTAAGTTTTGTGACAAGCCCTCTATCTATAACATCATTAACAACTGTGTTGACCTAACGCCCCTAACACAAAATTAATTCGTCTGATCAAACAGCTTATACATTTTTAATTTGCAAATCCTAGTATATGGTATACCCTCTGATTCACATGATATGTCTTAACATTTTCAGGATCTTTATTTTTAATTATTTTATTACAGGCAGCAAAGTTAGCTAAGTATGCCAAAAAACAGAATCTATGCGAACTTTTGTTTGTAATTTTCGTAATAGTTTGGTTTATAACCAGATTATGGATCTATCCATTCAGGTAAGGGTTATATAACATATTTAGTAAAGAAAGAAAGAAAGATACGCAGCGGTGAAAACCTACTAATTTTTCTACTACTAATTTTTTCGTTTACCTAATGCTAAAACTGCAAGGCGGGGGGAGGGGGGGGTGGCTAGTCATTCTGTGTACATTAATGTGTATTAAATAGTTCATAGTTGAAAAGATTTAGTCAAGCAAGACAACTTATAAGATTTTTCTTTCACAATTGGTTTATTTTTCAAAATTTTCCTGTTTTCTGGTGGAAGCTTTTTTATGTTTTATATGTCAAAATTTTAATTTATGTATTTCAGAGGTTCGAAAAAAATTGACATTCAAGTAAATATAGTTTTAATATATTTTACTGAATTGAAACATATAAATATTAAACAATAATAACTGTTAAATTTTGATGTGCAGTATGTACACATTTTGGAAAATCATTCCTCATCAGTGACGATAGGGACCGAAAGGTTTGATAGATAAAAACATAAGCCAAACAGTTGTAAACGGGTCCTCTATACTAGAACCACATTGCTGAACATTTACTTCAGTGGCCGTTTACTATCTGGATACATATGTTTATAAACATTTGTTAATTGTTCCAGCAAAACACAAACATGCCAGTCTATTATGTTCAAATCAAAATCCACTCAAACCATAAAAACTGACAGATTAAGCTACACACTTGAACTTCCATCAAGGAAGTGTTGTCGTGTGCTCCGAAAAGGAAAGCAACTCCTGTCTAGCTAGCTACACCTGTCACGTGCAAAGTAAAATTTGAAAATGAAAGGGACATGGAAATATGTGACGTCAAATTTATTAAAAAAGTTAAGATACATCAACTTTATACATGTACTTATCAACAATATTGTGATGACGGCCATAAATTTCTTTATGGGACTTGCCTGGGCTTGCAATATCCCTGAGACAACAATTTAATTGTTAGCAACTTGCTTCGTTGTAGAAAATCTCCTTGGTTGGAACAAGCTCTTTCGTACCATATTACCTGTGGTAAAACAGCTATTGTTGCGTTTGGATCTTTAATTTTCCAATAAACAATCTGTATACCAATGGGGGCAAACTGTTCACCTTTTCTTGTTTATTTGTTCTTTTTATTCATATGAAACATAACTTTTTGCAGGACCTTGTCAAATCCGGATAGAAGACGGTCGCTAAATCATTTTTTATCTCTCGATAATCCCAAATTTGGAGAATATGTAAATGTCATCTACCCTAGTAAGCTTAAAATATAATGCGACTAATTATTATGGTTTATCTCATATTCGGACTAATATCTGAATAATGACACTTACGAAAGGCTACATTTGAAGCTATATGAAAAACAAAATGACTTCAATTTTTTTAATTTAAACTTTATGATCTTTGTAGTAATAATATTCCTGTTTCTCCTGTGTAGAAAAATTTTAGTTAATAATGGTTGTAAATCTGGAGCTTATTTCATCAGAACTTGTTTAGAAAAGTCATGTGTTTTATTACACACTGTATTTCATTCCTTTGCTTTTGGTTTTATTTTAGGTTGTTGTATTCCCTTACATACGAAATACACGATCATGTGGAACCATTCCAATCCCATACCTTGTTTAAAACTATGGCTTACATTCTACAAATGTTGCATATTGTATGGACATATATGATTCTACGTATAGCTTTGCAGAAACTTTTTACTGGACACGTAAGTCTTTAATTCTTAATTCTTAATCCACCTTTCGATGGTATTATTTATACTTAACTTTAATTACTGTTCGCTATTTTTTTGAGAATTTCAAAATCAATATATATACAAGAAGTCTCAAAACCTAATTAAAATAGAATTTTGTTAAAACAGAACTGAATATGAAACAAATACCAGTCAGTTAAATTTTGATGTGCCAGATGTAGCACATTTCGGAAATTATTCAACCCTAACCCTAACTGAATTAAGACATCTAGACGCTGATAGAATTTTAACAATATATGTAGCAAAATAATATCGAAAACGTGAGCATGTTGGTATAATAATATTTATTTATTATGGTTACATGTTTGGATTAGTACATTTATTGCCTTATTTTAGTTTTTTATGTATTTTTTCCTATTGCGCCCTGCATCTTATACCAACCGTGTTCTTTTTGATCTTGTCTTCTTTTTTACAAAAAGTTTCAAAAAAGTCTAAATTCGGAGCAAAATTTGAACACATATTTTAATCAGTTTTGATTTAAGATGTTATTTAGATTGTGAACGGTGGTTATAGAAACAATAAAGGGTTTCCAACCCTAACGTATCAGTCTTTTTAATCAAAGTTTCATTGATAACCGATTTTTTAAATTTTTTAAAAAGGTTGATTTTATAAAAAAAAATCAGAAGATTTTATCAATGTTTATTAAATACATAGTATTTTAATTTTTAAAAGTATTTTTTGTCGGATTTCAGCATGACGTTATAATGAATCTATTTAAGGAAATTTTAAAAAAAAAAAGTGCGACAAATACACAGAAACAGTTTTATCAGAAAAAATTCATATCCTTAGAGTTTAAGATAGGCTGGTCCACGATTCCCGTTATTGAGTCTGTTCAGAAACCTGATTTAAATTGAAAACAAGCATACAAATTAATGTTTAAATCACAATACCGAAAGCATAAGTCATAAAAAGAAAACTTTGATAATCAATAATTCAATCTCTGTAACTTTGTCCTTGTTTTCTCTGTTTTGAACTAAAAATTATTTTGTAAAATTTACTTAGATTAATCATGATGTCAGGAGTGATACAGAAAGTGAGGACGAAAGTTTTATAGAAGATCACGTGATAAACGGAAACGTAGTCGCTCATGACCATTGCAACAAAGTTTTGAAAAATGGACACAGCAAATTACAACATAGTACATCATCATGATATGAAGGCTTAGTATAGTTTTTTTGTAATCATTGTTTGGGCTAGGATTATCTGTATGCGATATAGGTTTTAGAAAAGTTATTTTATCCCTACATGAAGATTAACATTACAAGTTTATGTTAATTAATTTGTTTAGAGTAGGAGATCCATTATGAATATTGACACACAATATTAAAGTCAATGCTTTCTAGATTATTTACCGTTTTATCAATTTATTTTATTTTATATATATATATATATATATATATATATATATATATATATATATATATATATATAGTTTTAAAAGAAACAAAGATAGAAAAATGTAATGAACAAGAAAATTGTTTGTAATAAAAAATGAAATAATACATTAACTAGGTATATTTTTATCTACACAAAATATGCGAGGAGTAGGTAATTTGACTTCAAAACATACGATGTTTTCACTTTCATTCTGGCAGATTTTTACTGAACCAAGGCTGTTTTAAAATTAACCTTTTTAACAACATAACCGATTCCATCACCATGTAATGGAATTCACCAGAGTACCACGTGATACCTCATAGCGTTTGTGCGGGACAATTATTTCTATTGGCAATGGAATCGCATGAAGTGACGTTTTCCTCGTAATAACGACGTTTTTGGGAATATTTGACGTAATCGTTATCCATTTCATTCCGCACAAACGTCAAGAGATATTGATCACGTGGTACGCTGGCGAATTCCTTTCAGGGGGTGACATATCAAATTACACCTCGTTTCATCATTAATTCCAAAAACATGTTCACTACCACAGAATGGCTTTTGAAGTTTTTACAAATATAGAGTCATTTTATATCTGTTTAGATTGGAATAATACATAATATGTCATTTGCGATATTGTTCTATTCATTGTCTACCATATTTTGTCTTTTCTGCAATTCAAACAATTTCTGATATTTTGCCATCTTTCAAAACAACTTCAATTTTAAAACATTTAGGGAATATTAAAATAAATAATGTTTTGAAAAAAAAAAATTGGCATCTTGAGAGTCACAATGTAGAAGATATCTAGAGAAAAATTTGTATACTTTTCAAGCATTTTATATTGAAGTGTTTATTATATAGATGAAATTGTTGGAAAATAAACAGCATAGTTAATAAAGTTTTTAAAGCTGCATTAACTTTACCCAATGTTGAAAAAAATTATCAATATAAATTGGTTGTTTTTACGATCTTTACGATTCATTTTCTTAAGCTCATTCTTGTAGGCCCATAATAAATAAAATTCTAAAAGCTTGGGTCAACTCGATAATGTTAATTATCAGCTAGGAGCATGCGCGGTAGTCTTACATAATTATAAGAAATCAATGGCGTCGACAGAAAAGAAACATGATAACTTAATTTATTTATAATAATGTCATTTATCCGTACACACAGTCATGAATGACATATTTAATCAACATGTGTTTTCTTACCCTATCGCTGCTTCCGTTCCAGAAATCATGCTTCTTTGCTGTGTTAACGAAACCAGTTTTCGGTAAAGAATCACGTGATCGTTATCCTAAAATAAGATCTTTGTAAGATCAAATAGCTAAGGTTTCCCCGTGATTTGCAAAGTAAGTAAGTATTTTATCATTGAACCAAGTATTACATTTTTCATGAGACATAGTTAAGAAGAACATGTGCTGTTTTATGTTATACAGAGGTAAACTTAATGCAGCTTTAAAGTATATACATGTTGCGGGTTTACTTTGCAAATGTATAAAACATAGGTATAGAGAATACTTAAACTATTTGTTCTGGGTCAGCTATATATACACTGATCTTGACTAAAAAATGATTTTGTGTTGAGGGATGGTTGTACATGTGTTAATTTTATAGTAAACTCTAAAATGAGATGTTTAGCATGCATTTTAAAATGTTTTTTGTAACTGTGCATACATTGAAGTTAGAGTATTTTTCATTTGTGTCCGAATCCAGTTAATTGAATAATAAATACATGTACTGTTTTGAAAAATAAGTTCAGACTTAATTTTGCATTTGCAAAAATGTATTTAAATTTTATAGTTGGATATAGCTTTAAAAGGTTTATCTATTTAAATTTTGCAAATGAAAAATACACGCGTACGTCTAGACTTAAACGTGGCAATTCGATTTTAATTTTAATACCGAATTGAATATTGTTTTAATGATTTTGTTTGAAATTAAAGATGTATTTTCTTCGAGGGTGATACCCCGATTTCAGTCGAAATTTCAAATCATGTAGAAGTTTCATGGTGTTTCTGCTAAGGGTTCCATGTTATTTCATCTAAGGCTCTGAATGTGTTGATCTTACTGATTGGGATAAGATTTTCCTGCAGTTGTGTAAGAATAGATGATATGTAAATATGATAAAAAATATGTGTGGGAATGAATTTTTAAATGTGTGTGTGTGTGTGTGTGTGTGCACGCGTGCATGCTTGTTAATTTAATATCACTTTTATAGATAAAATTATATGCAAACCCAGTCATTTTACATTATACAAATTCATTTTATATAAATTTTGTGCTTGAAGAAAAAAATAAATAAAAAGCTTTTTACAAATTTATAAACAAGTTTTTGTCTTTATGTTCTAATGAATAACAGTATGAAAGACTGAGTAGGACATTATTATATCTCACAGTTGGTTATATGTCGGCATATTTTGTTATAATTCAATGTTGGTTATATGTCGGCATATTTTGTTATAATACACTGTTGGTTATATGTTGGCCATTTTGTTATAATTCACTGTGGTTATATGTCGGCATATTTTGTTATAATACACTGTTGGTTATATGTCGGCATATCTTGTTATAATTCACTGTGGTTATATGTCGGCCATTTTGTTATAATCCACTGTTGGTTATATGTCGGCATATTTTGTTATAATACACTGTTGGTTATATGTCGACCATTTTGTTATAATTCACTGTTGGTTATATGTCGGCCATTTTGTTATAATTCACTGTGGTTATATGTCGGCCATTTTTATATAATACACTGTTGGTTATATGTCGGCCATTTTGTTATAATTCACTGTTGGTTATATGTTGGCCATTTTGTTATAATTCACTGTAGGTTATATGTTGGCATATTTTGTTTTAATTCACTGTTGGTTATATGTCGGCATATCTTGTTTTAATTCACTGTTGGTTATATGTCGGCATATCTTGTGATAATTCACTGTGGTTATATGTCGGCCATTTTGTTATTCACTGTTGGTTATATGTCGGCCATTGTGTTATAATTCACTGTGGTTATATGTCGGCCATATTGTTATAATTCACTGTTGGTTATATGTCGGCCATATTGTTATAATCCACTGTTGGTTATATGTCGGCCATATTGTTATAATACAATGTTGGTTATATGTCGGCCATTGTGTTATAATTCACTGTGGTTTTATGTCGGCCATATTGTTATAATACACTGTTGGTTATATGTCGGCCATTGTGTTATAATTCACTGTGGTTATATGTTGGCCATTTTGTTATAATTCACTGTTGGTTATATGTCGGCCATATTGTTATAATTCACTGTTGATTATATGTCGGCCATTTTGTGTACATTTTTCAATATTTGTATCTTCCTAAAATATTGGTAAGATTAAGGCTTGTACAAATAAAAAACCTTTTCTCCTTGGATGAGTGTAAATCTTCTTATTAAAAAGTAAAGAGGCTTTATCTTACGTAGGGACCCTAATCTGTTGTATTTTCCGATTTGCAAAATATGGTTATAAGACTAGGCGAAACTGTAGAGGGATGTCTAGTAATTAATGGCATATCTTAGGGTATAGATAGATATATGATACTTTGAACATAGTAAAATACAACAGCTGGATCTTTGATATTTTGATGTAGCATTAAAACTGAGTGTAAAAACAGAGCTTTAAAGATCCAAAAAGATAATTGTAGGAGTATTCTTCAAGTTATTAAAACAATGCTCCTCTTTTTTATTATAATAACGGTAACTGAGCCTCTGATTTTGAACCTGCAATGTCCTTTTGGGAAGTATTTTATTTGCACAAGCATGTGAGACCAAGTTGAAAGAACTGTAGAAAGCATCTACATAGCTTTAATTTAACTTTCCTGAACAAAAAGAACTGATTGAAGACCTTTGATAAGTTTTTTTTTTATTTTTTTAATCAATTTTGGCCTCAAATACTAAAAGCTTTACATAGGGCTCGTACATATTCTTATTAACAAAAATTTACCGATGACAAATTTGGGCCAAGCATATGTTAGATGAAGTAATTTACAGAAATATATAAATCATGACTTTTGGATCACAGATAAAAAACTTATAATTTTAAATGAAGCTTGTGTAGACCTCGCATTTGAAGTATTTTTTTTTTAAATATTTCGTGTCAAATTGTCTAATGTGTCGATTTAAGCACTGAACAGTCGAGTTTAGTATACATAATTATGATGTTGTAAGCACACAAAGCTTTCCGTCAAACTGAATAACGCGTTGTGCGCTTTATGAAAAAGTTTGTCGGGAAAGCTTTGTGTGTTATAACATCATTATTACATAAACTAGATTATCCAATGCTGTTGTTCACTTTAATTTTCATTCGAATCTCCTTTGCAGTGTCCTAGTGTAAAATTTACCACCGAAATTCACATTTAACAGAAATACCAATCAAACGATGGAAAATAGTGCACGAAACAAATAAGATAAAATTGACGATATTTATATTTTATTTTGCGTATTTTTTCTTAATTCGCTGTAATATGTGTTTACATTTCGACGGGTAAAAGACTTTGTGCATTGGAAATGGAAACATTGCAGTTGTATTCTTACGCTAGTGACTAGACCTGTTCCGTTTTATAATCTAACAACCCGCAATGGTTTAATAATAAAGAGAATGAAAATAATAGACAAAATGCAAATATTTTAAGATAATCATAGCATCCCGTGACGTCATATTCTGTTTGGATCGTATTTTGACGCCTTTATTCGCCGATATACAATATATTATCAATGTTTTAAATTTTCCGCGTACTTGCACGTGTATCTATCTTTTCGGTACTGAACAACATAAAACGTTTAAAAGTTGCGTTTGTGTTCATCAACCCTAAACATAGCATCAAAAATGAAATTGACCGGTATTTAGTCTTGTCTGTAAATGAGATGTATGTCATAGGTTCGTTGGTATTGTATGTAAATGAGATATATGTCTTGGGTTCATGGGTCTTGTATGTAAATGAAATGTATGTCATGGGTTCGTGAATGGGCCTTACATGTAAATAAGATGTATGTCATTGGTTCGTGGGTCTTATATGTAAATAAGATCAATATCATGGGTTCATGGGTCTTGTCTGTAAATGAGATGTATGTCATTGGTTCGTTGGTCTTATATGCAAATATATAACAAATATATTTGATGCATGTCATGGGTTCGTGGGTCTTGTATGTAATTGAGATGAATGTCATGGGTTCATGTGTCTTGTCTGTAAATGAGATGTATGTCATAGGTTCGTGGGTCTTGTATGTGAATAAGATGTATGTCATGGGTTCATGGATCTGGTCTGTAAATGTGATGTATGTCATTGGATCATTGGTTCTCTGTAAATGAGATGTATGTCATTGGTTCGTGGGTCTTATATATAAATGAGAAGTTTGTCATTGGTTCATGGGTCTTGTATGTAAATGAGATGTATGTCATTGGTTCGTGGGTCTTATATGTAAATGAAATGTATGTCATGGGTTTATGGGTCTTATATATACATGAGATGTATGACATGGATTCATTGGTTTTATATGTTGAAAGATGTATGTTATAGGTTTGTGGGTATTATTTGTAAATGACATGTATGTCAGAGGTTCGTGGATCTTATATATAAATGAGATGTATGTCATGGGTTCATGGGTCCTGTCTGTAAATGAGATGTATATCGTTGGTTCATGGGTCTTATATGTAAATGAGATGTATGTCAAGTGTTCATAGGGTCTTGTCTGTAAATGAGGTATATGTTATTGGTTCGTTGGTCTGATATGTAAATAAGATGTATGTCGTTGGTTCGTGGGTCTTGTATGTAAATGAAATGTATGTCATTGGTTCGTTTATCTCCTATGTAAATGTGTTGTATAGAAACATCTGGAAGTGAGCAAAGATCAGCATAAATACCAAATTAAGGATTTTCAAGAGAAACGTGCTTGGGGTCCTCCATATGGTGCTGAAGCATGGGAAGTTACAAAAACTATTTCAGACAAGCTAGATGCCTTCCAGACACGTTGCCTTTGCAGAATTTTACGCATCTTCTGGCCTAATACCATCTCGAATGAAAAGCTGTACAAAATGACTAAAACCACTCCACTATCCCAAGTTATAAAGAAAAGAAAATGGCTGTGGATAGGACATATATGTAGAATGCATCCAACCTCAATCCCAAGGGTTGCATTGAGATGGACACCATCTGGCAAGAAAAAGAGAGGAAGACCAAAAGATACATAGAGAAGATCTGTAGAGAAAGAGATAAAAGAAAACAACTGGACATGGGGACAGATCCAAAGATGGACACAAGACAAGCCAGCATGAAAGTCTCTGGTGACGGCCTTATGTGCTAACCAGCACGAAGAGGAGTAAGTAAGTAAGTAATTAAATGTGATGTATGTCACGGGTTCATGGGTCTTGTCTGTAAATGAGATGTATGTCATTGGTTCGTGGGTCTTGTATTTAAATGAGATGTATGTCATTGGTACGTGGGTCTTGTATGTAAATGAGATGTATGTCATTGGATTGTGGGTCTTGTCTGTAAATGAGATGTATGTCATTAGTTCGTGGGTCTTGTCTGTAAATGAGACGTATGTCATTGGTACGTGGGTCTTGTCTGTAAATGAGATGTATGTCATTGGTACGTTGGTCTTGTATATAAATGAGATGTATGTCATTGGTACGTGGGTCTTGTATGTAAATGAGATGTATGTCATTGGATTGTGGGTCTTGTCTGTAAATGAGATGTATGTCATTGGTTCGTGGGTCTTGTCTGTAAATGAGATGTATGTCATTGGTACGTGGGTCTTGTATGTAAATGAGATGTATGTCATTGGTACGTGGGTCTTGTATGTAAATGAGATGTATGTCATTGGTTCGTGGGTCTTGTCTGTAAATGAGATGTATGTCATTGGTACGTGGGTCTTGTCTGTAAATGAGATGTATGTCATTGGTTCGTGGGTCTTGTCTGTAAATGAGATGTATGTCATTGGTACGTGGGTCTTGTCTGTAAATGAGATGTATGTCATTGGTACGTGAGTCTTGTATGTAAATGAGATGTATGCCATTGGTACGTGGGTCTTGTCTGTAAATGAGATGTATGTCATTGGTACGTGGGTCTTATATGTAAATGAGATGTATGTCATAATTTCATGGGTTCTGTCTGTAAATGTGATGTATGTAACAGGTTCGTGGGTCTTGTATGTAAATGAGATATATGTCATGGGTTCGTGGGTCCTATCTATAAATGAGATGTATGTCATTGGTTCGTGGGTAATATAAACAAATAAGATGTATGTCATTAGTTCGTGGGTCTTGTCTGTAAATGAGATGTACAGTATGTCATGGGTTCATGGGTCTTGTCTGTAAATGAGATGTATGTCATAGGTTCGTTGGTTTTGTATGTAAATGAGATGTTTGTCATAGGTTCGTTGGTCTTGTATGTAAATGAGATGTTTGTCATAGGTTCGTTGGTCTTGTATGTAAATGAGATGTATGTCATTGGTGCGTGGGTCTTGAATGTAAATGAGATGTATGTCATGGGTTTGTGAGTGTTGTCTGTAAATGAGGTGTATGTTATTGGTTCATGGGTCTTTTATGTAAATGAGATGTATGTCATTGGTTCGTGGGTGTTGTCTGTAAATGAGATTAATGTCATTGGTACGTCGGTGTTGCCTGTGAATGAGGTGTATGTTATTGGTTCGTGGGTCTTGTCTGTAAATTCGATGTATGTTATTGGTTCGTGGGTCTTGTATGTAAATGAAATGTATGTCATTGGTTCGTTAGTCTTCTATGTAAAGGAGATTTATGTCATGGATTCATGGGTGTTGTCTGTAAAAAGGGTGTATGTCATTGGTTCGTGGGTCTTATATGTAAATAAGATGTATGTCATAGATTCGTGGGTTTTTTCTGTAAATGAGATGTATGTCATTGGTTCGTGGGTATTATATGTAATTGAGATGAATGTCATTGGTTCGTGAGTATTATATGGAAATGTGATGTTTTCCATTAGTTCGTGGGTATTATATGTAAATCAGATGTATATCATTGGTTCGTGGGTATTATATGTAAATGAGATGTATTACATGGGTTCGTGGGTCTTCTCTGTAAATGAGATCTACAGTATGTCATTGGATTATGGGTCTCGGCTGTAAATGAGATGTATGTCATAGGTTCACGAGTCCTGTCTTTAAATGAGATGTATGTCATAGGTTCGTGGGTTTTATATGTAAATCAGATGAATGTCATTGGTTCGTGGGTTTTGTCTGTAAATAAGATGTATGTCAATGGTTCGTGGGTGTTGTCTGTAAATAAGGTGTATGTCATTGGTTCGTGGGTCTTATATGTAAATAAGAAGTATGTCATGGGTTCATGGGTCTTATATATAAATGATATGTATGTCATGGGTTCATGGGTCTTAAATATAAATGAGATGTATGTCATGGGTTCATGGCTCCTGTCTGTAAATGAGAAGTATGTCATGGGTTCATAGGCCTTATATTTAAATGAGATGTATGTTATAGGTTTGTGGGTCTTGTCTGTAAATGAGATGTATGTCATTGGTTCGTGGGTATTATATGTAAATGAGATGTATGTCATTGGTTCGTGGGTATTATATGCAATAAGATGTATGTCATAGGTTCGTGGGTCTTGTATGTAAATGAGATGTATGTCATGGGTTTATGGGTCTTGCCTGTAAATGAGATGTACAGTATGTCATGGGTTCATGGGTCTTGTCTGTAAATGAGATGTATGTCATTGGTTCGTGGGTTTTATATGTAAATCAGATGAATGTCATTGGTTCGTGGGTTTTGTCTGTAAATGAGATGTATGTCAATGGTTCGTGGCTCCTGTCTGTAAATGAGAAGTATGTCATGGGTTCATGGGCCTTATATGTAAATGAGATGCATGTTATAGGTTTGTGGGTCTTGTCTGTAAATGAGATGTATGTCATTGGTTCGTGGGTATTATATGTAAATGAGATGTATGTCATTGGTTCGTGGGTATTATATGCAATGAGATGTATGTCATTGGTTCATGGGTATTATATGTAAATGAGATGTATGTCATGGGTCCATGGGTGTTATATATAAATGAGATGTATGTCATCGGTTTATGGGTTTTGTCTGTAAATGAGATGTACAGTATGTCATGGGTTCATGGGTCTTGTCTGTTTATGAGATGTATGTCATTGGTACGTGGGTCTTATATGTAAATGAGATGTATGTCATAATTTCATGGGTTCTGTCTGTAAATGTCATGTATGTAACAGGTTCGTGGGTCTTGTATGTAAATGAGATATATGTCATGGGTTCGTGGGTCCTATATATAAATGAGATGTATGTCATTGGTTTGTGGGTCTTGTATGTAACAGAAATGTATGTCATTCGTTCGTGAGTCTTATATGTGAATGAGATGTATCTCATGGGTTCATTGGTCTTGTATGTAAATGAAATGTAAAAGGTTCGTGGGTCTTGTATGTAAGTGAGATGTATGTCATTGGTCCGTGGGTCTTATATGTAAATGTGATGTATGTCATGGGTTCATGGGTCTTGTCTGTAAATGAGATGTATGTCATTGGTTCGTGGGTATTATATGTAAATGAGATGTATGTCATTGGTTCGTGGGTAATATATGCAATAAGATGTATGTCATAGGTTCGTGGGTCTTATATGTAAATGAAATGTATGTCATTGGTTCGTTAGACTTCTATGGGTATTGTATGTAAATGAGATGTATATCATTGGTTTGTGGGTATTTTATGTAAATTAGATGTATGTCATTGGTACGTGGGTCTTGTCTGTAAATGAGATGTATGTCATTGGATTATGAGCGTTGTCTGTAAATGAGATGTATGTCATTGGTTCGTTGGTGTTGTTTTTAATTGAGGTGTATGTCATTGGTTCGTTGGTGTTTTCTGTAAATGAGGTGTATGTCATTGGTTCGTTGGTTTTATCTGTAAATGATGTGTATGTCATTGGTTCGTGGGTTTTATATGTAAATGAGATGTATGTCATTGGTTCGTGGCTCTTGTATGTAAACGAAATGTTTGTCATTGGTTCGTTAGTCTTCTATGGGCATTATATGTAAATGAAATGTATATAATCGGTTTGTGTGTATTATATGTAAATGAGATGTATGACATGGGTTCATGGGTCTTATATATAAATGAGATGTATGCCATGGGTTCATAGGTCTTGTCTGTAAGTGAGATGTACAGTATGTCATGGGTTTATGGGTCTTGTCTGTAAATGAGATGTATGTCACTGGTTCGTGGGTCTTATATGTAAATGAGATGTATGTCATTGGTTCGTGGGTCTTGTCTGTAAATTAGACGTATGTCATTGGTTCGTGGGTGTTGTCTGTAAATAAGGTGTATATCATTGGTTCGTTGGTCCTATATGTAAATTAGATGTCATTGGTTCGTGTGTCTTTTATCTAAATGAGATGTATGTCATTGAATTGTGGGCGTTGTCTGTAAATGAGATGTATGTCATTGGTTCGTGGGTCTTTCCTGTAAATGAGGTGTATGTCATTGGTTCGTGGGTTTTATATGTAAATGTGATGTATGTCATTGGTTCGTGGGTTTTATATGTAAATGAGATGTATGTCATTGGTTTGTGGGTATTATATGTAAATGAGATGTATGACAAGGGTTCATGGGTCTTATATATAAATGAGATGTATGCCATGGGTTTATGGGTCTTGTCTGTAAGTGAGATGTACAGTATGTCATGGGTTCATGGGTCTTGTTTGTAAATGAGATGTATGTCATTGGTTCGTGGGTCTTATATGTAAATGAGATGTATGTCATTGGTTCGTGGGTCTTGTCTGTAAATGAAACGTATGTCATTGGTTCGTGGATATTGTCTGTAAATAAGGTGTATGTCATTGGTTCGTTGGTCTTATATGTAAATGAGATGTCATTGGTTCGTGGGTGTTGTCTGTAAATGAGGTGTATTTCATTGGTTCGTGGGTGTTGTCTGTAAATGAGGTGTATGTCATTGGTTCGTGGGTGTTGTCTGTAAATGAGGTGTATGAGTTCGTTTAAGTTTTTATAAATGCCTGCAAAATCATCTTCAGTAAAATTAACTTGCAGCAATATTACAACCAATTTACGTCAGAATATCGAAAGTTTATGCCCTAAAGTTAGCACATTATTAGTTTGATCTGGTCGAAAATAGTAGAACTTCATGTATTACTAAACGAGTTCTTTTGATATAGAGGGCCTTTCACGATACTCGGAGTAAATAGACCTACATTGAATTTTTTTATGATTATACAACAATAATTAAAAACTGTACGTGTTGTCCGATTTTATTTTATTTAATTTGGTCGATGTATTCTATATGACGTCGTTTTTGACAATTTATTTTCCTATAACTTTGCACTTTTGCCAAACTACATTATTATTGGTTTTAGTTGTTAATTACGATCTTCTGTGGTCTTAGCTAATTTTTAATTGTTCACACAAAATAGTTCGATGTTTCGATATTGATATCGAACATTTTAATTAAAAGACAACGTTTGTAATTATAAGGATAGTTAATTGATGAACGACCAAATAAATCATCGTAATAAAAGGTCCTTTGATAATACATTGTATACCATAGAATTATATTGGTCGCCCCTGCACTTAAACATAAAAAGGAAAAGAAAAACACAGAATATAAAAGCGACTGACTTAAACAGTGAGAAAATGTGTACCATAGCATTGTATTGATTAACGTATTTAAATGATTACATAAATGTTACCTTAGACTGGAAACATTATATAGTCAAGCATGAGAAAATGCAATCATGTTAAAACGTGCACATCGCTACTTTACCCGTATTAGCCGAGAAACCTCCCGCTAGCGATTTAAACAACTTTCTTTTAAGAAAATCAAGTGTGTGTGTGTGTGTGTGTTTGTGTGTGTTGTGTGTGTGTGTGTGTGTAAATAAAGTAAAATAAATAAATAAACAAATAAATAAATAAATAAATAAACAAATAAATAAATAAATAAATAAATAAATATAAATAAATAAATAAATAAATAAATAAATAAACTTAAAACCGCTTATGGCATTTTTTCGACCTGAGGATTTTAAACCTATTCGGTTTTCACACATGTATTCGTCGAAAGTTCTTAATGTCGGATATTATTATCATAATACGGTATTATATACTCTTAATCCATCTTACGTAAACATAACGTTTATAGTTTATTTGGATCTATACATATCCATACCTGTAGTGAACAGTTAATGCTGTATTGTCAAAAACAATGAAGACAACTAGTTGGTTTTGGAATGATCGGTTCTGGCTCCCATACCCGTTTACCTGGGAAGATTTGGAATCTACAGAGGATGTGTATTATCCAAAATTAGTTGACATCACTATACCATCTTTAATTGTCGCCTTTGTTTTAATTATTCTGCGATTATTATGGAACAGGTACTCTCTCTCTCTCTCTCTCTCTCTCTCTCTCTCTCTCTCTCTCTCTCACACACACACACACACACACACACACACACCAGTAATAGATTTAAAAGCTGATGCACACACACACACACACACACACACACACACACACACACACACACCAGTAATAGATTTAAAAGCTGGTGAACACACACACACACACACACACACACACCAGTAATAGATTTAAAAGCTGGTGAACACACACACACATTTATTTACTCAATAACTTATTCAGATTTATGTTATTTGTTTCAAAATAAATGCTATAAAATGTATAAATACAACAATATGAATTTTAATAAAATAACGTTGACAGAATACCATGTTAGAGCATTATTAGAAAACTATATTATTTTGTGTTTTATAAAACTGAACACAGTAACCTTGGCGCACTTAACGGTGTAACAAAGCGAGACACAACATCGATAGTTTAAACTTAACAACCGTTTAAATTAACAAAAGATTTGATCCAGGTAGTGATATGACAGTTATATGTATAGATAAATCTCGTTTATTTTACGGGATTTCTTAAAGAAATCTTTTATTGGCCGATTTCCCATATCTATTCAGTAGACTTTTAGTGTCGTACGATCAAATTTTTATCGAACGATTATCGTATGACTACTAGAACTACAGTTTTCTGTTAAAAACACAAGTAACAGATGTCATTGTTAATTATTAATTTCTAATTAAATCAGAAAATTAAGATTAGCTCATGGCAATTTCCAATGTCTTATTTTAAATGTAGAAATTAAAAATTGAGCATATAAAACATTATAATAAAACAGACAATAATTTTAATTGATCAAATTATCGTGAATTATTAGATCCTTCTCAAAATCTTTAATTATCGGACCATACTTGTAATGTTAAGAAGATACTTGTTATAACATGCTATGTACATTATGATTTGTAATGCATTAATTTGTCATGTTAGATACTTTCAATAATCTTTTTAAATGACAACCCGTATGGGGAGACTTCAAATCAGGCGGAAAAAGTTCATTGTTATTATAATATATATAAATCTGTTTTTGAATTTTTTAACTACTAGAAATTTTATTTAATGATACAAAAATAACTATGTAGTTTTTTCTTTAAATACATATACTTAACAATTGAACTGTTTGAAAATGGTATTCATTGTCAGTATGAAGGCAACAACTTTGCAAGCAAACGGAATAACGCGCTAGTTCAATTGTTATATTTTCGTTTAATATTTTTTTTAAAAAAAATTATTCATTTATTTTAAGAAAAAAATTCCCATCTATAACACATGCACATCGGGGGAGTCCAATAGACGCAACAGCTGAATTTAAGACCGAGAACGAAACATTATTCATCCGCAATATTTTTAATGTGGGGTAACAACGGGGAGTTTTGGTTTGAAAAATTATAGTGTTATCAGGTATTTTGATGGTATTTTCTCGATTTTTCATTAACATAATGAATTTTTTAGAATATTGGATATAAATAATATGTATAAAAATTGAATATCAACGATAAATGTGTTGTTATTTGTGGACTATATTTCAGTCGAAAATCAGGTGCACCTGTGTGGCCCCGTTTCAATTTGCAAAGAAGTTTGGAGTAAAAGATTGCTGGCTAAATGTCGGAAGTGAAATTTGTGAATCTGAAACGGGAAGGGGGGTACTGTAGCTGAGGATAATTCAATGGCCAAGCATGTGGGATATGTGAGTAGACAGGGATTTACCGAGAGATTTTTTCTGGAATGTCGACATTGTTACTGTTAGGTTGAGATTCACTCTTACATAATGTGCCGAGCTTCATACTCAGTATCATTCAAATGTAGACAGCAAAGCAGTGAGAAGTATACTTATTCTTTACGCCTGGTGTGGTGCAAATATCTCTCAAAGTTTAGAAAATTATCGTTTTAAGGTAAGCAAGGAGTTGTGTAGTACTTAAACCATGTATTGTACTTTTGAGGAGATCTTATTGTATCCCTTGTCAATTAATTAAAAGCATGTAGATGATTTTTCAGTTTTTTTTCTATCAACAAACACATCATGTGAAACGGACAATTTTCACTGGATGTGGCATACATGCGTGAATCTAATTCCATTTGAAATTTACATCCCGCGAGACACAAAATTGATTGACAAGTTGTACCATTACACATTGTATCAAAATAATAGGGTATATAGCAGCTCAAATTGTCAAGGTAGGAAGAATTTTTTTAAGATCCCGATTGTTAAAATTTTTTTTGTGGTTTGATGGTTTTGACTGATCTGTTGTTGTCTGTTCTTTCAACAGGCCATCAAAACACCACTCTGTCTCTCACAATGTCAATATTACGGTGAATATCAGCCAGGTGCCTATATATGTTATCAAAATATTATTTTATTAATTTCTTTGATTTTACTTTGTAATATCTCGGAAATGTGTTTTTCAGTCTCATCTCGAATGTAAACAAATGTGACGTGACAGTCATGTTTGTTTACCTACGATAATGTAGTTCCGGATTGTGTATTGCATTTTATATGTATTCATAGACGGAGTGACAAAATTTTTTTGGCATTCATTTTCAGTAATAATTACAACGGCTCTCAAGCTTGCAGCTATGGGAATTTCACAAGGCAAATGAAAATATATATATATATATACATATAGACTCTCCTTATATAGTTAGTTACCGGTATAAAAACATAACATCTACTTCAAGTATCATTGTTATAATTTGATTTGTATCATGTTTACATAAATGTAAACATTCACGGAAATAGGAAATGAAGACCATAAAGAGAATGCCTAAAGACCTGGATAATTTTAGGTTACACGATATTACAGACATAACATGCCTACAAACGGGATAATTTTAGGTTACACAATAATATAGTCGTAACAGGCCTAAAGACCTGGATAATTTTAGGTTACACGATATTATAAAGTTAACGTAACATGCCTACAAACGGGATAATTTTAGGTTACACGATATTATAGACGTAACAGGCCTAAAAGCGGGATAATTTTAGGTTACACGATACTATAGACGTAACAGGCCTAAAAGCGGGATAATTTTAGGTTACACGATATTATAGACGTAACAGGCCTAAAGACCTGGATAATTTTAGGTTACACGATATTATATACGTAACATGCCTACAAACGGGATAATTTTAGGTTACACGATATTGTAGACGTAACAGGCCTAAAAGCGGGGTAATTACTGTTCTATAAAGTCACTCTATAATAAAAATAATAATAATAATAATCACCACCACCGCCATCATCATCATCATCATCACCATTACCATCGATATCACCACCACCACCACCACCACCATCATCATCATCATCACCATTACCATCGATATCACCACCACCACCGCCACCACCACCGCCATCATCATCATCATCATCATCGATATCACCACCACCACCACCACCATCATCATCATCATCACCATCTTCATCGATACCATCACTATCATCATTACCACCACCACCACCACCTCCACCATAATCATTATCATCATCAACAGCAGCAGCAGTAGCAGCAGTAGTTGTTGTTAAGGATTTAGTTATTTCAGCCATTTACGACTTATTCGCCTTTAATATAAATGTGAATCTTGACAAACATATAATAACAAACCCTTCACCCAGGCATCCACCAACAACCCAGGCATCCACCAACAACCCATCTATTCTTTTTCCAAGCAGATAATACTCAGATCATATGTGATGATTAATATAGATTATATAACTGTCTGTCTATATTTGCAGGTACATAGCTTATCCGTTAGGGGTATACCTAGGGGTGAAATCAGTGAAGAAACAGAAGGCACAGCCAAATGTAGTACTAGAAAACGCCTATAAAAAATCAAAAAAACTTAATTCTAATACACTTAAAGTAAGTATTTATAATAGCAACAACTTCATTATAACTAAAGCTACTACACTGAAGTGTCCAAGTTTATAAATAGATTTGATGTGTACTAGAAAACGCTTTTAATAATAATTAATAATAAAAATAATAATAAACAACTCGACTCTAGTCCAATAAAATTAAGTGATAATAACAGAAACAATCATATCTAAATCTCCTGTACTGGATTGGATTGGGTTGGACTTTTTCGTACTCCCTCCCACTCATTAGATTCTATGTCAAATTTCTGTAAAAAAAACTTTCAAAATGGCTTGATTTTATCTTTTTTAGGCCATTTCAGTCAAAATTAAAATTTTAGTGGAGGGTACAAAGGGAAGTCATTCCTTGGATTGTCCAAGGCTATAACTATACAATGTGCGTGGTGTCTGTTAGAAGCCTTTTACAAACTTTAGATGGAAACTCGGGATAAGTTTCAAGAGCAGTCCTGACATTGACGTATCCCTAAACTAGTAGATTCATAACAATGTAAAAGGTACGAAATGTCTAATTTTATATTTATGTAATTATTTACACATTATAACAACTTTTTAAATACCCTTGTCTGTTCAATAAAATACTAGTCAGTCATAATATGTTCATTAATTTTGTGTCTTTCGTAAAAGGAATTAGAGAAAAAGACAAGTTTACCAGGAAAAAATATCGAGATTTGGTTCAGATATCGACGACTAGACGACGCACCGGTCCCGATACAAAACTTTCAAGAATACAGGTATTAAATGAATGATCCCGTGGTTTGATTACACAAATACACATAAACTCGCACAAACCTTAACACATCCAACCGTCTAAAGTTTTTAATTGGATAAATCCAAGTTTTGATAAGTCGCGTGCCGAAAACCGATAGTTTTCTTCTGGAAATCCTATTTTCTCCGCCACACATAAACTGACAGCTTCCCTATAACAAGAAGAATCAAGACCGGGGTTGACATATAATTACTTTACATTAGCATTATATTACTTTAGCATTTATGATTTGAGATATCGTTACTCGGAGTGAAATTATCCTGAGAGTGATACCAGGGGCCAGTTGCACAAAAGATGATTAAATTAAATTATAGTTAAGGATTAATAACTCGTTAAAGTCTAATCAAATGATTAATTAATCAGTTGATTAAAAGTTATTGTTCAAAACATTTTAACGATTATATACACTTAACAGTGATTGTGTTCATCTGATTATTGTCACTTAACAGTGAATGTGTTCACCTGATTATTGTCACTTAACAGTGAATGTGTACACCTGATTATTGTCACTTAACAGTGAATGTGTTCACCTGATTATTGTCACTTAACAGTGAATGTGTTCACCTGATTAATTTCAGTTAACAGTGAAAGTGTTCACCTGATTATAAACACTTAACAGTGAATGTGTTCACCTGATTATTGTCACTTAACAGTGAATGTGTTCATCTGATTAATGTCAATTAACAGTAAAAGTGTTCACCTGATTATAAACACTTAACATTGAATGTGTTCACCTGATTATTGTCACTTAACAGTGTATGTGTTCACCTGATTACAAACACTTAACAGTGTATGTGTTCATCTGATAATTGTCACTTTCCAGTGAGTGTGTTCACCTAATTATTGTCACTTTAGTGAATGTGTTCACCTGATTATTGTCACTTAACAGTGAAAGTGTTAACCTGATTATTGTCACTGAAAATCAAATGTGTTAACCTGATTATTGCCACTAAACAGTGAATGTGTTCACCTGATTACAAACACTTAACAGTGAATGTGTTCACCTGCTTATTGTAACTTTACAGTGAATGTGTTCACCTGATTATAAACACTTAACAGTAAAAGTGTTCACATGTTTATTGTCACTTTACAGTAAATATGTTCACTATGATTATAATTACTTAACAGTGAATGTGTTCACCTGATTGTCACTTAACAGTGAATGTGTTCACCTGATTATAAACACTTAGCAGTGAATATGCTCTACCGATAATTGGCCCTTTACAGTGAATGTGTTTACCTGATTATTGTCACTTAACAGTGAATGTGTTCACCTGAATACAAGCACTTAACAGTGAATGTGTTCACCTGATTATAAACACTTAACAGTGAATGTGTTCATCTGATTAGAAACACTTAACAGTGAATGTGTTAACCTGATTACAAACACTTAACAGGAAATGTGTTCACCTTATTACAAACACTTAAAAGTGAATTTGTTCACCTGATTATTGTCACTTTACAGTAAATATTTTCACCTGATTATAAACACTTAACAGGGAATGTGTTCATCTGACTACAAACACTTAATATTGAATGTGTTCACCTCATTATTGTCACTTAACAGTGAATTTGTTTACCTGATTACAAACACTTAACAGTCAATGTGTTCACCTGATTATAAACACTTAGCAGTGAATGTGTTCACCCGATAATTGTCCCTTAACAGTGAATCTGTTCACCTGATTAATGTTAATTAACAGTAAAAGTTTTTACCTGATTATAAACACTCAACATTGAATATGTTCACCTGATTATTGTCACTTAACAGTGAATGTGTTCACTTGATTATAAACACTTAACAGTGAATGTGTTCATCTGATTACAAACACTTAACAGTGAATGTGTTCACCTAATTATAAACACTTAACAGTGAATGTGTTCACTTGATTATAAACAATTAACAGTGAATGTGTTCATCTGATTAGAAACACTTAACAGTGAATGTGTTAACCTGATTACAAACACCCGATTATTGTCACTTAACAGTGAATGTGTTCACTTGATTATAAACACTTTACAGTAAATGTGTTCACCTGATTACAAACACTTAACAGGGAATGTGTTCACTTGATTATAAACACTTAACAGTGAATGTGTTCATCTGATTACAAACACTTAACAGTGAATTTGTTCACCCGATTATTGTCACTTAACAGTAAATGTGTTCACCTGATTATTAACACTAAACAGTGAATGTGTTCACCTGATTAATGTCAGTGAACAGTAAAAGTGTTCACCTGATTAAAAACACTTAACAGTGAATGTGTTATCCTGATTACAAACACTTAACAGGGAATGTGTTCACCTTATTACAAACACTTAACAGGGAATGTGTTGATCTTATTACAAATACTTAAAAGTGAATTTGTTCACCTGATTATTGTCACTTTACAGTGAATGTGTTCACCTGATTATAAACACTTAACAGAGAATGTGTTCACTTGATTATTAACACTTAACAATGAATGTGTTCATCTGAATACAAACACTTAACAGTGAATTTGTTCACCTGATTACAAACACTTAACAGTGAATGTGTTCACCTGATTATTGTCACTTAACAGTGAACATGTTCACCTGATTATAATCACTTAGCAGTGAATGTGTTCACCCGATAATTGTCCCTTAACAGTGAATCTGCTCACCTGATTAATGTTAATTAACAGTAAAAGTTTTTACCTGATTATAAACACTCAACATTGAATGTGTTCACCTGATTATTGTCATTTAACAGTGAATGTGTTCACTTGATTATAAAAACTTAACAGTGATTGTGTTCACCTGATTATTGTCACTTAACAGTGTATGTGTTCACCTCATTACAAACACTTAACAGTGTTTGTGTTCATCTGATAATTGTCACTTTCCAGTGAGTGTGTTCACCTAATTATTGTCACTTAAGTGAATTTGTTCACCTGATTATTGTCACTTAACAGTGAAAGTGTTCACCTGATTACAAACACTTAACAGTGAATGTGTTCACCTGCTTATTGTTACTTTACAGTGAATGTGTTCACCTAATTATAAACACTTAACAGTAAAAGTGTTCACATGTTTATTATAACTTTACAGTGAATATGTTCACTATGGTTATAACTACTTAACAGTGAATGTGTTCACCTGATTATTGTCACTTAACAGTGAATGTGTTCACTTGATTATAAACACTTAACAGTGAATGTGTTCATCTGATTACAAACACTTAACAGTGAATTTGTTCACCCGATTATTGTCACTTAACAGTAAATATGTTCACTTGATTATAAACACTTAACAGTGAATGTGTTCACCTGATTATTGTCACTTAACAGTGAATGTGTTCACCTGATTACTGTCAATTAACAGTAAAAGTGTTCACCTGATTATAAACACTTAACATTGAATGTGTTCACCTGATTATTGTCACTTAACAGTGTATGTGTTCACCTCATTACAAACACTTAACAGTGTTTGCGTTCATCTGATAATTGTCACTTTCCAGTGAGTGTGTTCACCTGATTTTTGTCATGTTAGTGAGTGTGTTCACCTGATTATTTTCACTTAACAGTGAAAGTGTTCACCTGATTATTGTCACTGAAAATCAAATGTCTTCACCTGATTACAAACACTTAACAGTAAAAGTGTTCACCTGTTTATTGTCACTTTACTGTGAATATGTTCAATATGATTATAATTACTTAACAGTGAATGTGTTCACCTGATTATTGTCACTTAACAGCGAATGTGTTCACCTGATTATAAACACTTAGCAGTGAATATGCTCACCCGATTATTGACCCTTTACAGTAAATGTGTTCACCTGATTATTGTCACTTAACAGTGAATGTGTTCACCTGAATACAAACACTTAACAGTGAATTTGTTAACCTGATTATTGTCACTTAACAGTGAATGTGTTAACCTGATTACTGTCACTTAACAGTGAATGTGTTCACTTGATTACAAACACATAACGGGGAATGTGTTCAACTGATTATTTTCACTTAACAGTGAATGTGCTCACCCGATTATTGATCTTTACAGTGAATGTGTTCACCTGATTATTGTCACTTAACAGAGAATGTGTTCACCCGAATACAAACACTTAACAGTGAATGTGTTCACCTGATTATTGTCACTTAACAGTGAATGTGTTTACCTGATTATTGTCACTTAACAGTGAATGTGTTCACCTGATTACAAACACTTAACAGTGATTATGTTCACCTGATTAATGTCACTGAACATTGAATATGTTAACCTGATTATACACACTAAACAGTGAATGTGTTCATCTGATTACAAACAGTTAACATGGAATGTGTTCACCTGATTACAAACACTTAAAAGTGATTTCGTTCACCTGATTATTGTCACTTTACAGTGAATGTGTTCACCTGATTATTGTCACTTAACAGTGAATGTGTTCACTTGATTATAAACACTTAACAGTGAATGTGTTCACCTGATTATAAACACTTAACAGGGAAAGTGTTCACTTGATTATTAACACTTAACAGTGGATGTTTTCACCTGCTTATTGTAACTTTACAGTGAATGTGTTTACCTGATTATAAACACTTAACAGTAAAAGTGTTCACCTGTTTATTGTCACTTTACAGTGAATATGTTCACTATGATTATAATTACTTAACAGTGAATGTGTTCACCTGATTATTGTCTTTTAACAGCGAATGTGTTCACCTGATTATAAACACTTAGCAGTGAATATGCTCACCCGATTATTGACCCTTTACAGTGAATGTGTTCACCTGAATATAAACACTTAGCAGTGAATGTGTTCACCCGATAATTGTCCCTTAACAGTGAATATGCTCACCTGATTAATGTTAATTAACAGTAAAAGTTTTTACCTGATCATAAACACTCAACATTGAATGTGTTCACCTGATTATTGTCACTTAACAGTGAATGTGTTCACTTGATTATAAACACTTACAGTGAATGTGTTCACCTAATTACAAACACTTAACAGTAAAAGTTTTTACCTGATCATAATCACTTAACAGTGAATGTGTTCATATGATTACAAACACTTAACAGTGAATTTGTTCACCCGATTATTGTCACTTAACAGTGAATGTGTTCACCTGATTATTAAAACTTAACAGTGAATGTGTTCACCTGATTTTTGTCACTTAACATTGAATGTGTTCACCTGATTATTGCCACTCAACAGTGATTGTGTTCACCTGATTATTGCCACTTAACAGTGTATGTCTTCACCTGATTATAAACACTTAACAGTAAAAGTGTTCACCTGTTTATTGTCACTTTACAGTGAATATGTTCACTATGATTATAATTACTTAACAGTGAATGTGTTCACCTGATTATTGTCACTTAACAGCGAATGTGTTCACCTGATTATAAACACTTAGCAGTGAATATGCTCACCCGATTATTGACCCTTTACAGTGAATGTGTTCACCTGATTATTGTCACTTAACAGTGAATGTGTTCAACTGAATACAAACACTTAACAGTGAATGTGTTCACTTGATTATTGTCACTTAACAGTAAATGTGTTCACCTGATTACAAACACTTAACAGTGAATTTGTTTACTTGATTACAAACACTTAACAGGGAATGTGTTCAACTGATTTTTTTTTACTTAACAGTGAATGTGTTCACCTGATTACAAACACTTAACAGTGAATATGTTAACCTGATTAATGTCACCGAACATTGAATATGTTCACCTGATTATACACATTTAACAGTGAATGTGTTCACCTGATTACAAACAATTAACAGGGAATGTGTTCACCTGATTACAAACAGTTAAAAGTGATTTCGTTCACCTGATTATTGTCACTTTACAGTGAATGTGTTCACCTGATTATTGTCACTTAATAGTGAATGTGTTTACTTGATTATAAACACTAAACAGTGAATGTGTTCACCTGATTATAAACACTTAACAGGGAATGTGTTCACTTGAATATTAACATTTAACAGTGAATGTGTTCATCTGATTAAAAACACTTAACAGTGAATTTGTTCACCCTATTATTGTCACTTTACAGTAAATGTGTTCACCTGATTATTAACACTTAACAGTGAATGTGTTCACCTGATGATTGTCACTTAACAGTGAATGTGTTCACCTGATTACAAACACTTAACAGTGAATGTGTTCACCTGATTATTGTCACTTAACAGTGAATGTGTTCACCTGATTATAAACACTTAGCAGTGAATCTGTTCACCCAATAATTGTCCCTTAACAGTGAATCTGCTCACCTGATTAATGTTAATTAACAGTAAAAGTTTTAACCTGATTATAAACACTTAACAGTGAATGTGTTCACCTGATTACAAACACTTAACAGGGAATGTGTTCCCTTGATAATAAACACTTAACAGTGAATGTGTTCATCTGATTACAAACACATAACAGTGAATTTGTTCACCTGATTATTGTCACTTAACAGTGAATATGTTCACCTGATTACAAACACTTAACAGTGAATGTGTTCACCTGATTACAAACACTTAACAGTGAATGTGTTCACCTGATTATAAACACTTAGCAGTGAATGTGTTCACCCGATAATTGTCCCTTAACAGTGAATCTGCTCACCTGATTAATTTTTATTACCAGTTAAAGTGTTCACCTGATCATAAACACTTAACATTGAATGTGTTCACCTGATTATTAACACTTAACAGGGAATGTGTTCACCTGATTATAAACACTTAACAGTGAATGTGTTCACCTGATTACAAACACTTAACAGTGAATTTGTTCACCCGACTATTGTCACTTAACAGTAAATGTGTTCACCTGATTATTTAAACTTAACAGTGAATGTGTTCACTTGATTATAAACACTTACAGTGAATGTGTTCACCTGATTACAAACACTTAACAGGGACTGTGTTCACTTGATTATAAACACTTAACAGTGAATGTGTTTACTTGATTACAAACACTTAACAGTGAATTTGTTCACCCGATTATTGTCACTTAACAGTAAATGTGTTCACCTGATTATTAAAACTTAAAAGTGAATGTGTTCACCTGATTATTGTCACTTAACAGTGAATATGTTCACCTGATTACAAACACTTAACGGTGAATGTTTTCACCTGGTTATTGTCACTTAACAGTGAATGTGTTCACCTGATTATAAACACTTAGCAGTGAATGTGTTCACCCGAAAATTGTCCCTTAACAGTGAACCTGCTCACCTGATTAATGTTTATTACCAGTAAAAGTGTTCACCTGATCATAAACAATTAACATTGAATGTGTTCACCTGATTCTAAACACTTGACAGGGAATGTGTTCACCTGCTTATTGTAACTTTACAGTGAATGTGTTCACCTGATTATAAACACTTAACAGTAAAAGTGTTCACCTGTTTATTGTCACTTTACTGTGAATATGTTCAATATGATAATAATTACTTAACAGTGAATGTGTTCACCTGATTATTGTCACTTAACAGCGAATGTGTTCACCTGATTATAAACACTTAGCAGTGAATATGCTCACCCGATTATTGACCCTTTACAGTGAATGTGTTCACCTGATTATTGTCACTTAACAGTGAATGTGTTCACCCGATAATTGTCCTTTAACAGTGAATCTGCTCACCTGATTAATGTTTATTACCAGTAAAAGTGTTCACCTGATCATAAACACTTAACATTGAATGTGTTCACCTGATTATTAACACTTAACAGGGAATGTGTTCACCTGATTATAAACACTTAACAGTGAATGTGTTCACCTGATTACAAACACTTAACAGTGAATGTGTTCACCTGATTATTGTCAATTAACATTGATTGTGTTCACCTGATTATAAACACCTTACAGTGAATGTGTTTACCTGATGATTGTCACTTTACAGTGAGTGTGTTCACCTGATTATTGTCAATTCAGTGAATGTGTTTATCTGATTATTGTCACTTAACAGTGAATGTGTTCACCTGATTACAAACACTTAACATTTAATGTGTTCACCTGATTATTGTCACTTAACAGTGAATTTGTTCACCTGATTATTGTCACTTAAAAGTGAATGTGTTCACCTGATTATTGTTACTTTAGTGAATGTATTCACCTGATTATAAACACTTAACAGTGAATGTGTTCACCTGATTATTGTCACTTAACAGTGAATGTGTTCACCTGATTATTGTCATTTTACAGTGAATGCGTTCACCTGATTAATGTCACTTGACAGTAAATGCGTTCACCTGATTATTGTCACTTAACAGTGAATGTGTTCAGCTGATTATTGTAACTGAACATTGAATTTGTTCACCTGATTATTATCACTTAACAACGAATGGGTTCACCTGATTACAAACACGTAACAGTGAATGTGTTCACCTGCTTATTGTCACTTTACAGTGAATGTGTTCACCTGATTATTGTCACTTCACAATGAATATGTTCACTTGATTAATGTCAATTAACAGTAAATGTGTTCACATGATTATAAACACTTAACATTGAATGTGTTCACCTGATTAATGTCAATTAACAGTGAATATGTTCACCTGATTAATGTCACTTAACAGTAAATGTGTTCACCTGCTTATTGTCACTTAACAGTGAACGTGTTGATCTGATAACAAACACTTAATAGTGAATGTGTTCACCTGATTATTGTCACTTAACAGTGAATGTGTTCACCTGATTATAAACACTTAGCGATGAATGTGTTTATCCGATTATTGTCTTTTTACAGTGAATGTGTTCACCTGATTAATGTCAATTAACAGTAAAAGTGTTCACCTGATTATAAACTCTTAACATTGAATGTGTTCACCCGATTATTGTCACTTAACAGTGAATGTGTTCACCTGATTAAAGTCACTTAACAGTGAATGTGTTGACCTGATTAATGTCACTTAACAGTGAATTTGTTTACCTAATTATAAACACTTAACAGAGATTGGTTTCACCTGATTACAAACTCTTAACAGTGAATGTGTTCACTTGATTATTGTCATTTAACAGTCAATGTGTTCACCTGATTATAAACACTTAACATTGAATGTGTTCACCTGATTATTGTCACTTAACAGTGAACGTGTTCACCTGATTAATGTCACTTAACAGTGAATGTGTTCACCTGATTATTGTCACTTAACAGTGAATGTGTTCACCTTATTTTTGTCATTTAACTGTGAATGTGTTCACCTGATTATAGTCACTTAACATTGAATGTGTTCACCATATTATAAACACTTTACAGTGAATGTGTTCACCTGATTATTGTCACTTAAATTGAATGTGTTCACCTGATTATAAACACCTAACAGTGAATGTGTTCACCTGATTATAAACACTTAACAGTGAATGTGTTCACCTGAATATTGTCACTTTACAGTAAATGTGTTCACCTGCTTAATGTCACTTGACAGTGAATGTGTTCATCTGATTATTAACACTTAACTGTGAATGTGCTCACCTGCTTATTGTCACTTAACAGTGAATGTGTAAATCTGAAAATTGTCAGTTTGCAGTTAATATGTTCACCTGATTAATGTCAATTAACAGTCAATGTGTTCACCTGATTATAAACACTTAACATTGAATGTGTTCACCTGATTATTGTCCCTTTACAGTGAATGTGTTCACCTGATTATTGTCACTTAACAGTGAATGTGTTCACCTGATTAATGTCACTTAACAGTGAATATTTTCACCTGCTTATTGTTACTTAACATTGAATGTGTTCACCTGATTATAAACACTTAACAGTGAATGTGTTCACCTGATTACAAACACTTAACAGTGAATGTGTTCACCTGATAATTGTCACTTTACAGTGAGTTTGTTGACCTGATTATAAACACTTAACATTGAATGTGTTCACCTGATTATAAACACTTAACAGTGAATTTGTTCACTTGATTACAAACACTTAACAGTGAATGTGTTCACCTGATTATTTTTACTTAACAGTGAATGTGTTCACCTGATTATAAACATTTAACAGTGAATGTGTTCATCTGATTACAAACACTTAACAGTGAATGTGTTCACCTGATTATACACACTTAAAAGTGAATGTGTTCATCTGATTACAAACACTTAACAGTGAATGTGTACACCTGATTATAAACACTTAACAGTGAATGTGTTCATCTGATTACAAACGCTTAACAGTGAATGTGTTCACCTGATTATACACACTTAACAGTGAATGTGTTCATCTGATTACAAACACTTAACAGTGAATGTGTTCACCCGATTTTTGTCACTTAATTGTGAATGTGTTCTCCTGATTATAAACAATTAACAGTGGATTTGTTCACCCGGTTATATACACTTAACAGTGAATGTGTTAACCTGATTATTGTCCGTTTATTATTTATTTGGGATGTTATTTTTTTTATCTATTTTTTTTTTCAGTTGGCAGTTTTTATTTTATCTTATAGCTTTCATCGGAGGGATTTATGTTCTGTGGGACGTAAGTAGGATATAAGTACTTGTATTTTAACTACATGTATATTTTATTATGTCGTACGAGTTGTGAGTATAATCCTGGATAGTTGACCATGATTTTCTTCTGTGTAGCGTCATCTTTTTTTATCAAGTGCATAATGTTGGCATCATTAAGAATTCTAGTACAGTTATCCATGTCGCAGATTAACACCACAGATCGCTTTGTGTAAACGGTAACGAGAGGCCCATGGACCTTAACGCTCACTTGAGGATATAGCCAAAATCATTTGCAAAAATACATACAGTATTCTAATATACATGCATATACAAAAAGTTAAAAGTTTTCAAGATAATTAACAAGTTCAGTTTTTATGCACCTATAACCTTGACCTTTGAACGTATGACCTTGCGCCATAATGATCATCATGTCAGAACTTACAATATTCTGATATATATGCCTAAACACAAAAAGTTAATTCATACAAAAAGTTAAAAGTTTTCAAGATAATTAACAATTTGAGTTTTCTTTTGCATCTATGACCTTCGAACGTAAGACCTTGAATCAAACATCAGAATGATCGCCATATCAATTCCTACAATATTCTAATATACATGCCTATACAAAAAATAATTGTTTCCTAGATAATTAACAATTTAGTCTTTTTATGCACCTATGACCTTGACCTTTGAACCTATGATCTTAAGCTATATATATATATATATATATATATATATATATATATATATATATATATATATATATATATATATATATATATATATATATAAATGATCGTCATGTCAATACCTACAATATTGTAATATGTATGCCTATGCAACAAGTTAATAGTTTTCAAGCTAATGCACAATTTAAGTTTATATAAGCAAAAAATAACATTTCAGGGGCAACAACTCCTACATGCATTATCATATAGTTACGAAACTTTGTATCTTTTTAAATTTTGTCATGCTGAACCTTTTAGCAATGTTTTGATATTATATATCTTTTAAATTTTGAAGAAAATAGCCGAAACCTGGAAAATTACAAACTAGGTCATGAACTTGAACTTTGACCTTGATCCCATTTTGAAGGTTATTTCAAGAAAAAGTCAAAACTGAAAACCCCATGCCAATATCTGTTCAAATAGTCAAGTTATATCAATTTGAAGCCTTTTAACGAAATTTTTAAAATTAAACGCAAAAACACGTAACCCATTTTTCGACCGAATTTCACGAAATGAGCAAACTATATGCTTAAGACCCTAGAGAAGCCAAATATCACATCATATTTTTTTTTACTCATCATTTAAATCGGAGAAGAAGATTTTTAAAGATTTTTGCACCCCTAGGTCACCATGACCTAGTTTTGGTAGCCATGGCAACGCCACGAACAAATCTGAATTGCACCGACCCAGACATGCTTCTGTCCAGTACTTTCGGAAGAGAAGTCAAAAATGTGTGTCATCGACGCACACACGCACGCACGCACGCACACACACGCACATACACACGCTGCGCTATGCCATAAGCTCACATGACCTCGGGTCAGGTGAGCTAAAAATGAAAATTTCGTAGTTTGAAATGTACCATTGTTATTGAAAAGTATGCGCATAGAAATTTTGTTTCACGGTAAAAATGTGTATGAATCGAAGTTAAATTGTAATAGTTGAAATAATATATATTTCTATTTTGCTTTATCAATGCTTTATCAGTTTATTTTTATGAGAATGAAACAGATATAGAACAAAACACTATTCCCGAGTTTTCTTAAAGAATCAAACTAATGTCGGATGTCGATTGCGAATATAACCGAGTTTTGTCGAACGTTTAGCTATGGTGTGATTTGATAATGATTCGAATTCGGATGTCGATTGTGAATATAACCGAGTTTTTTCGAACGTTTAGCTATGTTGAGATTTGATAATGATCCGAAGTCGGATGTCGATTGCGAATATAACCGAGTTTTTTCGAATGTTTAGCTATGGTGTGATTTGAGAATGATCCGAATTCGGATGTCGATTGCGAATATAACCGAGTTTTGTCGAATGTTTAGCTATGGTGTGATTTGATAATGATCTGAAGTCGGATGTCGATTGCGAATATAACCGGGTTTTGTCGAATGTTTAGCTATGGTGTGATTTGATAATGATCCGAAGTCGGATGTCAATTGCGAATATAACCGAGTTTTGTCGAATGTTTAGCTATGGTGTGATTTGAGAATGATCCGAAGTCGGATGTCGATTGCGAATATAACCGAGTTTTGTCGAATGTTTTAGCTATGGTGTGATTTGATAATGATCCGAAGTCGGATGTCGATTGCGAATATAACCGAGTTTTGTCGAATGTTTAGCTATGGTGTGATTTGAGAATGATCCGAATTCGGATGTCGATTGCGAATATAACCGAGTTTTGTCGAATGTTTAGCTATGGTGTGATTTGATAATGATCCGAATTCGGATGTCGATTGCGAATATAACCGAGTTTTGTCGAATGTTTAGCTATGGTGTGATTTGATAATGATCTGAAGTCGGATGTCGATTGCGAATATAACCGGGTTTTGTCGAATGTTTAGCTATGGTGTGATTTGATAATGATCCGAAGTCGGATGTCGATTGCGAATATAACCGAGTTTTGTCGAATGTTTAGCTATGGTGTGATTTGATCATGATCCGAAGTCGGATGTCGATTGCGAATATAACCGAGTTTTGTCGAATGTTTTAGCTATGGTGTGATTTGATCATGATCCGAAGTCGGATGTCAATTGCGAATATAACCGATTTTTGTCGAATGTTTAGCTATGGTGTGATTTGAGAATGATCCGAATTCGGATGTCGATTGCGAATATAACCGAGTTTTGTCGAATGTTTAGCTATGGTGTGATTTGATAAGGATCCGAATTCGGATGTCGATTGCGAATATAACCGAGTTTTGTCGAATGTTTAGCTATGGTGTGATTTGATAATGATCTGAAGTCGGATGTCGATTGCGAATATAACCGGGTTTTGTCGAATGTTTAGCTATGGTGTGATTTGATAATGATCCGAAGTCGGATGTCGATTGCGAATATAACCGAGTTTTGTCGAATGTTTAGCTATGGTGTGATTTGATCATGATCCGAAGTCGGATGTCGATTGCGAATATAACCGAGTTTTGTCGAATGTTTTAGCTATGGTGTGATTTGATCATGATCCGAAGTCGGATGTCAATTGCGAATATAACCGATTTTTGTCGAATGTTTAGCTATGGTGTGATTTGAGAATGATCCGAATTCGGATGTCGATTGCGAATATAACCGAGTTTTGTCGAATGTTTAGCTATGGTGTGATTTGATAATGATCCGAAGTCGGATGTCAATTGCGAATATAACCGATTTTTGTCGAATGTTTAGCTATGGTGTGATTTGATCATGATCCGAAGTCGGATGTCGATTGCGAATATAACCGAGTTTTGTCGAATGTTTAGCTATGGTGTGATTTGATCATGATCCGAAGTCGGATGTCGATTGCGAATATAACCGAATTTTGTCGAATGTTTAGCTATGGTGTGATTTGATAATGATCCGAAGTCGGATGTCGAGTTTTGTTACATGTCAAACTATGATCTTATTTGATAAATATTTATAATTCTTTTTCAGAAACCATGGTTTACAGAAACCAAAAACACATGGAAAGATTGGCCTCATGTAAGTTAATTTTTTGTTAAAAGTTGAATTTAATGTGTGATGTCATGACGACTATATAGCTGGCGTTCGACGGCAATGTTTGATTGTTTTCGATTTGAATCTTCCCTGTTATGTAGCGTTATACATAGGATAAAAGAAAAATTACCACCAAATCCTCATGTTGATAAAACACCATCACGATGTTCTTAATAAATAATACAGAGGAGCAATCTATATTTAATACCGACTCTGGGACAATTAAACCCGGGCACCTTCAGAAAAAAAAAATGTTGTGTTTAGAGACGAGAACGATTTTACTCTAACACATGTTACATAGATATTACGTTATCGTAAACGTTATTTCCGTTTACACGGGATTTCTTGTTTCATTTTCACAGGTTTTACTGCAATTTAAACATTTCTGCGACTATTGCTTTAGAAAAAATATTTCGTTACGTATTGTGGATTCTTAATAACAGGTTTGTCATCAGTAATGTCGAATCTGTCAAATAGCAGCAAGTTCTACATAAAATACTATTATACGAAAACCAGTGATTTAAGATAAATGTCTGAGTAGTTTACACAAAGCCAGTGATTTAAGATAAATGTCTGAGTAGTTTACACAAAACCAGTGATTTAAGATAAATGTCTGAGTAGTTTACACAAAACCAGTGATTTAAGATAAATGTCTGAGTAGTTTACACAAAGCCAGTGATTTAAGATAAATGTCTGAGTAGTTTATACAAAACAAGTGATTTAAGATAAATGTCTGCGTAGTTTACACAAAACCAGTGATTTAAGATAAATGTCTGAGTAGTTTACACAAAACCAGTGATTTAAGATAAATATCTGAGTAGTTTACGAAAACCAGTGATTTAAGACAAATGTCTGAGTAGTTTACACAAAACCAGTGATTTAAGATAAATGTCTGAGTAGTTAACACAAAACCAGTGATTTAAGATAAATGTCTGAGTAGTTTACACAAAACCAGTGATTTAAGATAAATGTCTGAGTAGTTTACACAAAACCAGTGATTTAAGATAAATGTCTGAGTAGTTTACACAAAACCAGTGATTTAAGATAAATGTCTGAGTAGTTTATACAAAACCAGTGATTTAAGATAAATGTCTGAGTAGTTTACACAAAACCAGTGATTTAAGATAAATGTCTGAGTAGTTTACACAAAACCAGTAATTTAAGATAAATGTCTGAGTAGTTTACGAAAACCAGTGATTTAAGATAAATGTCTGAGTAGTTTACGAAAACCAGTGATTTAAGATAAATGTCTGAGTAGTTTACACAAAACCAGTGATTTAAGATAAATGTCTGAGTAGTTAACACAAAACCAGTGATTTAAGATAAATGTCTGAGTAGTTTACACAAAACCAGTGATTTAAGATAAATGTCTGAGTAGTTTACACAAAACCAGTGATTTAAGATAAATGTCTGAGTAGTTTACACAAAACCAGTGATTTAAGATAAATGTCTGAGTAGTTTATACAAAACCAGTGATTTAAGATAAATGTCTGAGTAGTTTACACAAAACCAGTGATTTAAGATAAATGTCTGAGTAGTTTATACAAAACCAGTGATTTAAGATAAATGTCTGAGTAGTTTACGAAAACCAGTGATTTAAGATAAATGTCTGAGTAGTTTACGAAAACCAGTGATTTAAGATAAATGTCTGAGTAGTTTACACAAAACCAGTGATTTAAGATAAATGTCTGAGTAGTTTACACAAACCAGTGATTTAAGATTAATGTCTGAGTAGTTTATACAAAACCAGTGATTTAAGATAAATGTCTGAGTAGTTTACACAAAACCAGTGATTTAAGATAAATGTCTGAGTAGTTTATACAAAACCAGTGATTTAAGATAAATGTCTGAGTAGTTTACACAAAACCAGTGATTTAAGATAAGTGTCTGAGTAGTTTACACAAAACCAGTCATTTAAGATAAATTTCTGAGTAGTTTACACAAAACCAGTGATTTAAGATAAATGTCTGAGTAGTTTACACAAAACCAGTGATTTAAGATAAATGTCTGAGTAGTTTACACAAAACCAGTGATTTAAGATAAATGTCTGAGTAGTTTACACAAAACCAGTGATTTAAGATAAATGTCTGAGTAGTTTACACAAAACCAGTGATTTAAGATAAATGTCTGAGTAGTTTACACAAAACCAGTGATTTAAGATAAATGTCTGAGTAGTTACACAAAACACACTTTTTATGGGGTAGGAAATGACCGAGCACTCTAAAGTAACAGTTAACCTATCAAAGCGCCCTCTACCATCTCAGTTCTAATTCCATTTGTATTTTGCCAATCACATATTCCAAGGTTCGGGGTTTTACTTTGGAGTCATTCCTGTCCAAATGGAATCACTGAATTAATGGTTTTAACTTATCAAGCTGTGTTTTATATGTTCTCGGATATACCACGTGCTGCAGAACGGGATTATTCTCAAGAAGACGCATTTTAATTCTGATATTTATGTTTGTTACAACCTATGTCACGTGATAATTTTACTGTTTTTAACCTTATGGTGCAGACATTTTATTTTTAATCTTTATTTCAGCCTGTGTCTCGTGACATATACTGGTTTTACCTAATAGAACTCTCATTTTATTGGAGTATGTGTTTCACCTTAATGTTCGATATCAAACGAAAGGTAAGCTTATATTGACAATTCTTATCATCTTCATCTTAAAAATGCCATAGCCTAAAACTGGGTAACAAGGCAATATTTATAAGTGGTAGAATTTTAAAATCACGAATGTCCTTTCAATTTAATTTCACATTGTCACAGTAGGCTGGTTACTGAAAACTGACCGTCATTTGCCCATTGACATAGTTGCGTTGAACAGCTTAACTGGGCGAACGAGATCCCGGAATGACAAAAAAGCTTCTCAGACTATTTTTGAGATAATTCTATTAAATTTATGTACATGTGTATTAAAGCTGTATTAAGTTTTCCCAGGAAAAAAAAATTAAAACGGTGATATCTAATTATTGATGTTCCTAATGAACAATGTTACATTTGGTTCAACGACAAAAGCTCGAATAAATACAGAATTAACAGGTATAATTTCCCAGCAAGATGTAGCCTTTTGGATCTAATTTTAGAACATGATTACGTCATAAAAACATAAAATACATTTGGATATTAATGACGGACAATTAATACAATTTGTCAGGTTTCAATTTCGATTCATTGGAATCCTGGTACATCCGTACGCATGCTCCAAGCAATAATAATCATCGTTAAACATTGACCAACCCGTTAGAGGATTCCGTTTCAGATAAATGAAAAACTTAATGCAACTTTAACTTTCATCTTGTTAAAACTTTCCATATTCCTTAAATATTATTTATGTAAAAACCTGAGATTGAAGTTTCAATGAAAATTTCTTTAAAACGATATTTTAAAGCAATGATACCTTCTCAAGTCATCGTTATTATTATTATTATAATTATTATTAGTAGTAGTTGTAGTAGTAGTAGTATGACATGTTTGTATTTTTTTCATATGATTCAGGTTTTTTTTTAGGATTTTACAGAAATGATTGTACATCGGTCGCTACAGTATTTTTGATCCATTTTCGTGGGTCTGCAATTTGGTTTTGGTTTTTATTTTTTTCAGAACTTTACAGAAATGATTGTACACCATGTCGCTACAGTATTTTTTTTTATCTATTTATCTATTTTCGTGGGTCTTCAATTTTGTCTTGTTTTTTCAGGATTTTACAGAAATGATTGTACACCATGTCGCTACAGTATTTTTGATCTATTTATCTATTTTCGTGGGTCTGCAATTTTGTCTTGTTTTTTCAGGATTTTACAGAAATGATTGTACACCATGTCGCTACAGTATTTTTGATCTATTTATTTATTTTCGTGGGTCTTCAATTTTGTCTTGTTTTTTCAGGATTTTACAGAAATGATTGTACACCATGTCGCTACAGTATTTTTGATCTATTTATCTATTTTCGTGGGTCTGCAATTTTGTCTTGTTTTTTTCAGGATTTTACAGAAATGATTGTACACCATGTCGCTACAGTATTTTTGATCTATTTATCTATTTTCGTGGGTCTGCAATTTTGTCTTGTTTTTTCAGGATTTTACAGAAATGATTGTACACCATGTCGCTACAGTATTTTTGATCTATTTATCTATTTTCGTGGGTCTGCAATTTTGTCTTGTTTTTTCAGGATTTTACAGAAATGATTGTACACCATGTCGCTACAGTATTTTTGATCTATTTATCTATTTTCGTGGGTCTGCAATTTTGTCTTGTTTTTTTCAGGATTTTACAGAAATGATTGTACACCATGTCGCTACAGTATTTTTGATCTATTTATCTATTTTCGTGGGTCTGCAATTTTGTCTTGTTTTTTTCAGGATTTTACAGAAATGATTGTACACCATGTCGCTACAGTATTTTTGATCTATTTATCTATTTTCGTGGGTCTGCAATTTTGTCTTATTTTTTCAGGATTTTACAGAAATGATTGTACACCATGTCGCTACAGTATTTTTGATCTATTTTTCGTGGGTCTGTAATTTTGTTCGTTACGGGACTTTAGTTATTTTAGTTCATGATGCAGTCGACTATTGGATGGCGGTAGGTCAGGTTTTTTTTCAATTTTCAAAAAGATTATTGACAATTTGCAAAACAATCTAAATGAAAAACCCATGGCCATAGTTAGGCTAATTTGTTGGTTTAATGTTGTTTTACTTCACATTAAATGTTTATCCTTTATTCGTGTTCTAACTCTGATCTTTCAGAAATAATTTCAATATTTTTAAGTGGTGTGTTATTTGAAGCTAAGATTACTGATCTGCTTTGCACAGTGAGCACGTGTAGCCGCCTTTAGATTGCTATAACATCCGTCCATTATGTTGCTTAGTAACATCACAGACCATTCTGTCTGTTACACTGGTTACTATTAGATGTCTTTGGCAAGTAAAACATTTTATTTACCGATCTAGTTTACACCCACAGCCTGGGTTAGGGTTAGGGTTACCCTAACCCTAACCCTAACCCTAACCCCGAGACACCCTGGGTTGGAATGCTAATGCTTTAACCACGCGATAGTTAGAACCCCGAAGAATAACCAAAACTTGACATTACATAATTCATGTTCAAATACGAGAAAAAGAAATAGTCAAGATAAATAGAATGTTATAAAAATGTTTGATGATGCTGATCGTCATCGTATAATACACCAGACAAAAAAAAAAGAAAAAAAAGAAAGGCTTTGAGAGACAATATTAGTACGCTTACGGCGCCCCGTTATATAAAACCTAGTGAAATGTACATCCTATGATGTAAATTGTATCTTGTTTCAAGCACATAAGATTTTCAGGGGCCCCGATGACTGAGCACTTACTCATTAAAACACATATCACCCCCGGTTAAGACACTAGTCGAAGGTCGATGGTTTTTTTAAATCTCTAGTTTTCTCCAAAATCTCTGAACTAACCGCTTGGATATACACGCAATAAGCTTGTCTGGGACGTTCAACAAAACATGTACACTCAATTCTAATTATCACTTGAATTAAAAGTAACTGTTTTGAAACATGATAAGTTCATTAACCATGCCAACTGCCTGTCCAAAGAATCTTTGTTCCTTTTTATAACTTATACTTTTTTATTGGCTCTTTTTGTACTTTACACAAAATTTAACAATAGTCACATATCACATTTGATAACAGAAATGCAAAAAGTTCAAATACATTTGTTTTTACCAACACGCTCTTTCACTTTAGGCACTTATTTTCCTGATCATAGCTGAATATCTAGTGCTCCCAGCTGATAAATAATTATTGATGGAGAAACTGAAAGTTAACTTTCCTATAGATTTGTTTCCAGACCGAGGAATTTCTTTATTGTCTATCCTTCATGTGATCAAAAGAAATAGTTATTGATTATTTGTACTGAAATAGCTTCGTATAAATACAAAATTAATACTGAAATATAGTTTAATATGGTGACCCATTAGGATCAGTGAAGTTTATATAATGATTCTTAAGAATACCTTGTTATACAGGTGTGTGTGTGTGTGGGGGGGGGGTAACATGTGGGTACCTGTGTGTTTATGCGTGTGTATGTGGGGATAACATGTCGGTACCTGTGTGTGTTTGTGTCTGGTAACATGTCGGTACCTGTATGTGTATGCGCGTGTGTGGGGGATAACACGTCGATACCTGTATGTGTATGTGGATGGGGGATAACACGTCAGTACTTGTGCGTGTATGTGTCTGGGGGATAACATGTCGGTACATGTATGTATATGCGCGTGTCTGGGGGATAACACGTCAGAACTTGTGCGTGCATGTGTCTGGGGGATAACATGTCGGTACCTGTATGTGGGTGTTGGGATAACATGCGGGAACCTGTGTGTGTATGACTGTGTTTTTGCCAAGCATTCGACATTTATAATTAAACGTCACAGGTTCTTCGTAGGAGACCTTAAAAACTGATGCCACGTCAGGTGTGTCACGCTTAGGAACCCTCCCTGCACTTTGCCCTTAGGGCACTGCAAAAGTTAAAATCTATAGTTAGTGACGTGTCGATATCAGTGAAATATTCTTGACTGGGACGTAATTTAACCCCGTTAAATCAAATTAACAGGTGATCCTTTAATTAAAATTTTAAAAGATAATATATAAGTTTATATGTTAAGATTGACGGTTCATTGCTTATTAAAATAAGAATTATTTTAAGTTTCTGAATTCTCGTATGTTTTTCTTGATGTTTGTAAAAATGGAATAGTGTTAAACTCCACGTTTTTATCACAACAACTACAACAACAACTACAACTACTACAACAACTACAACAACAACAACTACTACTACAACAACAACTACTACTACTCAACAACAACTACAACAACAACTACTAATACAACAATAACTACAACAACAACTACTACGACTACAACAACTACAACAACAACTACTACTACTACAACAACTGCTACTACTTCTCAACAACAACTACAACAACAACTACTAATACAAAAATAACTACAACAACAACTACTACGACTACAACAACAACAACAACTACTACTACTACAACAACTACTACACAACATTAACTACAACAACAACTACTAATACAACAACAACTACTACGACTACAACAACAACAACTACCAATACTACAACAACTACTACTACTTCTCAACAACAACTACAACAACAACTACTAATACAACAATAACTACAACAACAACTACTACGACTACAACAACTACAACAACTACTACTACTACACCAACTACAACAACAACTACTACTACTACAACAACAACAACTACTACTACTACTAAAACAACAACAACTACAACAACACAACAATTACTACAACAACAACAACGACGACGACGACAACAACTACAACAACAACTACGTCTACTACAACAACAACAACAACTACTACAACAATAATAATAATAATAATAATACATATACATAATTCTTGTCGTCAAATGGAATCAATTTTTTGTTTTATCTTTTTCAGGCTGCAAAAATGGCAAAATATTGCAAAAAGCAGACTTTATGTGAAATATTTTTTGGTATTTTTATCGTAGTCTGGTTTATCACAAGATTAGGAATATACCCATTTAGGTGAGTTATTAGAGGTTTCTAATTTTAGTAAGTTCAACTTCATAGTAAAATTGATGACGTTCTTTCTCTTAATAATCCCAACTTTGGAGAATATGTAAATGTCTTCTAGCCTTATAAAAAACGCGATGGATTCTCCATGCTTTGCTTCATATTCGAACTTTCACCTCAGTTATGACAACCATTAAAGGCTACATTTGAAGCTATACGACAAACGTGATGACTTCAATTTTTCTATTGTCAACTTTCCTTTCTTTTTGCAGCAATATCCCAGCTGTTTCTCCGGTATATGGTAATTTGTTTTACATTTAATACGGTATAGCAGAACCCACTAAGTTGACTTTCTGCAAATGAGCAAGCTGCTTACAAAAGAATTGTTGGCAGAGGGAATATTGCAAGCCTAGGCCAATCAGGGTTCTTAAAAAGTTTTATGACCGTCATCACAATATTGTTGTTTTTTCTTGTTTTTGTTTTTCTTTATATCTTCCCTCAGATTATTCCCAAACCCCATTGTACTGAACCAAAAAGATGACCATAAATTTAAGATTTTACTTGTATTACAGCCTTCTTTACTCGGTTACATTTGAAATTGGATTATACCTACCGAACTTTCCGTCCCATCGATGTTTCCAGGTATTACTCTACACGCTACAAATTTACATTTAATCTGGACCTACATGATACTCAAAATAGCAGTTCAAAAGTTTACCAAAGGAAAGGTCAGTTGATTAGTAACAAGCGTTTTGATTGGTTAGTTGATTAGTTACAAGTGTTTTGATTGTTATTGGATTAGTTTCGAGGGTTTTGATTAGTTAGTTGATTATTTATAAGTGTTTTTATTGGTTAGTTGATTAGTTTCAAGTGTTTTGATTGGTTAGTTGATTATTTACAGTTTTTGATTGGTAAGTTGATTAGTTTTAAGTGTTTTGATTAGGTTAGGTTTGATTAACTAACTGATTTGATTATTTGATATGAATATGTGTTATTTTTAAGTCTAGCAATAGATATATAACCGTCAGTGTTGTCAGTGGAATTTCTTCTCTAAAAACACTGATAGTGCAGGCAAAGAGAGGTTTAACCATGTCGCAATAACAAAAGTTTCCAGGACTGATATTTCAAATTTTAACGGAAATATTAGATAAATTTTCCAGATAATTTCAAACAAAAATTGCAAAACCTTCGTAACAAATTTTCATAACGTAATGGAAATCAACTAAAATTAAATTTATTTTCAGATGACAGCAAAATTTTGTAATCATTACCGCCAAATTCGAAATGAAAATTTTCAGTGGCGCAAATTAGATATGAGCCTTTGTAGCGTCATTTTTAAAAAAAAAAACAAAAAAAATATGAAAATGATAAAATTGCATTTTATTTTAAAATCACAATTGCCAAAATAATACTGACTAAGTGTTTTTTTAAACTGGGTGACCTTAATTACGATACATAAAAGACTTCAAATTGATAAAGGCTCTGTTAATGCAACCTTTTACATTCTACATCAGAACTGATTTTAAAAGCCTAAATGTTCATTCATAATACGCTTATACGTTAAATCTGCGGTCTAATGTCAAATTGCCTAAACCATTGTCTTCAAAGTGCATTCAATGCAAATGTTGAACTGACAAATGTGAAGCCTTAGGAATCGATTTTTGAAACACCACTTTTAGCTGGCGACATCTAAATACAAACAGAAACATTTGACACTGATACTTAACACCGTTAAAAAGCATCTTTACCTCTGTAACAAATTAATGTATATGTAGACTTTTGTTAACTGACAACCGATTTTTTTTATCTAACTTTGTAAGCAATAAAATCTAGTTCAGTGTTTCTTGTAGGATTCAAGATGTCATATGCATTATACATAACAATGAACAAGTTTGTTGTCCAACGTTAGTATATAGATTTGACATCAAGTCATTCTGTTGCTTTCCTGCCGCTTTCCATCATTATATTCAAACAAAGTACTGCAGTTTATATTTTGCTTGTTTAGACCAAAATGTCTGCATGTATCATGTCAACTAACTTCGATAATAAACCCATACAAAAAGATAGCTAAAATCATCAATATTAAAACGAATTTTTGGCATGCGGAATATTCTAGTTTTCTAAGTTTCTATCCTGGATATATTTAACGTCCCATTAGTTCCATATTCCGCTTATTCTCAATTTTATTTTTGCACGTAACGGGTGTAGCTAGCTAGACATGAGGTGCTTACCTTTCCGGAGCATTACTTGATGGAAGTTCACGCGTGTAACTGAATTCGCTATTTTATAAAGTTTTTACTTTTTTCGGGTAAATTGGGGCCACCGATTTAATCCTTAAGACCAAACTGTTGTGCGTCATTTTAGTGTTCAAGGAAGCCATTTTACAAAGTTTTTACTTTTTTTTCGGGTCGGAGTGTTGTGGTTAGATATTGACTGGTGTTTGTGTTTGTGTTTATGTTAATAAGTACTTATAAATCTTTAATAATATTATTGCTTTTATTATAGTATATTTACTGTTTATTTAGTTGGAAAAGGATTCAAGGAGCGATACCGAAAGTGAAGATGAAGATGAATCAGACACCCAGAAGCCGTGTATTAATGGACATCAGTGATTGCGTCTTAAACAATAGAAATAGAATCAACGAACATTTTAAGAAAGAGGAAAAAACCTACAGTAGTAAAATGTATTGGTTGTTCATGGTACAAAAGTTCCATAACATTTTTTTGGTTTAAAAACATTTCAGTAGCTTAAGATATCCTAAATATTCTTATTTGGAGTTTACTATCAGGTACTGAACTATTCAAGTATTCAAGTACTTGCGTTTTTTAGCTGTCAAGAATTACATGTTTTGAAGTACTTGCGTTTTTAACTGTCAATAAGTAAATGTTTTTAAGTACTTGCATTTTTTACCTGTTAAGAATTATATGTTTTGAATAACTTGGGTTTTTTGGCTCTCAAGAAGTACATGTTTTGACGTACTTTTGTTTTTCTGCTCTCAAGAAGTACATGTTTTGAAGTACTTGGGTTTTTTGGCTCTCAAGAAGTACATGTTTTGAAGTACTTTTGTTTTTCTGCTCTCAAGAAGTACATGTTTTGAAGTACTTGGGTTTTTTGGCTCTCAAGAAGTACATGTTTTGAAGTACTTGGGTTTTATGGCTCTCAAGAAGTACATGTTTTGAAGTACTTGGGTTTTATGGCTCTCAAGAAGTACATGTTTTGAAGTACTTGGGTTTTTTGGCTCTCAAGAAGTACATGTTTTGACGTACTTTTGTTTTTCTGCTCTCAAGAAGTACATGTTTTGAAGTACTTGGGTTTTATGGCTCTCAAGAAGTACATGTTTTGAAGTACTTGGGTTTTATGGCTCTCCATTTGAAGTACTTGGGTTTTATGGCTCTCAAGAAGTACAATGTTTTGAAGTACTTGGGTTTTATGGCTCTCAAGAAGTACATGTTTTGAAGTACTTGGGTTTTATGGCTCTCAAGAAGTACATGTTTTGAAGTACTTGGGTTTTATGGCTCTCAAGAAGTACATGTTTTGAAGTACTTGGGTTTTATGGCTCTCAAGAAGTACATGTTTTGAAGTACTTGGGTTTTATGGCTCTCAAGAAGTACATGTTTTGATGTTTTAACTAACTTTATGGAATGCATACGTTTTTTGTTCAAAGGTTCCACAAAAAACGCCTTGATAATGTATATCTTGTGCAGTTGCAAGCTAAATGTAAAAGTCTGTATAAATTCTGTATAAATTGCTTTGTATAAAAAATTTATGGACGACGTAGTACGCCGTTAGACCCATTTTGTAAAAATTAGATTCAAAAACTGCAGATAAATGTGACCAAAGTACCCGGGATCGAAGGTCAGTAATAGTACTATAACCACTCCATTTAAATCCAAGTTAGGTTGGTTCAATGTAAGTCAGATATTTTTACAAAATAAACACAAGTTATATTTGTATTTCCTTTGATATCTTGTAATTTCCGTCTTTGTGTTGGCTGTTTTATCTTGCTTTTATAGTGTTCCTAGTTATGTTGGTTTTTGCTAAGTACATGTTTCATAATTTACAAATTTGTATCTTAAAAATGGTCATGGCGACAGCTATTTAACCAGTAAAACAGCAAAAAATAACTTAAAAAAGAGACCCAAGATGGTCCTAATTTGCTCACCTGAGTTAAATGTAACTGGTTTGTCTTGATAATACCTGGTAAGTCATAACATTTTGCCTCAATAGAAGTGGTTTCAGAGAACATTATTTTTTATTGTTTTGGTTTTTAGCTATGTAGGTCACTGGACCTACTTTTGGTAGCCATAGCAACCAGAAACACAAATGCGAATGGCAATGGTCTATAGATGCTATTGACTAATATGAATGAAATGTGACCAGTAGTGTCTGAGAAGAAGTCTTTTGCACGGATGGCAGATGGATGGATGGATGGCAGTGCGCCTATCCATAACAAAAGCTGACATGAGCAATTTTCAGATCCGGATTTAAGACTTTATAGATTTGAGACATTAATTAAAATATTTTTTAAAAAATTGTAAAAGTCAACTACAAATTATTTTTAAAAAATTGTTCAATTAGTTTAAATTATGTCACATAACAGTGATTTTGTAAAACAAAAAATATTTCAAGGTTTTAACTACATCTACATATCAGTATTTCAAAAATAATAATAACACTAAAAAGTACCATTGTAAGTCATAAAATTCAGAAATTAAAACAAAAAGAAAAAAAAGAAAAAATAGTGGCCTCACTGGGATTTAAACCCTCGGCTCTTGGGTTGCTAGAATTGAAAATGAAAAAGGTCTAAAAAAGCGACTTGTATTTTACAGAATTTCATGAAAATTGTCAAACATATGATTAGGTCGTCTGAAGTAATTGTTGATAGACGGACGGACTGACGACGGAGGGTCTGCCTCTATTGATTCCAATAGCTCACATGAGCACTTTGTGCTTAGGTGAGATAAAAAAAGACAAAACATATAAGAAAAGGAAAATAATAAGCAAAAAACTTCTAGACATTTTAAAATAATTATTTTTTTTTTTTTTGCAAATTCCATTCTTGAAATTCTTTCCAAAACCGTTAAAATTTCTCTTTGTTAATTAGTTTTTTTGGTAAAATTGTAAAAAAAAAAAACTAAAAGATTTATTGGGATTTCGTCGTTATTGATAAAAAGATCAATTTTTGTCTAATTTTGGCTTTTGGTCATTATTGATTTTAATTAAAACGAATTCAATTATTCTTCATGCCACGCAGTTTGAATTATTAGATGTTTTCAAGTATTTCTGAACGAAACAATGAATTCATAAAGTGATCTTCTCATGGACAATATATGGACGCTTTAGATTCGATTTTTCCGGTTTTAATTATCCTTTAAAAGTTGATAATGTTAATAAACTCATAAAACAAAAAACTTAAAACAAAAGTCTGTATTCAAAACAAATTGTCGGAATATTTAATCAGGTGTTAATAATGATAAAAATCTAAATAACTGTAACTTCAATATTTTATGGCAAATAATTCATATAAAAATATTAGAAGTTAGCTAATAATTAATAACTAAATTCCGATCATAAACTTTAAGAATGGGACAACTCTTCCTTTTAAAGCTACAAAGATGTTTTAAAAAACGATCGAAAGGTCATGTGAGCTTATGGCATGGCGCGGCGTGTGTATGTGTGTGCGTGTGTGTGTGTGTGCGTCGTTAACACCTTTTTTCCGACTTCTTCTCCAAAACTGCTAAACAGATTTCAATGATACTTGTTCAAAAGCATATAGTGGCCAGTACAATTCAGATTTGTTCATGGCGTTGCCATGGCTACCTTAACTAGGTCAAGGTGACATAGGGGTCCAAAAATCTTCTCCAAAAGTGATGATGGAAGAAAAAAATCTGATGTGATATTTGGCTTCTCTAGGGACTTAAGCCTGTAGTTTGTTCATTTCGTGAAATGTGGTTGAAAAATGGGTAACGCGTTTTTGCGTTAAATTAATAAAAATTCGTAAAATGGCTTTAAATTGTTATAAATATATAATACAAATACCAGTAAAATTTTGATGTGCCAGATATGCACATTTCGGAAATTAATTCCTCATCAGTGACACTAAGACCGAAAAGTTTGATACATAAAAAATATATAAGCCAAACAGTTGAAAATAATGAATAAAGTTTCAAAATCATATAAATCCAAATCCAGCTAAGGAATGCTTTGCATGAGGGAACAAACCTTAGTTTTAAATAAATTTCAAATTTTAGACGACTGAAAATTTTGCTAAATGGTACATTTTCTGACAGCACAAAGTACTGTCTACTGAGTTATGGATACCCTCAGGTGAGCTTTAAGGCCCATGGGCCTCTTGTTTTTCGAAATAATCATGCAGATTTACTTTAATTGTCTCTATTCTGCTACAGTGAGTAAATACTAACTTTTTACATGTATATTATGCACTTGATCATTGTAGCAACCTTAGTTTGGATTTTGAACAATTCTGTTTGCTCAATTGAAAAATACTAATTAGTATTTGACATTACATTAAATTAAGTTTAAATTTGAAAAATCTCATCCTTGCGTAAGCCATTGTAACCATGGATACTAGTATCAGCTGAATGGGGAAAAACTGTAATGAGTGAACCCAGATTTATGTACAAAATTTCTTTATAATGTATTCAATATGTGTGAGTGTTAAACTTTGTATTTTATCATTATTTGTTGTTTGTGAATTCTTATAAAATAAAGAAAATATTTTGAAATAATTTGATTTTGTCAAACTGCTGTTTTTTCTACCGGTGACAAATTTGTTTCGACGTTTGTTTGAAATATTATTTTACTTGAAACCGGACCTATGTCTATGTTTATTTTACAAATCATACCTACATCACTCTTACTTCTTAATTCAATTGCAAATTAAAGGCCTTCTAACGTTTTGACTTCGTGTAAAACTTGTGTAAAATGCACTCTCACGGATTGCAGGGCCTGTCACCGACTAGATTCCACCAATGGGAAACACCAGCTTAAAAATGTCGAGTCAACACATTGCCGCATGCCGATTGCTTTTTTTTGCAGGCATTCCGGTTTACCTCGTCTTCTTTTAATTATTACAAAGAAAATTTAACGCGTACATTTCAATTATCAAAACTGGGAGTGGTTTCAATTATTTGAGGATTCCGATTGGTTATATTGACTTAAGTATGACGTCGTTTTTGCAATGTTATTTCTGCATAAACTTTCACTTATGCCGGAACTACTTTCGGTGTTTTCCAAATCTATAAAAAGCGACAATAACAGTGGCGGGTTATAAACAGACCGACAATGTGTTATGTAAGATCTCGGAAAGATGATTATTTGCTTAAACGGTTTAAAAATCAATTTTATAAAATAAAAACATAAAAGTACTAAAATGATAAAATAAAACTCCCATGTATGCCAATGGTGGGGAGGGGTTTTCCCTCCAAGCACAAATGATTTCTGTCACTTGTGATCCAGAAGCTGGTTGACTGTTTTGAAGACCGAGAATTAATCCAATCGATAAAGTTTAGTACTCTTGCAAACCCATTTCAAAACGCATGTTTATCGATTTCATGTAAAACATCTGAACAAACCATGGTGCACTTCCATCAGGGCAAAAGCCATTCATATTTTAAGTGATGCCGGAGTTGAATAAAGACACATCATGTTAATGTCGGGTCATAGAAACGAAGCTTCAATAAGAAACTACAACAGAGACTGGTCAGTATATGAAAAAGAAATATCAGCGATGCCTTTATTATAACAAATCACGTGTATCTGAAAATTTCGACTCTCACTCTTTAGAAAACACACTGGAAAACAATCAACAAAACATCGAATTTCTACCTCGCTATCCTCATTCTCATTAAGTTACTATCACGGGTTTCTTATCAATACAGCATTCAACAATTGAAAGCTTTTTGGATATCATATTTGGCACCAATAATTTCGCCCTCCACTGGTAAAATGTTGTTTCTTTCAAACTGTTTCGTAACTTTTCTGACGTCACCCATTATCATGTTATTGATACGGTGACTCATTTTCAAGTAAACAGACGGTTAAATCGTGTGTGAAAAGAGCTGAATAAAAACATTTAAAATAAAATAGTTTGTTGTGTTAACCTCATTAATTTTATTTTGGTCATGGTAGTAGACTTGAAGACTTGGCAACTGCGTCGTAACCAAGGTGATACTTGTATTCAGCGATGTATCATTGCGCAAATTTTAGGTGATAATCCCAGAAAAAATGTATTATTTTTCTTTATTTATTTAACATTTTCAATCTCCACATGGTTTGTTATTATAAGCATTGTTTTTTTTTGATAGTTAATCGGTCTTAATCTAGTGCGTCGATGTTGTTCACTATCCAGTGCTGTCGATGTTGTTCTCTATCCAGTGCCGTCGATGTTGTTCACTATCCGGTAATGTCAATGTTGTTACATTGTTCTCTATCCAGTGCCGTCGATGTTGGCCACTATCCAGTGCTGTCGATATTGTTCTCTATCCAGTGCCGTCGATGTTGGTCACTATCCAATGTTTGTCACTATTCAGTACTGTCGATGTTGCTCTCTATCCAGTGCCGTCGATGTTGTTCTCTATCCAGTGCTCTCGATGTTGTTATGTTGTTCACTATCCAGTACTGTCGATTTTGTTTTCAGTCCAGTGCCGTCGATGTTGTTCACTATCCAGTACTGTCGATGTTGTTCTTCATCCAGTGCCGTCGATATTGTTCACCATCCTGTACTGTCGATGTTATTACGTTGTTCTCTATCCAGTGCCGTCGATGTTGTCCTCTATCCAGTACTGTCGATGTTGTTATGTTGTTATCTATCTAGTACTGTCGATGTTGTTTTGTTGTTCACTGGACAGTATTGTTGATGTTTCCTATCCAATCCCGTCGATGTTAGTCACTATCAAGTGCTGTCGATGTTGGTCACTATCCAGTGCTGTCGATGTTGTACTGTATCCAGTACTGTTGATGTTGTTATGTTGTTCACTATCCGGTACTGTTGATGTTGTTCACTATCCAGTACTGTAGATGTTTTTCACTATCCAGTGCCGTCGATGTTGTTTAATATACAGTACTCTCCATGTTGTTCGCTATCCAGTACTGTCGATGTTGTTATGTTGTTCAATATCCTGTACTGTCGATGTTGTTCACTATCCAGTACTGTCGATGTTGTTCACTATCCATTACAGTCGATGTTGTTATGTTGTTCACTATCCAGTTCCGTCGATGTTGTTCACTATCCAGTACTGTCGACGTTGTTATGTTGTTCACTATACAATGTCGTCGATGTTGTTCTCTATCCAGGACTGTCGATGTTATTGTGTTGTTCACTATCCAGTGCCGACGATGTTGTTCACTATCCAATACTGTCGATGTTGTTCACTAACCAGTCATGTCGATGTTGGTCACTAGACAGTACTGTCGATGTTGTTATGTTGTTCACTATACAATGTCGTCGATGTTGTTCTCTATCCAGGACTGTCGATGTTATTATGTTGTTCACTATCCAGTGCCGACGATGTTGTTCACTATCCAGTACTGTCGATGTTTTTCACTAACTAGTGTTGTCGCTTTTTGTCATTATTCAGTACTGTCGATATTGTGATGTTGTTCACTATTAAGTGCCGTCGGTGTTGTTTACCATCCACTGTTGTCGATGTTGGTCACTATCCAGTGTTGTCGGTGTTGGTTACTATCCTTGCCGTCGATGTTGTTCTCTATCCAGTGCTATCGATGTTGTTGTATTATTCTCTAACCATTAGTGTCGTTATGTTGTTATGCTGTTCTCTATCCAGGGCCGTCGATGTTGTTCTCTATCCAGTGCAATCGATATTGTTCTCTATCCAGTCCTGTCGATGTTGGTCACTATCCAGTGCCGTCGATGTTGTTCTCTATCCAGTTCTGTCGATGTTGTTCACTATCCGGTACTGTCGATAATGTTGTGTTGTTCTCTATCCAGTGCCGTCGATGTTGTTAACTATCCAGTACTGTTGATGTTGTTATGTTGTTCACTATCCAGTGTCGTCGATGTTGTTATCTATCTATGACTATAGATGTTGTTCTCTATACAGTATTGTCAATGTTATTCACTATGCAGTGCAGTCGATGTTGTACTGTATCCAGTACTATTGTTGTTGTTATGTTGTTCACTATCCGGTACTGTTGATGTTATTCACTATCCAGTACTGTTAATGTTTTTCACTATCCAGTACCGTTGATGTTGTTAAATATACAGGACTGTCGATGTTGTTCGCTATCCATTAATGTCGATGTTGTTATGTTGTTCACTATCCAGTACTGTCGATTTTGTTCACTATCCAATACTGTCGATGTTGTTCACTAACCAGTGTTGTCGATGTTGGTTACTATCCAGTACTCTCGATGTTGTGATGTTGTTCACTATTAAGTGCCGTCGTTGTTGTTTACCATTCACTGTTGTCGATGTGGGTCACTATCCGTTGCCGTCGATGTTGTTCACTATCCAGTGTTGTCGATGTTGTTCTCTATGCAGTGCCGTCGATGTTGTTCTCTATCCAGTGTTGTCGATGTTGGTTCCTATCCATGTCGTCGATGTTGTTCTCTATCCAGTGCTATCGATGTTGTTATGTTGTTCTCTAACCAGTATTGTCGATGTTGTTATGTTGTTCTCCATCCAGTGCCGTCGATGTTGTTCTCTATGCAGTGCCGTCGATGTTGTTCTCTATCCAGACCTCTCGATGTTGGTCACTATCCAGTGCCGTCGATATTGTTCTCTATAAAGTTCTGTCGATGTTGTTCACTATCCAGTACTGTCGATAATGTTGTGTTGTTCTCTATCCAGTGCCGTCGATGTTGTTAACTATCCAGTACTGTTGATGTTGTTATGTTGTTCACTATCCAGTGTCGTCGATGTTGTTCTCTATCTATGACTATAGATGTTGTTCTCTATACAGTATTGTCAATGTTATTCACTATGCAGTGCTGTCGATGTTGTACTGTATCCAGTACTGTTGTTGTTGTTATGTTGTTCACTATCCGGTACTGTTGTTGTTATTCACTATCCAGTACTGTTAATGTTTTTCACTATCCAGTACCGTCGATGTTGTTAAATATACAGGACTGTCGATGTTGTTCGCCATCCAGTAATGTCGATGTTGTTATGTTGTTCACTATCCAGTACTGTCGATTTTGTTCACTATCCAATACTGTCGATGTTGTTCACTAACCAGTGTTGTCGATGTTGGTTACTATCCAGTACTCTCGATGTTGTGATGTTGTTCACTATTAAGTGCCGTCGTTATTGTTTACCATTCACTGTTGTCGATGTTGGTCACTATCCGTTGCCGTCGATGTTGTTCACTATCCAGTGTTGTCGATGTTGGTCTCTATGCAGTGCCGTCGATGTTGTTCTCTATCCAGTGTTGTCGATGTTGGTTACTATCCATGTCGTCGATGTTGTTCTCTATCCAGTGCTATCGATGTTGTTATGTTGTTCTCTAACCAGTATTGTCGATGTTGTTATGTTGTTCTCCATCCAGTGCCGTCGATGTTGTTCTCTATGCAGTGCCGTCGATGTTGTTCTCTATCCAGACCTCTCGATGTTGGTCACTACCCAGTGCCGTCGATATTGTTCTCTATCCAGTACTGTCGATGTTGTTCACTATCCAGTGCTGTCGATGTTGTACTGTATCAAGTACTGTTGATGTTGTTATGTTGTTCACTATCCGGTACTGTTGTTGTTGTTCACTATCCAGTACTGTTGATGGTGTTCACTATACAGTGTCGTCGATGTTGTTCTCTATCCAGGACTGTCGATGTTATTATGTTGTTCACTATCCAGTGCCGACGATGTTGTTCAATATCCAGGACTGTCGATGTTGTTCTCTATCCAGTGTTGTCGATGTTGGTTACTATCCATGCCGTCGTTGTTGTTCTCTATCAAGTGCTATCGATGTTGTTATGTTGTTCTCTAACCAGTAGTGTCAATGTTGTTATGTTGTTCTCTATCCAGTGCCGTTGATGTTGTTCTCTATCCAGTGCCATCTATATTGTTCTCTATCTAGTCCTGTAGATGTTAGTCACTATCCAGTGCCGTCGATGTTGTTCTCTATCCAGTTCTGTCGATGTTGTTCACTATCCAATACTGTCGATGTTGTTCACTAACCAGTGTTTTCGATGTTGGTTACTATCCATGTCGTCGATGTTGTTCTCTATCCAGTGCTATCGATGTTGTTATGTTGTTCTCTAACCAGTATTGTCGATGTTGTTATGTTGTTCTCCATCCAGTGCCGTCGATGTTGTTCTCTATGCAGTGCCGTCGATGTTGTTCTCTATCCAGACCTCTCGATAATGGTCACTACCCAGTGCCGTCGATATTGTTCTCTATCCAGTACTGTCGATGTTGTTCACTATCCAGTGCTGTCGATGTTGTACTGTATCAAGTACTGTTGATGTTGTTATGTTGTTCACTATCCGGTACTGTTGTTGTTGTTCACTATCCAGTACTGTTGATGGTGTTCACTGTACAGTGTCGTCGATGTTGTTCTCTATCCAGGACTGTCGATGTTATTATGTTGTTCACTATCCAGTGCCGACGATGTTGTTCAATATCCAGGACTGTCGATGTTGTTCTCTATCCAGTGTTGTCGATGTTGGTTACTATCCATGCCGTCGTTGTTGTTCTCTATCAAGTGCTATCGATGTTGTTATGTTGTTCTCTAACCAGTAGTGTCAATGTTGTTATGTTGTTCTCTATCCAGTGCCGTTGATGTTGTTCTCTATCCAGTGCCATCTATATTGTTCTCTATCTAGTCCTGTAGATGTTAGTCACTATCCAGTGCCGTCGATGTTGTTCTCTATCCAGTTCTGTCGATGTTGTTCACTTTCCGGTTCTGTCGATAATGTTGTGTTGTTCTCTATCCAGTGCCGTCGATGTTATTTAATATACAGTACTGTCGATGTTGTTCGCTATACAGTACTGTCGATGTTGTTCACTATCCAGTACTGTCGATGTTGTTCACTATCAAGTATTGTCGATGTTGTTAACTATCAAGTACTGTCGATGTTGTTTTGTTGTTCTCTATCCAGTGCCGTCGATATTGTTCACTATCCAGTACTGTCGATGTTGTTATGCTGTTCACTATACAGTGTCGTCGATGTTGTTATGTTGTTCAGGACTGTCGATGTTATTATGTTGCTCACTATCCAGTGCCGACGATGTTGTTCACTATGCAATACTGTCGATGTTGTTCACTAACCAGTGTTGTCGATGTTGGTTACTATCCAGTACTCTCGATGTTTTGATGTTGTTCACTATTCAGTGCCGTCGGTGTTCTTTACTATTCACTGTTGTCGATGTTGGTCACTATCCGTTGCCGTCGATGTTGTTCACTATCCAGTGTTGTCGATGTTGGTCCCTATGCTGTGCCGTCGATGTTGTTCTCTATCCAGTGTTGTCTATGTTGGTTACTATCCATGCCGTCGATGTTTTTCTCTATCCAGTGCTATCGATGTTGTTATGTTGTTTCTAACCAGTGGTGTCGATGTTGTTATGTTGTTCTCGATCCAGTGCCGTCGATGTTGTTCTCTATCCAGTCCTGTCGATGTTAGTCACTATCCAGTGCCGTCGATGTTGTTCTCGATCCAGATATGTCGATGTTGTTCATTATCCAGTACTGTCGATGTTGTTATGTTGTTCTCTATCCAGTGTCGTCAATGTTGTTCTCTATCTTGTACTATCGATGTTGTTCTCTATCCAGTACTGTCGATGTTGTTCACTATCCAGTGCTGTCGATGTTTTACTGTATCCAGTACTGTTGATGTTGTTATGTTGTTCACTATCTAGTACTGTTGTTGTTGTTCACTATCCAGTACTGTTGATATTTTTCACTATCCAGAACCGTCGATGTTGTTTAATAAACAGTACTGTCGATATTGTTCGCTGTCCAGTACTGTCGATGTTGTTATGTTGTTCACTATCAAGTACTGTCGATGTTGTTCACTATCCAGTACTGTCGATGTTGTTATGTTGTTCACAATCCAGTGCCGACGATGTTGTTCACTATCCAATACTGTCGATGTTGTTCACTAGCCAGTGTTGTCGATGTTGGTCACTATCCAGTACTGTCGATGTTGTGATGTTGTTGACTATTCAGTGCTGTCGGTGTTGTTTACCATCCACTGTTGTCAATTTTGGTCACTATCGGTTGCCGTCGATGTTGTTCGCTATCCAGTGTTGTCGATGTTGGTCCCTATGCAGTGCCGTCGATGTTGTTCTCTATCTAGTGTTGTCGATGTTGGTCACTATCCAGTGCCGACGATGTTGTTCTCTATCCAATGCTATCGATGTTTTTATGTTGTTCTCTTAACAGAAGGGTCGATGTTGTTATGTTGTTTTCTATCCAGTGCCATCGATGTTGTTCTCTATGCAGTGCCGTCGATGTTGTTCTCTATCCAGACCTGTCGATGTTGGTCACTATCCAGTGCCGTCGATGTTGTTCTCTATCCAGTTCTGTCGATGTTATTCACTATCCAGTACTCTCGATGTTGTTATGTTGTTCTCTATCCAGTGCCGTCGATGTTGTTAACTATCCAGTACTGTCAATGTTGTTATGTTGTTCACTATCCAGTGTCGTCGATGTTGTTCTCTATCTAGTACTATCGTTGTTGTTCTCTATCCAGTACTGTCGATGTTGTTCACTATTCAGTGCTGTCGATGTTGTACTGAATCCAGTACTGTTGATGTTGTTATGTTGTTCACTATCCGGTACTTTTGTTGTTGTTCACTATCCAGTATTGTTGTTGATGTTCACTACAGTGTCGTCGATGTTGTTCTCTATCCAGTACTGTCGATGTTGTTATGTTGTTCACAATCCAGTGCCGACGATGTTGTTCACTATCCAATACTGTCGATGTTGTTCACTAACCAGTGTTGTCGATGTTGGTCACTATCCAGAACTGTCGATGTTGTGATGTTGTTCACTATTCAGTGCCGTGGGTGTTGTTTACTATCCACTGTTGTCGATGTTTGTCAGTTTCCGTTGCCGTCGATGTTCTTCACTATCCAGTGTTGTCGATGTTGGTCACTATGTAGTGCCGTCGATGTTGTTCTCTATCCAGTGTGGTCGATTTTAGTCACTATCCATGCCGTCGATGTTGTTCTCTATCCAGTGCTATCGATGTTGTTATGTTGTTCTCTAACCAGTAGTGTCGATGTTGTTATGTTGTTCTCTATCCAGTGTCGTCGATGTTGTTCTCTATCCAGTGCCGTCAATGTTGTTCTCTATCCAGTGCCGTCGATGTTGTTCTCTATCCAGTGCCGTCGATGTTGTTCTCTATCCAGTTCTGTCGATATTTTCACTATCCAGTACTGTCGATATAGTTATGTTTTTCTCTATCTAGTACTATCGATGTTGTTCTCTATCCATTACTGTCGATGTTGTTCACTATCCAGTACTGTCGATGTCTTTATCGATTCAGTACGAGTCCAAATTAAACAAAGATACAAGTCCTTGTCCACATCACAATCCCAAAAACAATGTTAAAACTTTGCAAACTGGCAAAATTTGTTATACACGTGAACTTCCATCAAGGAAGTGAGGCCGGGTGCTCCGGAAAGGTAAGCATCTGCTGTCTAGCTAGTTACACCCGTTACGTACAAGTCAATTTTGATAATAAAAGGAACAAAGAACTATGGTAATTCAAATATATCTAGTATAAGTTTGGATACAGTGACTCCATACTTATCTACAATATTGTGATGACGGTCATAAAACTTTTTAAGGGTCTTTATTAGCCTAGGCACTTAGTATCCTCGTGTCAATATTTAACAAATATACCTATTTAAATTTTCTGTCATATGGAAAAGAACAAAGTTACTTAACTCTAAGATAATTTTGCTCATTCAATTACTTTTAGTCATATAAAACTAGAGTTAAATGGAATTTTTTGTATCTTTATTTACAACAATTAATTAAATAATACTTAAGTTAAGAAAAAGTTAAAGCCTCGTTGTCAATATTATTAGTTCAGTTGTTAACATATCTTACAAAATATCCATTACATTTTGATTTTCCGTATTCACATTTCGGCAAATTATTCCTATCATGTGGAAAAGACGATAAGAAAAAAACAACATAAGGCAAACAGTGGAGAATTAAAAAATTAAAAGCTTAAAATTTATATAAATCCAAATCCAGCTAAGGACAGCTTCGCATAGGTGTTCAAGCTTGAGTTTTAAACATGTTAAGATTACAGAATATTTTGCTACATGGTACAAACAAATAAATAAACGATGTGAAATTGTTATACGTCACGCAGAGTTGTTCTGCCACATGTTACTAACAAATAAATAAACGATGTGAAATTGTTATACGTCACACAGAGTTGTTTTGCTACATGGTACTAACAAATAAATAAACGATGTGAAATTGTTATACGTCACGCAGAGTTGTTTTGCTACATGGTACAAACAAATAAATAAACGATGTGAAATTGTTATACGTCACGCAGAGTTGTTCTGCTACATGGTACTAACAAATAAATAAACGATGTGAAATTGTTATACGTCACGCACAGTTGTTCTGCTACATGGTACAGACAAATAAATAAACGATGTGAAATTGTTATACGTCACGCACAGTTGTTCTGCTACATGGTACAAACAAATAAATAAACGATGTGAAATTGTTATACGTCACGCACAGTTGTTCTGCTATATGGTACAAACAAATAAATACACAATGTGAAATTGTTATACGTCATATAGAGTTGTTTTGCTACATGGTACAAACAAATAAATAAACGATGTTAAATTGTTATACGTCACGCAGAGTTGTTTTGCTGCATGGTACTAACAAATAAATACACGATGTGAAATTGTTATACGTCATATAGAGTTGTTCTGCTACATGGTACAAACAAATAAATACACGATGTTAAATTGTTATACGTCACGCAGAGTTGTTTTGCTGCATGGTACTAACAATTAAATACACGATGTGAAATTGTTATACGTCACGCAGAGTTGTTCTGCTACATGGTACTAACAAATAAATAAACGATGTGAAATTGTTATACGTCACGCAGAGTTTTTTTGCTGCATGGTACAAACAATTAAATACACGATGTGAAATTGTTATACGTCACGTACAGTTGTTCTGCTATATGGTACAAACAAATAAATTTGTTATAAGTCATATAGAGTTGTTTACAATCACAATCGTCTTCAATACAGTTTAACCACAATATCAATCTCTGATTTTAGGCGTGTCCTTTTTCATACAAAAACAATACTGAAATAATAAAAAGTGAAATGAATTGAGAAAACACCAGGACGTTTTTTTTTTCAAAATATGATGACTCAATATTATAATACGTGTTTGAAACATATATAAAACGTGTCAACTTCGATTTAATGAGAAACGAAACAGGTTTTAAACAATAGTTTTTGTTGCAGTTAAATGTTTGTCCGGAATATTTTTTATATTTTTGTATATACATATTTAACTAAGGTTTTTATCATTTGTTGTTTTTTATTTGTTTCACAAAAGAAGGATAATTAATCTTCCATAAGTTTTTTTCTAAAAAATTGTTAAGTATTTAATTTAAGTAAAATAGTAAAATGAAACCATATAAAAAGCCCTGGAAATAGTTCAGAACAGAGCGTCGGAAAACAAAAAATTGGCTTTTAAAATGGTACGGATACATTAAAGCAAATCCAATATCGGCACCCGTCAACTTCAATTATTTTAGTGAGCATATGAAAAAATGCCGATTAAGAAAATCTTACAAAATTAGCAATTTTAAAAATGTCTTCAGGTAATACGAATTTAGAATCCCAATATACTTTCTGATATTTTCAATTAAACTTATTAGATGGTGAATTTCTCTTTTAATGATTAAAACCCTATTCCGTAGGCAATACAATTATGATGTCATAATCAAAATAAAGTTAACACCATTGTGTAATTATAATATCAGGTCATCTATATGTTTTTGTACAACAAATAATTCCATAGCTTAAAAAGTCCAATAAAAGAGAAAAACGCTAAAGATGAATAAATAACTCCAGATGAAATTAAAGCATACAAAGAATACGGGTAATTATCATATTGAATTTTATAATTATTCGACTATCGTAGTCTTAACCAATTATTTGTTTATTCTTCATTCATTTACTTAATTTATTACCCATACCTTCATCGTCTCCAGTTTCGACAATGTATAAATATATGGGTTAATTGCTGCGTTTACCGGGAGTACAAGTACGACCACCCAGGAATACACTTCACTTGGTGTTTTAATACCGCTTAGCGATAAAATAACTGAAAAGTAAGAAAATAAATAACTATGAAATCACTACAAATTGACAAATTCAAATAAAAGATCGCAAAAAACTATGCGCGCGCGTGTGTATGTGTAGTGGGATTAATGGATGTTTGTAAATGTTAAAATTTAGATTTTTTAATTATGTTTTTGTAAAAAATAATGTAAAAAATTAAGTAACGATGAACCTAAATAAGAAGAAAAAACACATCTTTGTACGATTTCGTTTCACTTGTAACTTGCTACGAGTTATTGTGAATTTAAAAAAAAAAGTTAATCAATTTTTTTATACTATGATCGTACCATGGGAATAGCCTATTAATAATAAGTTCGAAAGTTTTAAATAATGCTTTTTGTTCTGTTTTGGGACACTCATTGTCATAAATAATGTATACATATGTATAAATAGCACCCAATGGTAATATATCGCACAGTCAGACCTATGTTGCAGATTCATTAACACGATAATTTCTACAGTATTAAACTTTTACTTACCAAGGACTCCTACTGGTAACCAACAAAGACAATCTGTAATCACAACAATTGATATCCTTTTCGCCACCTGGATATCTCTGCCAGTTTGTGTACTTTGAACATTTTTCATTGATTTTTTAACCTCAAGGTAAATTTGAAAGAGAACATACGGAATAAAGGAACTGATAAGAAAGTTGATACCCAAGAACAACACAATAGCATATTCAATTCCACTACTAATTTCTTTGGTTAAAGGAATTGCAATACAGACTCCCGATCTTGCAAAGAAATCGTCATATATAAACAATGGTACCACAGATGCAACACAAGCAATGAACCAGATAATGATAGAAAGTACAATTGCAAATTTTCGAGAAATTTTAATGTTACCAAAAGTGAACTTCACAATGAAAAATCTTTCCAAACTTACCATAAAAACAAAAACGAGAGATGCTTCACTCGACAACATGGACAAAACACCGGCAATTTTACAAAGAGTGCTATTTCTCCATGTAAAATCGTTCCATACGTAGACACCGTCATACAATGCATCATGAAGAGCAATTATTAACATATAAAGAGCCATTATAAGATCAGATATAGCAAGGTTATACACAAATATAAAATACGATTTAGCAAAAAGACTTTTATCTACACATGCCCTGTAGAAAAGAACTACCATGTTTCCGAAAAATGCCAATATACCCAGTAACCATAGTAACGAAGCTAACGCCCTATTGCCTATGATATTTCTGCAACTCGATATGTCGTCAACCGAAGCAAAACAAGCAACCCCTTCCGGCTTTATACAACATATTGTAAACGAATCACCATAAATTATTTCCAGATTCATTGATTGAAGAAACACGTTACTAGTTAGTTTAATTCTATTGAATCGTAAGTCGACAAGTTTTAAAGCACCTAAATTGTTAAAAGTACCTTTCTCCAATATCTGAATACTATTTGAGCTTAAATTTAAAAGTGTTAAATTTCTCTGGTCTAAAAACTGGTCTCCTGAAACTATAGTCCATTGTGAGCCAGTGATACTCATATGGGTAAGGAGTTTAAGACTTCTAAAGCAACCTGGATCAAACGATCTTAAATATTTGTTATTTACAAAATAAAGTTCTTGTACTGCTAAAAGTCCTAGAAAAGCTTGATTTGGAAGAAATGTTATAAAAGATCCTTCAAGATACAGTAAAGAAATTGTCCTTACCACAGCTAGGTCTCCTGCTGTCAAATTTTTTAGTAACGGAAGACCAATTAATTTGATTGTATTTAAATTGTTAAGGTTCTTAAATAGTGGTATCATAATCATTTGTCTTAACTTATGAAGATGATAAACAGAATGGATTTCATATATATTAACATGATCAACAGAAGTTTCCATGTAAAATGTAACCGAGCAATCAAACTCCAACAAGCTCTTTAAATCAATTAATTTTGAGAAAGTATGATACTTCCAGGAAAGAAACTGAGCTAATTTCGAAATATTAATATCTTTATATACCATAGGGTCGCAAATTATTTCAATTGATGAAAGTTTGCAGTCTTTAGTACACAAACTGCAAAGAAATTCATCGTAGTTACCATAACAAAGTGACTTTCCGTCACATATATCGTCTGGTTTTAAACAAATCCATTTGTTTACCAAACCGAAACATTTTTCGTGATCGAAACAGTCTTCATTTTCACCTGGAAAAAGAATATGACAATTTAGTTTCTGACAAAATGTGCAAAATACGCTTCTAAAAAGCCTAAATGTATATCAGATCATATAGCACAAGGTTTACTTTACATATTTTAAATTTTATCCATGACATTTATTGGTATATAAGTCAGCTTTTTGTAAGTAGACGTTACTAGTTTGGTGGTCTTAAATGGAATAAAAAGATTTTTGTACAAACATTATCTCGAGATATACCAAAATGCAATGGATTCAAAGCAAGTTTTATTGAATAACAAATAGAATTGAATAAAATACACAAGGGCAATGAGTTGCGTCACCCAACGAAACAAGAATATGCATGTTCGTTTATAAACCGGGCCTTACAAACAAAGCTCTAAACCGTATGTAAGAAGTTTGAAAACAACAATGAAAACTCTTTTTATAGTATATGTAAAAGACACTGACTACTACAAAGTTTTCTTAAACAATCGGTCTAAAGTATCACAATCGATTAAAGTTTGTTATTAAAGGACTCTGTATACAAAATCAATCTGTTTCATTTGTTAAAAAAAGCCTTTTAATTTGACTACTAAACCTTAAAATGTATAGTATTTTAACATGTTTTCATAAAATTTACAATACTAAAGTTTGTGAATTAATGTAAGCAAATTGCATATACATGTATATAATAATAATTATTGTGAAAATTCTATCAGTGTTTAAATTACAGTGATTTATAGTTTGATAATGTATACATACTTTTGTTTAAAAAATGGAGAACATTCAAATATATTTTGAAAATATTAGGCCTAGTTACTGTTTTATTAGGTCTTGTTGTTTTTGTTAAACAAATATTTGTAATAAAATGAAACTCTAAAAAGGAATAAAAAACAATATAAAATCAACTACCATTAGTCATTAAATCTCCTTAGTTTAATATGCAAGAACCTTTAGGGACCGAGATATCAAAGAAGGATCAGTTCACAGTTTAAATCCTACTCGAGACAGAGTTTTGTGTAAGAAACTTTGTCTATTTCTTTTCTTAACTTTTTGCTTTCCTCGGGCAGGTTTTCCCCCTTCGAGATTTTACGAATTTGAGAACGAATCTTGATTTTTGCAAAATTATACTACCATCTAATTTTATTCATCTGATATTCATAAGTAAATAAAAATTCTACTTGAATATACAAATTTATCATTTTTTATCTTTAAAAACTATACCGAACGTGACTTGTATATCAGCAATATTGTCATTGAAATGATTATAAAACAATTTCTCTAACCCTTTGTATTTAATCATTAATATAAAAGTAAATTAAAGTATAGAATAGAAAAATAAAGTATATCTCCTGATTGGGCTAAGATAGTGTTAAATAAATATTGTTTACAAATAAAACAGTTTTTCAGTTTTATGCCCATTAACTAAACATATTTCATGAGTTTATATGGACATGGACTAGTATATTTCTATTACATGTTAACATCTTAAAATCATTATACTCGGAAACGATTCATAAACTCAGAATATGAATAATTAAACATACTTACAAAAATATGCACTGTTTTTGAAATAAAATAAAATAAGGTTTGTTTGTGTTTGCTAATAAAGCAAATAAATTAAATGTATAAATCGAATACATAAATGAAGTCAAAACATTATCATTAAGGTTAATCAAGAAAGTAACAAGTGTTTTACCTGTATTTTGTATCACATTTGCAGCTTTCATGTTTACGTCCATTTTATAGAAATTCATTTGCATATTTAGGTCAATTACACGTGTCTGTTTCCCACTTGTTTTATCTATTCTGTTGATACCATATAGTGTCATAGCATACAAGTCTCCGTCTAAAATTTAACAAAAGTTGCCGCTAGAAATTATTAAGACGAAAAAGTAAATAATGAGTTCCAAAAGATATTTTGAAAAAAAAATTAATTTATTTAACCTTCTTTAACAAATCAACCAACTATGCAAATTGTGGTGTCGAACAAAGATTGCATTCTAATTTAATTATTTAAAAGTAACACGTTTTTATCATAGTATCCACTTTGCTAGGCGTTAATCAAATTCGTGTGCGTATAAACGTTTTTACAAAAGTACACAAAAATTATCAATAAAGGAGAATTTTCATTTCTTAATTCCTATATCTAGCGGGAGTGCTGCATCACTGTTTCAACAGTATGTGTTGAATTGATAATTATATCAATAACAATTTCTTGTAAGAAAAAATAACTTATATGGAGAGTGTTGCAATCACAGCCGTCTTATATTTGAAATTTATTAAAATCTAAGTTTTGTTTCCTCATGCAAAGCACTCCTTAGCTGGATTTGGATTTTTGGAACTTTAGATTTATTAATTTTAAACAGTTTGGCTTGTTTTTTTTATCTATCTAACTTTTCGGTCTTAGTGTCACTGATGATGAATGAATTTCCGAAATGTGCAAATCTGGGCCCAGTTTCACAATCATTCACTCAACTAAGTGTACACTCAACTCAAATATTCCAATTTTCCTCACATCAATATTTTAAAAAAATTAATTATTATGAGGCAATATTTAGTTTCGTTTAACAAACCTACACTAAACAATTTAAATATAACATTAGATATTCAATTTTAACCATGTTATGTTCTCAAAATTTAAATTGAAATATTCCCGAATTTGAGTTGAGTGTGCACTCAGCTGAGTGAATGATTGTGCAACTGGGGCCTGGCACATCAAAATTTAACAGGTATTGTTTTGTGTTATATATGTACATTTTTTATTTTTTCTGTTTACATTTCTGGTAATGTTTATGAACATTTTCAGTATGTCTACTTACTAAAATGGAAATTTAACATATTTGTGTATAAATCAATTAAGAGTTACATTTTATACACTTACAATCCATTAGATATTGAATAAAGAGAGTAAGAACCCTTTAATTATATAAAACATCAGAGGTTATATAAAAATTATTCTTACATTAATCACATTTTCATTTTTTTCTTAAAAAGCCTTTTTTACCCCAATTTAACACTTTTAGTTGGTATCTTTAAAGTGTTATTTGTGATTTTTTGTGACTTTATTAAACTGTAATAAAATTCATAGTTGCAAAGTTTAAGAGATTATCAATCCTTAAGATTGTTTTTGAATCAGTTCCAGTTTTTATGTAATTTGACACATAAACAGTATACAATAGTTTTTATTATTTTAATTACTGAGCCGTTAAAATAAGCATTTTTGATTTCACTCATTTGCGTCAGAATCAAGAGAAAACAGCTATGTTGAGAAAAACAATGCGCACACCTGCAAAGTTTTGGCGACCTCAGATACAGAAAAACCAGCTATAGTGTGTACCTCTATATAAATACCAGTGTTTAAAGTTGATCTGAACTGTATATCTTCCAATGTTGTATATGGAATAGAGTGTAATTTACGTGGACTTATATATTTTGGCGAAAGCAAATGCAGAGTAAATGCACGAATGAATGGTCACCGGTTTGAAATAAATAATTATGATAACCAACTTATTTACCAACACTTTAATCAACCGGACCATTCCGTGCTGTCTATGAAAAAATATACCACCACACAAAAAGTCCTATTTTGAGTACATCATTCTGATTACAACGGGAGAACTACTGGATTGGAAAACTAGGCACTGCCTCACCATATGGATGCAATAATAAAATGGATGGAGTAGGAAACCTTTCTAGCCCATGTTGTAAGAATATTAATGTTTTACACCTGTTCAACAGAACTACACGTAACAAAAGAAGTCATGGCATCGGAGTTACAAGAAACCCAATATCCATGATGTTAGTTTTTCTAACTTTTTTACCATTCATTTAAAAACCTCTCGGAATACACCATATTCAAACCGAACGGTACACTTTACAATTTTCTCGTCTTAGTCAGTTACAAGAAGAATGCATATACAAAACTACAACAGATTTCAATGCACCAGAGTTTAAACTTAACGCTATCATCATGGATATTGCATTTAAAAAGTTATTTAAACCTGTTCAGGAACACAATATACAGAACGAAAATCGTCGCCAATTTCTTTAATTACATTATGCAAATAAGGGCATAGATGCTTTTAATAATTCTAATTTACTACTTAACAAACTAGTACGATCTAAAGTCCTTACTTATTTCAAATATAACTCGCCACCTCTATTTTTTTAAAATAAACCCAAAATGTTCAACTATAAACAAACTTTGCAGTGCTTAAACTTTCATAACTTTACTCCACCTACCTGCTCAAGCTCAGCGTCCCCATATATTTATAAACCAGATGGGCTTGTAGTAACAGGTGATCTCAACATAAAATAGAACACTAAATTAAGATGTCTTCTTACAAGAGGCCCTAAATACAGGGAGGCTCAACTTTTTCCTTGAGGGCAGAATTTCAAAATTAATATGAATTTTCACAGGACGGAATGTCATCTTTAAACCATCTATAAGCCATGCTTATAGTAGCTTATAGATTGGCTTATAGGAGCTTATAGGTTGTTTATAGGCAGCTTATAGCACGTCTGTCTATAAGTCTCCTATAAGCCACCAAAAGCATGGCTTATTGGCATTCAAAATATAAGCCACCTATAAGCCATGTTTATAGATGGCTTATAGGTAGGTATAAATTTTTTAAAAAATAAAGCAGTTTTAAAATTGACTTAATAGACACGGGGACTTTATAAAGAGGGTAATCTTTATGAGCGAGAAAACTTATATTGTGACTATCGAAAAAAGGACGAAAAATATGTAGTTCCTATTAAATACATATTTGATATATATATTTAAAACTTATTTTCAGTGCATTTTTATCTTTATGCACTTCTAAAATTCTTATTGACTTTCTAGCCATACGCTATCTATACCCTATCTTTAAAGGGTACCTGTAACCAAATTTTTTTTATCACAATTGTTTTATATATTATTTAAATATAACAATATTGAAAACCGCATCAAAATTGGTGACAAAATAAAAAAGTTATAGCGGTTTGAAATCCACATTTTATAACTTTCTCTTTATCGAAAAGTGAAACGCCTCGTTTTGAGTTATAAACCTGTGACGTCATTGCAGTAGTAGAAGTAGTGTCTAACATAATAGCAGTAGTAACGATGATGATATGTTGATGTATGTAGAAGAAAGTAAAGACTCTGACATGTTCCTATTTATGTCAAATAGTTCGTCATTATTTCGGGAAGCAGTAGATAATCTTATAAGTGATGAATTTGGAGTAAAACCATTATTTATTCGAACCAGAAACGGACGAATCTGATGAACATATTGAGTCGAGTCCCGACCTGCATTTGGTTGCATTAGCTGTTGAAAAATACTTGACGAGTGTTAACTTGTCAATAACACGAAAAATGATTATATCTGTGACTTAAGAAAATAAATTATTTTATGAAGTCGGACTGGGCAGACTCGAGAATTACGATAAGTTGCATAGCTATTACAAAAAAATACGCGATTAGTTTTAACTAGTCAAATACACGAAAAATTAATTTTATCGTCGACATTTTTAAATAAATTAAATATCAAGTCGGACTGGACAGACTACCGGATGAATATTATGGAACTTACTGTGGTGACAGTGGCACCGGGTAAAAATCAATACATAAAAAACCAATCGCCTATGTTCTTTTGTGCAATGTGTATTGACAGTTAAAATTAAATGACCGTGATGTAGAAAACTTTTAAGTAGTCTAGCGGCATCACATTTCCTCGATAATTGGAAAATGTTCACACAATTAAAGTTTGTAACATAGTTCTTTTCAACTGTCCGATGGTTAATTAATGCTGGGATAATAAAAAAGAAAAAAAAAAAGGTATTCCATCTCAAATTATTTTACGCGAAATATATTATAATTATTTAAAAATGAAATGACACGTATTTTAAAATGAGACCAATAATAATAATAATAATAATAATAATGAATTTGTATATATAGAATAAAGAATTTAAGAATATCACAGCTAAATGTATGCCCAAGGAAAAGTGAAAACTAAAATCTAATGAAATCAAATGCTGTGAGGAGATCAATAAACATGTTTTAAATAGACTAGTCTGGTCGTCAAATTTTAATTTTTGATTTTGCCTGAAAGTGGTATTTTATAATAATAATATTTATTATTATTATTATTATTATTATTATTATTGACATGAAAACTAAGAAAGAATTCTTTTTCTTACTTTTTAAAATTTTCAAATGAAATATCCATTTTTCCGGAGTGAAATCTTATACTGTATATGACAAATAACGGTTACCAAATAAAATTATTTTACTTTACTCCAACTGTAAATATATTATTGTATATTACCGGTCGTAAGATAACTTTATCAACCTGCAAATCAATTTTGCAAATTATAAGTAACATCCTGTTAATTACAGGTGTGGGTCTAAGTCTAAGGAATGTGTCTAATAAACAAAAGGATTAATAATAATCTTAATTATCGGTACATGTCAAACGAATGTTAATTCCACTTCGTTAAATAGTTTTCCCGTAAAATAATCATAGAAAGTTAAACTCCGAGTTCGTATTTGACTTATTTTAGTAGTTGGTAAATAATATTCTGTGTAGGCATGTTACTGGTATGACGTCACAACACGGGAGCCTCGATATCGACCTTTTTGATTTGGATTTCTAGAGATGTATTAGAAAATCGCCGATATCTACCTTATTATGAAATGAAATTTTATGGAATTTTCGCTACAGTCATATTTAAGTACGACGAATAAAATATGTCAAAACTGAAAATCGTTACAGGTACCCTTTAAGTAATAAAAAAAGTTTTGAAAATGATGATTTGTATATACTTCGTAATTTACACGTTTCATAGTGTTTCTTGAAAAATAATTGCATTTATACCTTAATGGCAATTCATCTGTTTCCTATCTCTCTACCTGTGAAGTGTACCCTGTCCTATGTCAATATATTTGATTAAAATGACACTTCCGTATGTGTTTATTATTTTTTAAAATCTCTTTTATAACAGACATCTATATAGCTAAATACTGATCATTCCGGACATCCGGACATTACAAGTAAAGGAGTTGTTAGCCTCCTTAGATACAGTGAATACAAACTGCTTAATAGCAAAGTAAATAGTAAGAATGCACTATCATTTATTAAATGTAGTGTATTTTTTAGTTTTAATTAACACTGTAGTCATATCTAAATGAAATTTGATTATTTGACTGAAATGATTGAAAAAAAATTATTCATATAACAAAAGACATGTCTGTCTGTCAGTGTACAATTTGTTGAACTTTTTTCCATATAAATGGCACTAGAAATGTAAGGGAATTTAAGTTTATAAAAGAATTTAAATGAGTTAATAACAATATTGTTAAATAAGAAAATCTTCAATATCAATATTGTTAAATAAGAAAATCTCCTAGATTTGAATTAATTGGAATATAAGCAAAAGTAATTTTATTACGTCAGCAAGTCGATTCTACGATAAATCATTTCAAATCAATCTGGTGCTAATTTAATATTCTTATACATGTATTGTACACCAGTTCTTCCAACATATTTTGTCAACATCCCAAAATAAATTATAAAATTGCAAATAACATTGACAAGTTTATCACTGTATTGATACCTGTCAATTAATTTAGCAAATTGCATGGTAAGATCCTGATTATTAGAGGTGATGGAATGTGTCTTATAAACAGGATGTTTGCCGACTTAAATTATTGATAATCTTTTAACTTCTCTTATGTTAAATTATTTTGTAAATTCAGTGTTAAGAAAATGTTAAACAGATCAAAATTTCTCAGAAGAAATATTTTTTGACCAGTTGTTGCAAAATTTTACTTATTAAAAAGTTCTAATCGAGATGAATTCTTAATCTATTTCTATTTCTAATTTGAAATTTCATATTTTTTTAAAAAATTTTTTGTATGAAACTATTATAAAAAACACTGTCAAGTTAAAGAAAAATCTGAAAATGTTACAATTATGTATTTATTTATTTATTTATGTATTTATTTATTTCACACAAAATTCAAATAGATCTACATTTTCTACATTTATAATTTGCTTGTAATTTTCTAAAATCGGAATGGATAGCCAATTATACAAGTATAATTAATATTGATATATATTTTACAAAAATACTTATGTAATTTTTAATATTCTATTCATTTTTTATTTACATTGTCATAAGTTTTTCCGGTATATTATTATTTATTAATATATAATACAAATACCAGTTAAATTTTGATGTGCCAGATGTGCACATTTCGGAAATTCATTCCTCATCAGTGACACTTAGACCGAAAAGTTTGATACATAAAAAATATAAGCCAAACAGTTAAAATAATGAATCTAAAGTTTCAAATTTATATAAATCCAAATCCAGCTAAGGAATGCTGTGCATGAGGGAACAAACCTTAGTTTTAAGTTAATTTCAAATTTTAGACGACTGAAAATTTTGCTAAATGGTACATTTTCTGACAGCACAAAGTACTGCCTACTGAGCTATGGGTACCCTCGGGGAGTTTTACTCCACCAGAAGCGTACCCGCTCAGGGGTAGTAAATATATAATACAAATACCAGTTAAATTTTGATGTGCCAGATGTGCACATTTCGGAAATTCATTCCTCATCAGTGACACTTAGACCGAAAAGTTTGATACATAAAAAATATAAGCCAAACAGTTAAAAATAATAAATCTAAAGTTTCAAATTTATATAAATCCAAATCCAGCTAAGGAATGCTGTGCATGAGGGAACAAACCTTAGTTTTAAGTAAATTTCAAATTTAAGACGACGGAAAATTTTGCTAAATGGTACATTTTCTGACAGCACAAAGTACTGCCTACTGAGTTATGGATACCCTCGGGGAGTTTTACTCCACCAGCAGCGGTACCCGCTCAGGGGTAGTAAATATATAATACAAATACCAGTTAAAGTTTGATGTGCCAGATGTGCACATTTCGGAAATTCATTCCTCATCAGTGACACTTAGACCGAAAAGTTTGATACATAAAAAATATAAGCCAAACAGTTAAAAATAATGAATCTAAAGTTTCAAATTTATATAAATCCAAATCCAGCTAAGGAATGCTGTGCATGAGGGAACAAACCTTAGTTTTAAGTTAATTTCAAATTTTAGACGACGGAAAATTTTGCTAAATGGTACATTTTCTGACAGCACAAAGTACTGCCTACTGAGTTATGGATACCCTCGGGGAGTTTTACTCCACCAGCAGCGGTACCCGCTCAGGGGTAGTAAATATATAATACAAATACCAGTTAAAGTTTGATGTGCCAGATGTGCACATTTCGGAAATTCATTCCTCATCAGTGACACTTAGACCGAAAAGTTTGATACATAAAAAATATAAGCCAAACAGTTAAAAATAATGAATCTAAAGTTTCAAATTTATATAAATCCAAATCCAGCTAAGGAATGCTGTGCATGAGGGAACAAACCTTAGTTTTAAGTTAATTTCAAATTTTAGACGACGGAAAATTTTGCTAAATGGTACATTTTCTGACAGCACAAAGTACTGCCTACTGAGTTATGGATACCCTCGGGGAGTTTTACTCCACCAGCAGCGGTACCCGCTCAGGGGTAGTAAATATATAATACAAATACCAGTTAAAGTTTGATGTGCCAGATGTGCACATTTCGGAAATTCATTCCTCATCAGTGACACTTAGACCGAAAAGTTTGATACATAAAAAATATAAGCCAAACAGTTAAAAATAATGAATCTAAAGTTTCAAATTTATATAAATCCAAATCCAGCTAAGGAATGCTGTGCATGAGGGAACAAACCTTAGTTTTAAGTTAATTTCAAATTTTAGACGACGGAAAATTTTGCTAAATGGTACATTTTCTGACAGCACAAAGTACTGCCTACTGAGTTATGGATACCCTCGGGGAGTTTTACTCCACCAGCAGCGGTACCCGCTCAGGGGTAGTAAACATATAAAACAAACATACCAGTCCTTGTCCATATCACAATCCCAAACAAAGTAAAAACTTTGCAAACTGGCAAAATATGTTATAGACGTGAACTTCCATCAAGGAAGTGAGGCCGGGTGCTCCGGAAGGGTAAGCACCTCCTGTGTAGCTAGCTACACCCGTCACGTGCAAGTCAATTTGAGAATGAAAGGAACAAAGAACTATGGTAATTCAAATATATCCAATATAAGTTGTGATACAGTGTCTACATACTTATCAACAATATTATGATGACGGCCATAAAACTTTTTAAGGGCCCTGATTTAAAGTCATTAAAACTTTGGCGAAAGCCTTGAGTCATAAAACCATATAAAACCTACATTTTAACCAGTTTTTGATATTTGGATGTATGGTAATTAAGGAGTTAGTGTCGCGGTATCTAATGTATCTTAGGTCGCCAATTTCACCTTTGACAACAACCCGAAACCATAAATAAAGAAAATATTTAAACATTTTCCATCTGAATATTGAAAAATGGATGAAATGTTATAATTTAATTCAAATAATAAATAATGAAACTGTACTACACGAGAATTACATTACAATAAGTATTATTATTGTTGTTATTATTATTTTTTTTTTTTTTTGCCATTTGAGACATATATTTTAATGTTGTGAAGATAATACATAAAAAGATAAGAAAATGTTCTATAATCATATTATTAGTTACAAAGTTATTTTAAATTAGATTTCCATTTTATTTATTTATTTATTTATTTATCCATTAAGTCAATTATTTATTTATTTATTTATTCATTTATTTATCCATTCAATCAATCAATTATTTATTTTTTATTTATTTATCTATCCCTTAAACCAATAAATTTATTTATTTATTTATTTACACCAACTTGATAATTTTTTGTTAGTAGTCCATTAAGCAAAAACATTTTAATTCCTTAGTGATATAAGCAACATTCACTGGTCATATCTAAAGTATATTTTGAAGTCAGACACTAGATCAAGGATGAGGCATAATATATTGAAAATTGTTGATATAATTGTTAAGGTATCATGTACCTGATTTTTACATTTATATTTATTTTTATTTAAAATTGACATTATCTCAAATACAATTTAGTATTTTATTTCTTTTTGTTATTTACCCTTATTTATACAGTTACAATATTGTTTAGTTTCACAATAAAGTTTACACAAACACACACACACACACACACACACACACACACACACACACACACACACACTAAGCAACAAATGCCACAGGTGTCTTAATTATTACTGTTAACAAACTACCCGATACAACCTAGTTGAGGTAAACATAGGACACATACTCTTGACGCGGTTAAAAATTGTCTTGAAACTACAGTCAATGTATATTTTGATAAATTTATTAAACAGGTAATTAAATATAATTTTCCATGTTAGGAAAAATAATAAAATCAATTAAAATGCATTTTATTTTCTTTTTTTTACCCTTTTTTACGTTTCATGAGAAGAGAGAGAGAGAGAGAGAGAGAGAGAGAGAGAGAGAGAGAGAGAGAGAGAGAGAGATGAGTTAAAGATGAACAGTTTTGATTGTTGAAATGAAATAGAGGCTAATTTATGGATCAATCACATCCGTTGGATTTGTTCAAACTCAGCATCATCAAGAACAGGGAAATAACATGTTCAGGACAGAAACAGCTTTGCAAAATATTGTAAGTTTCTTTTTGTTATTATGGATTATACTATTATAAGAAAATAAGCATCTTTTACTGTACATAGGATATCATTAATCAATACTTTTTTCACATTTTACAGTCTGTATATTTTTATACATCTTAAAAATGTATCATCTAGAAAAAATCGGTAGCCATCATGCATTTTGAAATAATTTTTATGCTAACGTCTTTGTCTTTGAAATACGGCTCTTACTTCAAGAAATTTGTCACTGTTATTGTGAAAAGCTACACATACATAAAAGGTTGAATCGGATTTGTATCATATTTTGTTCTTCTTATGATTCCCTTTTATTTAATATTCTATGGTTTCACAGAGGTCCCTAGAATTTCAGCTTTTCAGGTAAGCTTTTAAAATTAATAAATAGATCAATAAATAAAATGACTAAATAGATAGATAGATAGATAAATAAATAAATAAATAAATAAATAAATAAATAAATAAATAAATAAAAGGTATTATAGGTGTAGGAGACAATTCATTCATCGATCTATTTATCATCAGACAGTAAATATTTCATATTTTTTTTATTTTACGTCACACCAACATGGTAATAGATGTGCACTGAATTCGAAACTTGTTAGAAAAAATTAAATTGTGGGGAAATAAATAATGATATGAATATGATATTAGTTTCTAGATGATATTGATACGTTTTACATTGACGGTGAAACAGCATAATTGGAAACCGTATTATCAGTGAGTGCAATCCGAATGGTATAAAATCAGTGTTTTGTTAAAGAGGTATATATGATTTTACCAGTGGCGGGGTATTTCTTTGATAGGGGTGAAGTTGACTAGTTTTATTTATTGTTAATTATTGTATCTCACAATGGAAGTTAGCATCACTAAACTTCAGCAGTCACGAATGCAGAAAATATTTTTTAGGATTGTCATAATTTGCCGTGTTACTTCCTAAAAATACCATTATGATCAAAGCATGAATTCTAGTTAGGCCAGCACCAAGTCAATTCGGCACCTAGTCATTTCGGCAACTGACAAATTTTTTCGGAACCGAGTCAATTCGGCACCGGCAATAGGTCATTCCGGCCACTCGTCCGAAAAATTGGTAAAGACCACAGGAGCTTCTAATTAACAACAACAACGATCACTACAACAAAAAAGTAACATAAATCAAATAAAACTACTCTCCACGTAGCACAAACGAGACAAGAAGGTGCACTCAGTTGTACTCCCTATTTCACGAACTTAATTTGTCCTTAATTACCATTTCAACCTCATTTTTCTCAGTGCAAAACTTTGTGACCAAAATATTTCTTAGCAACAGATTTATTCATTGAGGTTTTAGATGAACAAAAAGTATCAAAAGTAGCACTGGCCTTGGTCCGAATTGCCTTTCGGAACCTAATTCACACACACACACACACACACACACTCTGTCTCTCTCTCTCTCTCTCTCTCTCTCTCTCTCTCTCTCTCTCTCTCTCTCTCATTACTCAGGTTGTTAAACTATTCTTATTTTTTAACCACCTTGGTTTAGTCTTTTTTTCTATAAATTTATTAGTAGGCAATGAAAATCATAAGCAAATATCTCTCAAACTTTCATGCATTGATCCACAAAATGGTTCATATCGGAACTGCCACCGCTGACTCTAAACTATATAAAACTAGTTAACTGGAGACAGTCCCTTGTATTAACAGTCCTGATATCTTTATCTATGAGATTAAAAACAACACTTGTCGGGAAGATCTCATTTGATTGGGACAGTATCCGAATTTGCAACTGTGACCCACATTATTAAGTGTAAAACTACTAAAATAAACCACAGGTACTTGGGGACAGGAGTAATTTTTTTCATTAATTTTGAACAATCTTATGATAACACAAATAATTACCCAGAATCGAAAAAAAAAATCTAATTTAAGAAAGTATGTTGGTTTGTTTGTCAGTGGTTTTTTGCGGGTACTCTAGTTTTCTCCACCAATAACTAACCGCCTTGATAGATGTGAAAAAATTTGACAGGGACATAAAACACAATCCACTCACTAGCTCTTGTTTGTGATTCAATATGTGCTTCTGTATGGTTTTAATTCACTAAATGCAAACTTTAGTCTGAGTAAATATTCATTTTTTCTTTGTTTTTAGAATAAAAAGAACTGGTGATTTATAAAGAATAAAAAAGTGAAACCAACTGGGTGAAAGAGAAAGTAGTGAAGATGATAAGAAATGTAGACATTGTGTCATCGGAGTAAAATCTGCCGAAAAAGAAGAATGGAAAGCAATTTAGTATGAAAAATTAACAACTTCAGAAATAACCGTGCAAATATTACCTTAAAGTCATAACCAATGATTCAACACAAGAGAATTCCAGATTCCAGTAGTATATATATAACACAAATGTCAAATTACATAATTTGAATGACTGTTTGATAGTGACAACTGAAATATTAATTTGAGTTCCTAGGATACAAATCTAGAAATTAAGAAGAAAGTCAATTTTACCTTAAATATTGTATATTCAGCAAAGTTTAGCGGTACACCTGAGATTTATGCCAAACTGTAATTTCTTTGATTTATGTGCAAATGTTTAACTTCAGACTGAGATTGTAAAGAAATATTATAAGTAAATAAAGTTTCATTTCTTTTGTATTTTATAAACTTGTCTTTGAAAATATTTGAGCTTACCGAATTTGTTCAAATTTATCGAATAGAAAAATTATACATATCGGAATTTTTATTAATTGAAGGTGGTGTGAAAATCACATGATTGTACAAAAGAAAAACCTTAATGTTAAAAGGTTGCTAAATAGAAAGTGTACTGTTCAGATCATAGAGGAATCTGATAAAACATGCAATAAAGAAAGATTGTGTAAAGATGGGAAACGTCATTATACTGGTATAAGGAAAGCATATGACATGATTTGCTGAAATAATAAATGCATGAATAGCATGGTTGAAATCTGCTGAGCTCTATAATACTGACAGATTGATTAAAGAGTTAGATTTGGGTTTTTATATAATATTGGAACTTTGATTCATCAATTCATAACACGGAGCAGTCAAATTTTTACATATTTTCCTAAAGTATCATTTTAATGCTTGCATGTTTGGTTTTTGTATATCTTTATTTCGCATCATATACACAAAGGTGGTCTAAGCCAGCGTTTACGAATCACAGCGTCTCTAACAGCCTGGGTTCGAATCCCACTCTGGAAAAATCCTAGTGTGAGAAAGTTGGTCAGTTCACTTGAAAAATAATGAATCTAAAGTTTCAAAATTTTATACATTCAAATCCAGCTAAAGAATGCTTTCAATGATGGAACAAACCTTATTTTTAAATTAATTTCAAATTCTAAACGACTGAAAATTTTGTTAATGGTACATTTTCTGACAGCACAAAGTACTGCCTACTGAGTTATGGATACCTTCGGGGAGTTTTACTGCACCAACAGCGGTACCCGCTCAGGGGTAGTAAATATTAAATACAAATACCAGTTAAATTTTGATGTGCCAGATGTGCACATTTCAGAAATTTATTCCTCATCATGACACTAAGAGCGAAAAGTTTCATACATAAAAAATATACGCCAATCAGTTGAAAATAATGAATCTAAAGTTACAAAATTTTACAAATCCAAATCCAGCTAAGGAAAGCTTTGCATGAGGGAAAAAACCTTAGTTTTAAATAAATTTCAAATTCTAAAGGACTGAAAATTTTGTTAAATGGTACATTTTCTGCCAGCACCAAGTAATGATTACTGAGTTATGGATACCCTCGGGGAGTTTTACTACACCAGCAGCGGTACCCGGTCAGGGGTAGTAAATATATAATACAAATACCAGTTAAATTTTGATGTGCCAGAAGTGCACATTTCAGAAATTTATTCCTCATCAGTGACACTAAGACCGAAAAGTTTGATACATAGAAAATATAAGCCAATCAGATGAAAATAATGAATCTAAAGTTTCAAAATTATATAAATTGGAAGACGTAGAGCTAGATACATTATCCGACTGGATAAGGACAATTTAAAATTTTATGAAGTCAAGGATTGCAAAACTTTAAGGGTCAGCGGGTACTAAACCTTCAATAATGCTCAGTGACCCTGAGATTTCTGCAATCCTTAATGACACACATGACACGTTTGTTGTTGTCCCAGCTGATAAAGCTTCTAACAACAAAATTTTTGTTTGTAAGAAATTCTAGGTTAAATATCTTATTAAGAAGCTTGGTTGGTTTAGATAGTATATCGGAGAATCCTATTTATACCAAATCTAATTTTACAGAAGATGAAGTTCTTTCCAATCATAGGGAGTTCTTGAATCTTTCGGTATCAATTTAAAATAGGAAGAACTTAACCTGCTTTACTTGTATTGGATTCCAAAAATTCACAAAACTCCATACAAGAAAATATATATAGCAGGTTCCTCTTAATGTATTACTAAATCATTATAAATAATTCTAACTCTAAATTTGACAGTCGTCAAAGATAGCCTTCAGACTTATTAAGAAACAGTCTATTCTACATCTGGTACAACCGAATGTGGATTCTCAAAACGTCTAAAGAACAACTTATCCATTTTGTTTCTAATACTCTATCTTCGGTAAAAAGTATAAAAACTTTTGACTTTTCTACCATTTACACCACTATCCCCCGATTCTAAATTGAAAGAACGTCTAAAACAAATCATTCAATTTTCATTCTTTAACAAAAACGGTAAACCAAGATATAAATATCTAGTGCTCAACAGGGATTCTAGTTATAAAACACTATACAGACTTCAAACAAAAATATACTGAAGATACTATCAACAAAATGTTAGAGTTCTTGAAAGACAAAATTGTTGTGTTTGGCAATATAATCTTTCAACAAACAATAAGTATACCAATGGGCACAAACTGTGCACCTTTGGTTGCTTTTTTGTTTCTTTATTCATATGAATCAGAATTTTTACAGAACCCTGTCAAATCTGGAGAAAAGAATGTAACTAAATCATTCAACTACACATACAGATATATAGATGACGTTCTATGTCTAAATGTCTAGATAATCCCAAATTTGGAGAATTTGTGAATGCCATTTATCCAAGTGAGCTTGAAATAAAAGACACGACAGATTCTCCATGTTCTGCTTCATATTTGGACTTATACCTTAATTATGACACCCACGAAAGGTTACATCTGAAGCTATACGACAAACGTGATGACTTCAATTTTTCTATTGTCAACTTTCCGTTTCATTGCAGTAATTTCCCTGCCTCTCCTGCGTATGGCATATATGTTTCACAGTTAATACGGTATGGTAGAGCTTGTTCCCCTTATGGGGGATTTCTATACCGAATCAAACTTATAATTAAATTATTGACGCAAGAATATTGCATCCCCCTTAAACAGTTTTATGGCCGTCATCACAATATTGTTGATAAGTATGTAGTCACTGTATCCCAACTTATACTGGATATATTTGACTTACCATAGTTCTTTGTTCCTTTCATTCTCAAAATTAACTTGCACGTAATGGGTGTAGGTAGTTAGACAGGAGGTGTTAACCCTTCCGTAGCACCCGGCCTCACTTCCTTGAAGGAAGTTCACGTGTATGACTTATATTGCCAGCTTTCAAAGTTTTTTCTTGTCTTTTTGGATTGTGATCTGGAGAAGGACCGTATGTTTGTTTTATTTTTAAACTCTATTGTACCTGTATATAAAGATCACCTGATTATACAGTCTACATTGCTAAGGTAGCTTGGGTGGTCTTTTTATACAGGTTTTAGTGTTTTTGATCTCTGGTGGAAAAAAGCAATGATGTATAAGTAAGTGAAAACTGAAAATCATTGTAAATGTATTGGCATAAACTAATATTTATGGCATAAAAATCTATCATGTCGATTCATCACAAATTGGAAGTTACTGTAAATGACTTTAATTTGTGAGTATATAATATCGCACGGTTTATTTGGAATGAGGTATGTAAAATATTTGCGTTTTAAACCTTGTGTTAATTTTTCAATAGCATGTTATTCTACCAATAAAATAAAACGCAAAAATAATATAAGAAAATATTAAAAAGGTTCTGAAAAACGAAATTATCAGAAATTTGCATTAAAGCTGATTTATTGCTCCTGACACGTCTTTAAATGCTAGTTAACCGAATTTCAATTTGACAAATGGTGCGTCTTTAAATGCGCGTAAGCCAATTTTTTTTATTGTAATTGTTACCGTTATCTTTGACCTTGTGATCTGATTTGCAATTCCGTGCCACGTCTTATCATAAAGAATAATTTGACAAAGTTTGAGATCAATCAGACAAATAGTTATTCTTCAAATTCATGGAAACGGTTAGAAACAGCAAGAAGGACGGGCGGAACCGACAGAGTCAATATGTAGCCCCTGTTCTACAGGTGGGTGCATAACTGCCCAAACATTGTGTTAAAAACATTTAGTTGAGAAACAGCATTAATTCTATAAATTGTTCATGATGAAACTAATAATTTTTCCCGGATGCACTTTGTATATTAAAAATATAGCAAATATCTGCTAAAGTTTGATGTGCCATATTGAAATCGGGAGAAATATCATTATAATATCACTTATTTTAAACTTTAATTTTAGTAAAGAATTAACCAAACATTAGGGAATTTAATTGTTTGGTTTTTGTTTCAAGATAAATTGATTGGTTGTATTTATATTTAACGTCACGTCAGCAAGTTTGCAAGACTTATATAATTATTTGCTTTTTATCGAGTTCTTAGGAAATACTAGGGCATAGCCTTTCCTATTATTTAGGACAATAAATCAAATAATCGACACTCTTCTTCTTAAATTTCTCTTAGAGGAATCATTGTTGCAAATTTTACTTTTGACCGGCACGCTTCATGATATGACGTCATGTTCTGAAACATAATATTTGTCATGATCTTATTTTTCAATTACCCTGATAAAAAGCTTGAATAATTATCGTCATAAGGGGGATCGGCAAAGGTAATTTATTTATACTTACCTAACATTGCTAGGCTTGCTATATACGGATGTATTTCTAATGCCTCCTGGATGGTTTTTAAATTTCGACCATCAAGACTCATTGATTCTATTTTTTCTTTTTCTGTTTCTCCTGTCTTCGCTATGATATCGCGAAAGATATATAATTTTAAATCAAACATGTCCAGCGTCGTTATCAATTTTATCGAGTATCGAAAAATCAAAAAATTGTTTGTTTTACACGGTTCAACAGCTAAACCATTTAATGGCTTGAGTTTAAAACAATACATATAGCTATCCCAACTGTCGAATGAAATTGATGATATTTTTTCCCTTCCAATAAAATATAAATAACTGGAAAAAGAAAATGAAATACATTAAAGAAATTTAACAATTTCACATTTACAGAATCATAAAACCGGGAAAAGCATGACACAACAAACAAAAAAAATACCAAAACAAGTTAAAATATATAAACCTATATATGAGAGTTTTCTTAGACAAACACATTAGCTTATAAATATCTTGTGTTTACATTTATTCGATATTTCACGAAAATATAATTTATAGTTGTTATCGTATTTGATTCAAATTTATGGTCGTAAATTTAATCACAAGCTGTGTTTACAAAATACGAGGGTGAACAATAACGTCGGAAATTATTTTTATTCGGATTGAAAAAAACTATTTTAATTAATTTTAATGAAAACGTACCCGTTAAGAAAATCTATTTTTACATCCTGTATGTAACTTAAATCATGATTTAAAGAATCTATGGTATCAAGTCTATTTTCCTGCTTTATTGCATTGTTATTAGAAAAGCGCCAAATATTTTCCCCGTTCCACCAGTAAATATAATCCGATATCCAGTCTATGTCAATAAAATATCTGTTTCTTTTAATGTGAGCTAAATTTATTTGCCCTGTTATAAGAAATATATATTTCATCTTTATTATACGTGCCTGATATTTTAATTACCCTCATGAAGGAAGAGAATATAATCATCAAGAAACACAAGTATTTTAGCTTTGGTTTTATTGGTCTAAATAACAAAATGAAATTTGTGTATACCCTTATGCCTCAAATACTCAATTTATGTTAAATGTCATGGTTTCTAATGCAGTAAATGCTAAAATCAATATATTTCTTCAAAATGTGCCTGCAACGAGTTTTAAGCAGAGATATTGTTAATGCCATTTAACAATAAGAATATAAAATTGCATTAAAATAGTAAGTGATAAGTTTTAAAAAAATGTCAGAAGTTTTCAATCAAAGGTTATTTCACTTTTCACTATGGTAATCTTTGTTTTGGGAGTGACCTATCGAGATGTAACGTAGTTTGTCAGATGGTTAATCAATATTTAAGTTATCATTAGACTTTCATATGTAATGAATAAAAATGATACTTAAAAAGAAATAATAATAATAATTGTAGTAGTAATTATCCTTATCAATATTATTATTGTAAGTAGTAGTAGTAGCTGTAGTAATAACAATTTTAAAACACATACTGTTAAATTTTGATGTTATTATACTCGACAAATATTTTAGGATGAAAAGTAATGATCAATTTATTTCTAAAGATATTCAACAATATTCAATTCTGATCACTTCGACACATTAATGGAACATTTCATATTATTTTTAAATAAATCCAGCAAATGTAATGATATGAGGATAAAATACACCCCCTGAAAACAAAATGGAATTCAGTATGTGACGAAAAATAGGTAATATTCTTATCTTGTCATCAATAGCGGGTATGTCCTCCATTGGGTTTGATGACAACCACATCACCTTGAAATGGATCGGATCAAGCAACGAATCGCAGATAAAAAAAACATTAAGTCTGTTTCTCACTGTTTGACTAGAAATCCACCCTCCAATAGCTTGTCTAAACTGATTGTTTAACTATGCATCATATTCAAACCCGTTTCGGTCCATTCTGGCTTTAGTAGCGCTTGATTTTCCTTAATGAGGCCTTTCTGTTATACTTCCAGTATGCTGCAATCAATTCTACGGCAATGAAAAACTCTTTGTGACACATAAAATATTGTGAAACTGTCCTTTGTTCCTGTCCAGATAGCAACATTCTTATTGTCAGGGCATTTAAGTTGTAATTTAAGAACGTGATGACTTCAATTTTTCTATTCTCAACTTTCCGTTTCCGTGCAGTAATTTCCCTGCCTCTCCTGCGTATGGTGTATATGTTTCACAATTAATACGGTATGGTAAGGCTTGTTCCCACTACAACGAAGGCAGTTGCTTACAATTAAAGTGTTGACGCAAGAATATTGCAAACCTAGACTAATCAAGGCCCTTAATAAGTTTTAATGCCGTTATCACAATATTGTTGTTAAATATGCGGTCACTGTATCCAAACTTATACACGATATATATTACTTCCTTGTTCCTTTAATTACCATGTTGACATGTAAACATAAACCAGAAAATGCCATACACCTTCGACCTCCCAAAATCCTTTTTTAACTCATGCTAATGTATTCGTTTATAATCAGGTATACAAAAAGATTACCTCCTAACAGTAAGTAGAATTTTTAAAGCAATAGATCCTAGTATAATATGAAGATAATAAGATATCATTATTATTTAATATACATAACATAACCTTTCTGTAAAGTGTGACCCTCATATTTTTGTCAAGTAATGTGGAGAATCAAACTAAGGTACAACTTTATATGTGCATGAAATAAAATAAATAAATGTTTTAGAAACCTTTTTCGCTGAATGAAGACTTGATGATACTGTTATCATCCCTCCGAATCAAGTACAGATATCTATCAACGGGATTAAATACAAAGTCTTGAATTGAAAAATTGAAATTCATAAAAATGGTTTTTTTTCTTTTGATATCATTCAACATCAAACCCGATGAAGTCGTTGACATTAAAACCATTCCCATATCTAAATTTAGAAAACAAACGACCTGTTTAGTTTAAAAAAAAATCACTACATATATTTAAACAATTTCCGAAATCTGCACATCTGGCACATCAAAATTTATCTGGTATTTGTGTTATATGTGTACGCAGTATTTATTGCAAATTATCACTTAAATGCATAAAACATGTTAGTTTTTAAAGCTGCATTAAGTTTTTTTTTAATTTCTTGATTTTTTTTTAAATTAACAACTTATAATCACGTTTTGTGAGATTTATTTTCTAAAATATTGTTTCTATTAGCTGTAAATAAACGGAATCCTCTAACGGGTTGGTCAATGTTTAACGAAGACTATTACTTGCTTGGAGCAAGCACACGGATTTAAGGGAATTCTAATGAATCGAAGGTAAAACCTGACAAATTGTATTAATTGTCCGTCATTTATATCCACATTTATTCGCAATGGTGTTATTTATACCTTACAATGTCTTTAATGACAAATATAATGAAATTCTGTGTTTTATTCATCGTATTTCAACGTTTTGTAAGTTGTGTTTAAATGACCCGGTTTTTGTGACGTAACCCTGTTTTAAAATTAGATCCCACAGGCTACATTTTGATTGGAAATAACTGTTATTTCTGCATTTCTTCGAGCTTTTGAACCAAATGTAACATTGTTCATTAGGAACACCATTAATTGGGTCAGCACCGTTTTATTGTTTTACTAGGAAAACTTAATGCAGCTTAAAAGGCATAATTCAGATTTACCTATATTTTTAAAAGATTTATCGAAGACATCACAATATTGTTGATGACATTGAAGACAATGTATGCAATCTCATACTTGATATATTTGGCTTAACATAGGTTCATATTCCTTTCATTCTCAAATTGAATTTTCACGTGACTAGTGTAGCTAGCCAGACAGGAGTACCTTCACAAAGTACCCAGCCTTACTTGCTTGATAAAAATTAACGTGTTTAAATAATCAGTCGGTATTTAAAGTTTTTACTTTTCTTTTGAGATTGTGATTTGGACATGAACTGGTATGTTTGTTTTATTATTATTAGTAGTAGTAGTATTTACAGAAATGTAGTAAACAAAAGCTGGATGAATCAGCTATTTCTTATCCTGTTTATTTAACATTGACTAACTCAATATATAGCACTAATAAAATAATTCTTAAAGCAAATATGAGGTAAACTTGCTTCAGAAAGCATTTTAATTTTAATTTTTAAACCGCCATTTAATCAATTTAAATGCTATTTATGGAAGTTAAATTTATTCTAAACGTACCCCCAACACAAGTTTTGTTGTCTTCTTGTAGGGTGAATCCATTTTTACACGTACATCTATATGATAAACCACCCTGCATATTTACGCAATCCATTCCACATTTTCCATTTTCGATTCTGCATGGTAATAAAGCTACAAGAAATATATAATACAAATACCTTTTAAATTTTGACGTGCCATATGTTCATATTTCGGAAAATCGTTTTCAGTGGAGCTTACACATCATAAATTGTAAATATAATTTATAAATATAATACAAAAATTATATAACTGATTTCCTAATGTAGCAAGCTATTGATAAATTGGCAGACATGCATGCTTTTAAAGTGCAGTTCTGGTTGTTAAGCGAGTTTTGCATTGTATCTTTCATACCAGGATAAAAAGCGCCATTTCGATTGATATCTTTACTTATGAGGAATAATTTTCCGAAAACTGCACATCTGGCACATCATAATATAGCAGGTATTTGTTATATATTTAGCAACAAATTTTTGTCATACTGTAAAACGTACTAGTTGTATAAATTTCTTGAACAGTAAGAAACATAAACATTTGAAAAACCGGGACATCTGCGTAAAATAGTCTAATATTGTTTGAAGAACTTGTGTACCAAACATTACACCATTTAATAATTGAAAACATTACGACAAAAAGTATATTAGAAATAGTAACGTTTTAAGGATTCAAAATTACATTTTAATTTTTTACGTCAAACAAACATTTAGGCAGTTAGTAAATGGCTTTATACAAAAAGATAGTAAGTAATTTAATGAAATATAATTTTAATTCTGATAAGCCATATTTGCACATTTTAAAAATTCCTTCTAATGTAGTGACATTAAAGGCCGAAAAATTAATAGATAAAAAAGATATTCCAAAACTGTTGAAATCAATGAATCCAAAGTATTTATACTATATGAATTCAAATCCAGCTAAGGGATGCTTTGCATGAGGGAACAAACCTTAGTTTAAGTAAATTTCAATGTTAAAATGGCTTAAAAATTGGCAACATGGTACATTTTCTGACAACCAAAAAGACTGCATACTGTAGAAAAGCCATAGAAGTTACATGTCTCAATTCAAAAAATTTTGCCACCTCACAACTTTCTAGAAACACTTTTTTAAAAATAAAAAAGTTTTTTGACAATTTATTACTTATATTCAGATAATATTGACACCTACAGGTGACACCTGTTGGCAATTTGTTTCGCAGAAAAAAGATAACTATAGATTTTAATATCCAGGTCTTCTTTTGCTGACAATAAGGTTTATCTAAATAAATTTATTGTTTCCTATAAGGCAATGTTTGGTCATTTAATTTACATGCCCCTGTAAAATTTATAATATGGATAAAATGCACTTTTAAAATAGATAGAAAGAAACTATAATAATACTAGCGAAGAATTCAACATAATTAAAGACAATTCAGTTGAAAAGTCAGACTATAAAAATGTAAATATAGTCTTTTTTGGAATTGTAATTTGAACATGAACTGATATGTCTATGTTTTTTTTTATTTTATGAATTCCGAAACAGAAAAATGAAATATAATTGATAAAATAAACTTAATTTTTCTAATAAAGCACAAACATACCAGTCCATATACCCACAAGGATTTCTTTAGCTAGATTAAAACAAATGTAGTAAGAGAAATATTGCATTGCATGAGCATATGAGACCAGTTGGCAACCTACACAATGTTTTAATTGTATAAAACAAAACAATTAATATCGATAATAATTTGCTTAATTTTTTTTGTCATACTTATGTCTTGTTATACAATTGATACAACAGTAATTCGTCAATACCTCAAAGGAAACATAAAGTATATCACTGACATAACTTTTTGTCAAAGTCCTAACGTAAATAGTTTTAGTCAGGAAATGTATTGTATGTATTGTATGTATTTTTAGTGAACATATAACATACAAGGACTGGTATGTTTGTGTTTTATTTATGCTGATGTGGATGGAACAATTAAATTAGAATTGATTACTTACCACAAGATTTTTTGTCGTCCTTTAGCACATAACGATAATCACATTTACACATATAATATGGTTCTTTAGGAGATAATAAACAAAGCTGAGAGCAATTTCCATTATTAATCATACAAGGACTGCTGCCTAAAATAAAATAATATTACGTTAACACAACTACTCTTATCAGAATAGATAATTACGATTTTTTTTAAGTGTCCCAGATTAAGACACAAAAGACAAACATTTTGTTTTATTCTTTCGACGTCTTAAACTCTTCTGTTGTTTCTGTAGTTAAAGCACCTAACAATATCTTAAAGAAAACTTATATACCTAGTATATAATTGATAAGTTTAAAAAATAATTAAAACCAAAATTGCAAGGCTACGATTTTTCAATTTCTAAGATAGTTGTACAGTTATAAAATTTCTAATTAGTAAAAGTGCTAAGATATTAATTTTATTTTCATTTGATGTTTGTTTAATTCATAAGCTTTATGATGTTGTGAAGAAAAAAATTTGAGAAAAATTTCAAAATGTAAATTTCAATCAACTTTTAAGATCATTTTATTGATTCCGATAAAAAGAGGCAATGTGCATTTAAGAAGAAGTGATGAATGATTTTTTAAAGGACAAGGACTGGTATGGTTGTGTTTTATTTCATTCAAAAAGAGTTAACTGTTGTTAATTTAAATCACTTGAATTTCGTCTGGCATTATCCTTTATAAACAATTCAAAAGCAATAAAAATAGAATAATACAATTCGATATTTTTTAAAATTTAAGAGGGAGCAAAATTAACATTTTACACCATTTTATAGAATAAACGGATAATATAACACTTGATAATTTTGTTTGAAGCTATGATTCCATAATCTTACCCTCTTTAAAATATTTTATTACCTGCATATATTTTAGAAATTTAATTCAAACACTGAGAATAATCTTACTCTGATCATTAACAAAATCAATATTATATTCCATTTGTTACCTTTTTTCCTAATTCCATGATCATATGCCGCCATTGCTTTCACAGTGTAATTTGTTGAGTATATAATAGAAATATCACCACTTGAGTATTTATTAATCATATATATCATGTTGATTTCTACAGTTGTCATCTCTGCTATGTATAAGAATTCTTCATTAATAAACATTTTATAAATTATTGTTGTTTGCCTCTTTACATTTTCCATATTTATGCCAGAGTACCTACAACGCCATATTTGATACGATTGACCATCATAAATAGACCAGTAGACTTTTTGCTCCTCTAGGTCCAAAGCAATTTTAAATATTATATGCTTGGGTTTATAAACAACGATGAAATTGCCATACCGTATACCGTCCATTCCTTCTTTTATTATTACTCCCACATAAGGAATCGAAATGAAAACTAAACTATAATAATAACAATAATAATAATAATTTAAGACAATAAACGTTCTGGGAGTGTGATTATCGATATAAAAAATATATAAAACATTTCATGGAGAACAATAGGTAATTAGATTCATAGCACAAAAATTTAAAAAAAATAAACTCAAGATATGTTTCATCACAATTTGCTTTTCATTTAATTGTTTATGCAATATGTGGTTCATTTTTAGCGCCTTTCATCAATATACATTAGATTTGGTATTGTTTCTTTTAACTGCGTAAATATAAGGGGCTATTTGACTGTATTTGTTATCATAAACAATTGGAAGACAATTTAAATAGTTTTCTTTTTTTCACTTTTGAATTATCGATCACTTATTGCATATTACTAATAAACAGAAACTACAAAATTAAGGCAAATTTGATTTTGTTATGTTACTACATGTAAATTTCCTTGCGATGTTATTTGTGGAAAAGTTAGACAGATGCCAAAATACAAATAAAATGTCTTTGAATTCAGAAAAATTTCAGAAAAAAAAGTTTGTTTGTTTATCACAGTGAAATTGTGGGTTTTTTGATTTCATGAAAAATCAATGTTTACAATATCAATTAATAACATAACATAAATACTCTTAAAAAGAATATTTGAAAAACTCTTAAAACGAAGTTTTTGTATAAAAAAATGTAAACATAAACACCATGTTTCTTAGCCTTAATCAGCGAAAAAATATCGTAACATTATACTAGACAATGTTAAAAGTAGTCTAGCACTAGGAATATTTTTTTCGTAAGAAATCACAACACATAAGTTAAATTTATCAAAATAACTTGGAATGCCAGGACTCTATAATCAAAATTTAAAAATGAAAAAACCATTATGTCGTATATTTTTAATTATTTTTTAACAATCGCTATAATAACTAAGATTTTACATTATCATTCTTATTTTATTTCAGAATATAATAATTTAGAGTGAATACTACAGAGAAATACTATTTTTGGCGGAAAAAACCCTTTCAACAAAAGATTCACGGAAAGAAAAGTGTTTAGGACGTCCACATCACCATGTTTCGGAGTGGTCGTAACTTTTGCGGCATTACACTAGTGTACTAAGCGATTTTAACAAAACTTTGTGCTTTTAGGGTTATTTTTACCGGTTTGCTTATTCAGGTTGTTCCTATCCTAAAATAGTCCTTGTTTTGTTTTTAATGCTAAATTAAACTTGCGATTATAATCCGTTTTAAAATTTACCAGATAGAATTTTACCTGGTAAAGATTAATTATTTTTTATTTAATTTATTTATTTAAAAAAAACTATATATAAAGTTTATTATAAAATTTATAATTAATTATTTACATAATTCTATATATAAGGTATGAAGCTTTTCTACCCCGAGCAGGTACAGCTGCTGGAGTAAAACACCCCCGAGTATTCATAAATCAGTAGATAGAACTTTGTACTGTCAGAAAATGTACCATGTACCAAAATTCTTAGCAGTCTTAATTTTTTGAATTTATTTAAAATTAAGATTCGTTCCCTCATGCAAAGCATTCCTTAGCTGGATCTGGATTCATATAATTTTGAAATTTCGAATTCATAAATTGTCAAATGTTATGATTATCTTTTTCATTGTTCCTTGCCCATAATGTCACTGATGAGTAATACGTGTCCGAAATGTGCACAAATGGCACATGAAAATTAAACAAGGTATACACGTATTTTGTGAAATTTTCACTACCCCTGAGCGGGTACGACTGCTGGTGGAGTAAAACTCCCCGAGGGTATCCATGACTCAATAGCAATAGGCAGTAATTTTCAAATGTTTGTATTATCTTTTTCAACTGTCAACATTTCCTGCCCCTACTGGCGCTGATGAGGAAAAACACATTTCCAAAATGTGCACAAATTGCATATAAAAATTAAATAGGCATATTTTACCAGATAGATATTTATCAGGTTAATTTGTGAGCTGATTTTTCCTCTATGTTGTTTATTTACTTATTGATTTATTATTATATTTTTACGAAATATCATTTTATAGTAATATTTAAAATTCATATTCATTCCAATAATTTTAAATAATTTATTAAATAATTGATTATCAAATCTAAAAACTTCCAATTTGTTTAAGTATTTAAATTTGAAAAAGGTAATTAGGTACTCATAAAACAAGCTTCCAAAATTGTGGTCGTATTCTTGTACTGCAAGCTTATTTTCAATTTTGATATCTCTGTGAACTGTATTTGAATTATACTAAAATCACTCAAAATGACACACCTTAGTAGCCCTTATAGATATAAAGAGATCAACTTTTTAACCAATGTATTACTCAGGTTTACATTGACTTTGTTAGCAGTTAGCTCAGTTAGCAGGTAGGATTATTCTAATTACTAGGGGTAAAGGGTACGGTTTTGTTTTGATAGTTATAGATATTGTCACAAGATGATATGGTATACTGGTGATGTTGTAAATATATAACACAAATACCTGCCAAATTTTGATGTGCCATATGTGCACATTTCGGAAAAGATTGTAAAAGATTTTAAAGAGACCGTTAAGACAAAAAATAGGGGTACAGATTATCAGCCTTATTTGATTCGTATTTAGTTTGGCATTCACCAACACAACAATTTAACATCTGATCATAATGTAAAGTCCGTAGTCTAAAAATCATTGTGCAGATGAATAATAACCTCTCCGATCTATTTATGAAGAAGTGATACATGAGATGTTAATATTAGGGGACAATTGCAAGTATCCCCCATTTGATAATTGATGTTAAAAACTGTATAATCAGCGAAGCACATCATTACCAGTTGCTGTGTAAGACAAGAGTTACTAATAATTTGCAACATGACATTAGATTTACAACAGCTTATGAAGAATTCCATCTAGTTGAAAATGCTGACAATGATAACATTCTGATTTTAAAACAAATGCCGACTGATTGCATTTAACAACAGCAGATACTTTTTGTTTTGATAGGAACTTTTACAACTGACCGATCATATTTGCGGATTTTTCAACTGTTTATGCGTTTGTGAATGATCAAATGTATCTTGTCTGTTTCATAATATTTAATGTTTTCCTAATTTAAGAACCTTGTCAAATCTGGAAAAAAGACTGTCGCTAAATCATTCAACTACACATACTGATATATAGATGACGTTCTTTCTCTAAATAATCACAAATTTGGAGAATATGTGAATGTCATCTATCCAAGTGAGCTTGAAATAAAAGACACGACAGATTCTCCATGTTCTGCTTCATATTTGGACTTATACCTCCTTTATGACACCCATGAAAGGTTACATCTGAAGCTATACGACAAACGTGATGACTTCAATTTTTCTATTGTCAACTTTCCGTTTCTTTGCAGTAATATCCCTGCTTCTCCTGCGTATGGTGTATATGTTTCACAGTTAATACGGTACGGTAGAGCTTGTTCCCACTATTGGAACTTTCTGCAACGAAGCAAATTACTTACAATTAAATTGTTGACACAAGGATATTGCAAGCCTAGGCTAATCAGGGCCCTTAAAAAGTTTTATGGCCGTCATCACAATATTGTTGATAAGTATGTAGTCACTGTATCCTAACTTATACTGGATATATTTGACTTACCATAGTTCTTTGTTCCTTTCATTCTCAAAATTGACTTGCACGTGACGGGTGTAGCTAGCTAAACAGGAGGTGCTTACCCTTCCGGAGCACCCGGCCTCACTTCATTGATGGAAGTTCACGTGTATCACCTATTTTGCCAGTTTCCAAAGTTTTTACTTTGTTTTTGGGATTGTGATATGGACAAGGACTGGTATGTTTGTTTTATTTTTATTCAGTTTGAATTCATATGACTGATTCTATAATTTATAATTAATGGTCAAATCTGAAATATGCTTGTTTATGTAAAAATAGTATGTATTATTTATATATGATTTATATTGTTGAAATTTAAAATGAACAAAAATAAATGTTAGTTATAATATCAAAGTGTCGATAATGTATTCTGTTTCCTGTCATCATTTAATGTGTGGTAATTTACTTTCTTGGAGCAAACTATACCCAAGCTGTACCTGGTATCCAATTAGGAAACAATCATAATATTTTTAAAGACAATTTCTTATCTGTTTTTTTTAGAATAAGAACAATTATGAATAAACACTTCTTGCCATGGGTAAAATCTGTTTTATTGGTCTCGACATGTTAAAACGACAGATAAAGCCTAGTGCTAGTAAAGGTTCTTGACGTTAATTGAGATTTACAGTATCAAACTCTTAAGACGGCATGGTTCACCCTGTCCCCACTACGGGGACTTTACACAACAAGGCAAGCAGCTTTCAAATTAATTGTAGAATTTCCAAAATGTGAACATATGACACGTCAAAATTGAACGGGTATTTTTTCGAGGGGGGGGGGTTAAAGATAATTATTGGACATGAACTGTTGTGTTTGTGTTGGTTTTTTTAAATTCCTATTTATTTTAAAGACAACATGACCTTCACAAAAGGTTTTTACACAAACCGTTATAAAATGCATGCAAGACATACTATTACAAAATCGACATCTGTGTCACTGATGAGGAAAAATTATCCGAAATATGCACGTATGACACAAATTTTAACAGGTATTTAATTGTATACCCTCGAGCGGAAACAGTTTGGGGTGGAGTACAATTCTCCAAGAGTATCTATAACTTAGAGGGCAGTACTGTCAGAAAATGAACCATGTAACAAAATTTTCAGCCGTCTTAATTTTTGAAATGTATTTAACACTTAGGTGTGTTCCCTCATGCAAAGTATTACTTAGCTGGATTTTAATTCATATAGTTTAAGAATTTCAGATTCATTAATTTCAACTTATATTTTTTATCCTCAAAATTTTTGGGACCTAGTGTCACAGGTAAGGAATGGTTTTCTTCGAGCGGATAAAGTTGTTGGTGGAGTTGATATTCCCTAAGAGTATCCATAACTCAGTAGGCATGCTGATATGCTGTTAGAAAATGTACCATGTAGCAAATTTTTCAACTGTCTCAATATTTTACATTCAATTAAAACTAAGACCTGTTACCTCAAGCAAAGCATTCCTTAGCTGTTTTTGGATTTATATAATTTTAAACATAAGATTCAATTATTTTTTCACTGTTTAGCTGATCTTTTTATCGATGTTTTTTGGCCCTAGTGTCACTGATGAGGAATGATTTTCCGAATTGTGCACATATGGCACATCAAAATATAACAGGTATTTTGTCGTTTTTATTTATGTGTATTTCATAAAACAAAAGGTGGCTTACCCGCTTTCACAATCTAAAGAAAGATCAGATGGTAGATATCTTAACTCTTGGATTGCATAAATAAAGTTTGATCTGCTGAGCACACAAAGAACACTTTTCTCAATGCCAATTGTAAGGACTAGCAAATATATATTCTTACTAAGCCAGTCATAAGCCAACTTAACCACCGGACTGAAGGAGTCTGATCCAATACGTTTTCTATTTTGGCTAAAATTTAATATAGTTGAACTTAGTAAGGTTAATGTAGACTTATATGAACCTAGAATCAAATCGTTGTCAGTTTCTCCGAAATCGACGTCAGAATATTCAATATCATCATCAATGTTTATCTTCTTTTCGGTTCCGTTACGAATCAGAAAGATTTGTTTGTCTTCGTACGGTATAACAACTACTGGAATATCTGTAAAAGTGTAAGCAATATATATTTATATTACCAATAATGTTATAAATTATACGGTTAAAAAAGCCATGTTTTAACACTCGCGTGTGAGGGAAGAAAAGAAACACTTTTTAAACATAGAAATTCAACAAAATCTGTTCGGAGAAATTTAAAGCCAGGAAACAATGCCATTATATTAGGTTTTTTTTTGTTTTTTTTTTTTTTCCTTGAAGCAGAATGATACAACTATGTGTTCTTGATTGCTTTTAATGTTACAAGATAATTATCGTTTTTCAGCATGATAATTTTGTGACCATATTTTGTTAATTTTAAAACTTAGATATTTGCAGTTTTTGTTGTTATTGGTAACGTAAATGGATTTAATTTATTGCAAAAGTAAGTGTTCAATTTAAAATTATTTTTTATAATTCTTCTTTATTGTTAAAGCATTGAGTCTTACAACAGGTGCATTAAAAATATCTTAAACTAGATTTTTTTCAAATGATTCGATGATCAGTATATAGTGTGATCTTGAAGAAAAACATTTTCTTTATAATTCTTAAATGTTTAAAAGTTATTTTATAAATCAATTTGTTTTTTCAACTTTTGCTAAATAAAAGTAATTGTTTTTATAGACATTCTCGATTCATCGTTATTATTTTGATATTTTCTATAGCAATTAAGATTTAGCATGAATTTGGTTTGTAATTCATACTTTTATAATTGCAATACTTATAACAGTAATAATATTGTAAAAAATTAATTAAACGTATGAAAATCGTATAAAAATCGTTTACTTGTAAGACTGTGAACTGAAAAACATGTCATAATTTTTTTCTTTAAAAATATCCACAGTGCAAAGTTGTACAAATATATTAGTAATAATGATGATTCTGAATTATCATGGAAAAAATTACGAAGGTTTAATACAAAGACACCAGAACAAAGAAGTTAGTTTTTGAGATTATTTTACTGTATGTGTCTAGAAATTTGAAATTAATTATGTTATTATTCATTTCTATTTATTTGGATTATTTCAAGAGTTGTTTCAATGAGCCAACCGTTGAAATGCGTATAGAGTAAATTTGAGATAGACTATTCTCTTGACTTTCAAAAATGATATGGATCTGGTTGTATTGAAAAATATGGTTTTGAAAAAAATGTCTTCAATTTTCTCTTCTCGATCACAAGCATAATGCCTACGTCTTTTTTAATCGGACTATACTTCGAAAATTTTCCTTTTTTACAAAACGTTCAACTTTCATAAGATTATTTATTTCTAATTCTTTTTTCTCCATCTAGAAATCAAGAATTTAAAGAAAATTTGTTATCCAGTTTGAAACTTAGATAATACGTTTGATAATTAGGATACACGACTTTTTTGTCATCTTTTAACATTTTCGGACCCTAGTGTCACTGAGGAGGAATGAATTCTGAAATATCAGAAAATGGAAATCACTTTATCATTGGAGGAACAAAAACAACTTTTTAAACTTAACTGCCCAATTTTTACAAGAAGGTGGCAAGTAATCCTGCATATGCATATGCATCTGCAAACCGCAGAAATCTAGTTTACCGTATAACTGACTCTAATAATAAAATTCATGATGGATACTGTGATATTCGGAATTTGGAGCAGGACGACACCTCCTAAAGGTAATGCAATGAACCGCGCATTTCTTTTGATCAGATGGTTCAGAGGTAAGCACTTGGAGCCGAGAAAATTTACTATCATGACGGACACTCTTTTCGACGCAGGTAGTAAAGTTTAAAAGTTGTCAAATTTTAGAACCAGTTGACATAAATATATATATATATATATATATATATCTGTGTGTGTGTGTGTGTGTGTGAATGTAAAATAGACGGTTATCTAAATAATGCTAGGAAAGACTCTGTAGTCACGTAACTCAAAATTATTCTAATCCTGGTTTGAACATTGAACTTACACAAGTGCATACACACATTGTGCAGATAATTTACGTCCATATGTTGTAATATCACATTACTAGGTACTTTTAGATACATGTTTCAGGCTTTGAACTTCCCGACGAAGGCCTGGTGCATCTATTCAAATAATATGTTTATTCTGTTCTTTGTACGGTATATATCTATATTCCATATGCAACAGTCCGTGTGTGCACTACTAAGAGTATTAAGCATATATTTACACAACTGTTTACTTGTCTTTTATACTTACTTAGCTCATATGAAATTTATGAGTTGAAACCACCGGAATTTTCACCCTGGTTTGATTGCCTAAATGAATATTACACTTTTGTTGTTACTTCTGGCACAAATGTTATGAATTTTGTAAATAGTTTTTGCCCTTTTTGGCTTTTTCTTCTCCTATTCGACACTTTAGCATTCTAATTAAGTTAGCGGTTAGATTTATCTTTTGTATTTGTGTATGTTGCACTATTTTTAATCAACAATACAGTCTTCCCTTTATTTTTCCTTTTTATGCATATTTTAGGCCAGTTCAATAGAGCCTCTTAAAAATTATACATATTCAGTTTTTTATCATTTCACTCAATCATTCTTACTTAGGACATGAGTTACAACTTTTCACTTTTTCTTTAAAATGCATTGGTAATACGCTCATAAGAAAAAGTATATTGAACTGGCTGAAGAAAAAATTTAAACGACAAGTGATAATGCTTCAAGAACCAAACTCCACTCGTGATCCCCTGGGTGACTTTTATATGACTTTAGAACCCTCTCTTGATAAAAAGGTGGAAGTGTTGAACAACTTAAGTCTAATTATAGAAATAGTCTGCTAGACATATAATATAATTGATATTTGGAGAGTTCAGATTCGTGACAAGAAAATAATCACATTCTTTAAAAAAAAAAACAATCATTCTTTTACGTATTGACCATTGGTTAATTCCTATTAGTAATTCCTAATTTTTATCACAATTTGCAACTAGTGATATTAAATATGGTATTCAATCTGGTAATAGTACAGTTGTTTTGAATCGTAAAGGAAATTTTGCAAAAGATAGAGATTCTGTTTTTTGGATGTTTAACTCTTCACTCTTAGACATTCCAGAATTAATAATACTGTATAAAATAAAATTAATCTTTTGAAAGAAAATGATAAACAATTAAATTGAAATTAAAACAAACATATCAGTCCTTGTACAAAAAACAAGCAAAAACTTTGAAAACTGGAAAAATTAGTTAAACACGTGGACTTCCATCAAGGAAGTAAGGCCGGGTGCTCCGGAAGGGAAAGCATCTCCCGTCTAGCTAGCTACACCCGTCACGTGCAAGTCAATTTTGAGAATGAAGGGAACAAAGAAATATGGAAAGTCAAATATAATCAGTATAAGTTTGGAATACAATTACGTGTGAATTAAGAGGAAAAATAAAAACATTTTCTAAATTAAGATCAGCTAACATTAGAAAAGAATAACAAATTCTAATTTCAAGAATTAAAAGTATCAACAACAAATTGCAATTCAACAGAATAAAGAGGTAGTAGATGATCTAGATTTATCACAAAAGCAATTACATGAAATTATTGAAATTAATGTATTATAATTAGCTCCCAGGCTAGAATAAAATGAAAAAAAAAACCATAAAATACCTTTTATTTTTAGAAAAAAAAGAAACAATAAGAATGAGATGATAAATCAACTGATCTCCAATGATAGCATGATTACATCTTCTGAAGCAATTTTAACGGCGGAAAAAAATTATGCAAATCTATACACCTCTTCTTATAGACAGAATGAATAGAAAATAAAATTAATAATTTATTAGACACTGACTTAATCCCCAACTTAACTGTTACAGAGAAAAAATCTTGTGAAGGCCCCTTACACTCCACTCAACAAATGCACTGAATATTAAAAACTTTTTAATGTTATAAATCTTCAGGTACTGATGGATTCACATGCGAATTTTATAAATATTTTTGGCGAGATATTTCTCATTTAGTACTTGATAGCTTAAATGAAAGCATCATACATGTTGTCTTTCAATAGAACAGAAGAGGTATTATCACATTGGTCCCCAAAAAGATAAAGATATAAACTTTCTAAAAAAATATCCCTTCTAAATTTACACTACAAATTTGCCTCAAAAGTTCTTGCAAAACGTTTAAAAGCTATATTACCAAGAATAATTGATCCAGATCAGACTGGTTATATTAAAAATATAGGTATTAGAAAAAATATTCGTATCAATTTTTATTTAATACATCCATCCCAGGTCTTATGTTACTTGTTGATTTTGAAAAAGCGTTTGGTACTTTGGAATGGATTTATTTAGACAAAGAAATCACAAAATTTGGTTTTGGAAACTCTTTTAGGCATTTGGTTAAAATTTCTACAAGTACATAAGTATCTGTGTAATTAATTCTGGTTATGCATCTGATTTTTTTTTTACATTAGCAGAGGGGTAGGACAAGGCTGTCCACTATCACCATATCTATTTTTTGACTTGCAATTAGCGTAAAGAATAACAACTTGATAACTGGAATAAAAATAGGGATAACAGAATTGAAATAGCAGATGACACAACAAGCTTCTTAAAAGATTAAAAATCTGGAGTTGAAACATTCAGAACATTTAATAACTTTAGTTTATGTTCGGGTTTAAACATTAATTTAGACAAAACAGACGCTATTTTGATTTGTTCTTGCAACAATTTTAAACCAGGAACTTTTCCAGTAAAATAGCCTAATGGCATCTGTTTAACTTTCGGCATTCGGTTTCGTGTCAAATATGATAAAAACATTAAACAAAAAAAACTTAAATTCAAAATTAAATGATCTAAAAATAACTTTGAACTTTTGGAAAATGAGAGATTTAACCATAAATGGAAAAATAATTTGATATAAAAGACCTTGGCATTGTTCAAACTGGTATATTCTTTATAAGTTATTCCAGTACCTTAGGAATTCATAAATTAAGTTTAAAATTTAATAAATACGTTTATATGGAAAAGTGATACGCCAAAATCAAAACTGATGTGTTAATACAAGAAATTCCACAGGGTGGTTTGAAAGCTCGAAACATCCAAAGCCAGAAAAAGTATCTTCTGTTAAATTGGAAAAAATACTTTAATCACGATATAATTCTAAATGGAAAATGATAGAAAATTCAATCCGAGGCATATCTCTTTGACCTTCTTTTAACAAGATGTGCTCTTTGCAGTCATTTATCTCAATTGCCAAACTTCTACAGAGATATCTTTAAATTCTGGAATAAACTTACATCAAGTGTAGAACTCAAAATTACAAATAATATTTATGAAGAAAGTCCATGGTATAATAATTACATTACCATAGAAGGCAATACTGCTTTTATTAGAGAATGTATGAAAAGGGAATAATATTTATATCTGATGTTGAAGATAAGACGGTAAACACTTATCCGGTGACATTATTGCAAATAGATATAATTACGTTCCAAATTTATTGCAATACTAAAGTCTATTCAGTACTATCCCAATTAAATGGAAACATGAACTTAGAATTAACACTTTAGAATAAAGTGAAGATTTCTATTGATATTTAAAAGAAAACAAAACACAAATCCCTACATGTATAAATAAATGGTGTAATATCCTCAATCATGAAACATTATGAAAATTTTAAGAAAAAACTTAATCATTTTCATATTCTCTGGTCTCTTGTGCTACATAATCAAGTCACATAACGCTGCAAATATTATTATTTGCATTAATATAATACATAATAAATTACCTTATACCATAATGCCTTATGTAACAATTGAATCCAGTTTTAATATCAAAGAACTCAAAAAGCATGATTTTCATTTATTACTTTATTGATTTACTTTTACCTGTTTTAAAATATGAGTCAGCACACACATACACACACACAAACACACACACATTGTCAACTTTACAAACATATACATTTAACTAACATCCATTCACATACAAACACACACTCTAGGGCATCTTGAACACACACTCACACATCCACGCACACACACACAAACACTTAGCCAACTTAACACAAAAACACACACACAGAGAGACCAACCCACCTTCATTCTCTAAAACCATACCATGTAAGAAGGATATAGTGTCATTAGTTTATTGTTATTCCTTACTCCTTGTATGTTCAATATAGAATATAATTTTCAACTGTTTGGCGTAAGTCTTTAATCTATCAAACTTTTCGGCCCCTAGTGTCACTGATAAGGAATGATTTTCGAAAGGTGCACATCTGGCACATCAGAATTTAGCAAGCATTTGTTATATATTCACTTCCCCTGAGCGGGTACCCCTGCTAGAGAGTACCATTCCCCAATGCTATCCATAACTCAGTAGGCAGTACTTTAGCAAAATTTTCGGCCTTCTTTATATTTTTTTAAAATTTATTTAAAACTATGGTCTGCTTCCTCATGCAAAGCAATCCTTAGCTAGTTTTGGATTTATATAATTTTAGAATTTCAGATTCATTAATTTTCAACTGTTTGGGGTATCAAACTTTTCGGCCCCTAGTGTCACTGATGAGTAATGTATTTCCGAAATGTGCACATCTAGCATATCAAAGTTTAGCAGGTATTTGTTATATATTTATTATGTAATTATATTGTGTTATCTATAAACAATATAACAATCGTCTGACTAAGCAATTTCTTAATCACGCTTAATCTTTGTTTTAAAAATACATGATCCTGTGGTTAAGACAATTCGATTACTAAAATAGAAAAATATTAAAAAACTTTTTTAGTCAAATTTCATATGGAATACCAATAAAATATTTTAATAAAGGACTTATAACCGATTTGTTCTTGTACATTTGTCATATCTGTAGAAATATAAAAAGAATAAAACATGCAAAATGTTTCGCAGACAACAGATGGACATAAATCGAATCGAATTGAATTAACTACATTTTTCAACATTGATAATATTAAACAGACTATTTTGTTGCGCAGATAATAAATGTATCGTTATAAATCCGATATATAAAGATAAGCATGACTTTTCATAAAATATACTAATTTCTTCAACTTAAAATTAAAAAATGAACCAAGTCATTTATGGCAGTTTTCATCACAGAACGTTGTCTTTAACACAAATAATTAGTCAATCTCTAGCAGTCAAGTTTTAGCAATATCATATTGTTATAAATAAAATGAAATTTTAAGTTAATTTTTTTCAGAATCAGCTCTCTAGACAGAATTATTTCATTTATGACACTGCGAGCGCGAGCCTATTAACATGTTAACAGAGAGTCGATATAATAAAATATAAATGAAAGAACAAACAAATTAAGAAATTGAAAATATACCAAAAACGACAAATTCTTTAAAATCTTTTATTTGGTCTGATATTATTATCCTGTCATTTATAATTAGGTACTCCATACGACTCAAAATGTCAATCAATCTAAGTGTCTATGCGTTCTTATTTTTTTTTATCAATTCCAAATGTAGAAAGTTTGAAACAATAAGAATATTATACAACGTGTTTTTGTAAAACACATTCCCCGTTTGAAGTTTACATGTTGACGTTCAACAATTATTTGCTTTGTGTGTCATGTGAGTCATACCTACATTTGCTAAAATTTGATAAAGACTTGTGTGCATTTGAAAGGGATTCATACACAGAAATTTGTGTTTCATTGTAACGAAAGAAATATTGTTCATATCCTTGAGAACAAACAAAGATCTCTTTTGAAGAGACAATTGTTGACGTTTTTCTTACAAGGAAACAGTTATTTGTTATTGAGGATGATCATATATTTTTACTTTTTATATTAACTTTTAAAGCTGCATTAAAGTTACATACGTTCATGTCTTTTACATGTTTTGTTGTCTGCCGGATAGTAACCCGCTCCACAAACACATATGAAGCCTGGAGGGTTTTTTGATAATACGAACAACTGTGTGCAGTTTGCTGTTAGCAATAAATTCCTATTTGTTTCTACAATGAAAAATGTTAGGCAATGATTAATTTCTGCGTACTAGATTAATACTGGACTTTTGTGTTATGTTTAAATATTGCAAGATATTATGAACTTGTATACTTTGTAAACTAAATGTGCATTTATGATGACCTTTACGGTGTTTTAACAAGCGTTTACAATATCATAGATTGACAACAGACACTAAAAATAGTCTAGGTCATTTCATTATACTAAAAATAAGCCTTCACTTTAAGGGTTGTGGTGGTAAAATAAACACAATGTTATACAATTTGGCAATTTGTAATCTAAAAATCTGAGGGTAAACAAGTAAATTGAATTAGTGTCTTTCAGCTTCAGGGTAAGTGGTAAACCTCCTTCACTCAGTAGACAAGACTTTGTTCTGTCAGAAAATGTACCTACCACGTGACACTCTTTTCTGCAGTCATTTAAACCTTATTTAAAACAAAGGTTTGTTCGCTCATGCAAATCTCTGTACATTTAATTTGAATTTATATAATTTTGGAACTTTGATTTAATAAATTTTCAATTGTTTGGCTTATCTTTTTATCTATCAACGTTTTTAGCCTGTTAAGGAGAAAAACTTGGTTATGTTGGTTAAATATTCATTAAAGCGTTTAAAGCTTGGTTTAGAGACGTTTCCATTTTTTCGACTTTTATTATCAAATGTTGTTAAACATTTTCCGAAATGTGCACATATAGAACATCAAGAATTTAACAGTTGTTTGAATATAAATATAAAGAGAACCTATTACAAGTTTGAGGTCAAGATGTGGGAACTCAGATCGAGTGGTAAGATTTTTCAAATCAAAATAGGCTCTGACCCATCTTGACCTCAGTCGAGTAACTGATTATTTTTCTCACATATTATTTACGAAAAAATACCTTACGATGCAAGATTTCGCTAGCGGATGAACAGAAGACGCAACAATATCACAGAACGTTTCACTCACATCAGAATGTGAACCTACGCGACAAAACGAAACAACGATTTTTCTCTTTATATTTATACATCATTTATATATATATATGCTTTTTCTATCCCTTTAAGATCTTAAATCTTGAGAATATACGATTGTTATCTATCCTAGTGACCTTAAAATATAAGTTATGACTGTCTTTTTACATTCAATTTTATATTTAGGCTTATACGTTAACTTTTAATTTATAACAACAACGGAGGGCTATATTTAAAGTTATTTGACAATCGTGATACTTTAAATGATTGTTAAGATTTTACTTCTATGAAACAGTATTTCTGCTTCTCCAGTGTAGATATATTTATTTTACAATTTAAAGTTCGCAAATGTGGTATACAATATCAACACCCAACATAAATAATAACTTACCATGTATCATCTCTTTCTTTGGGTCAAACAATTTCATTATAATTTTTTGTGAAGTATAATTCATCGTAACAATTTCATTTAACCGAATTTGTTGAAATACGATCGATTCTGGCATAACCGTAATTTCTTCGGACGACCCTGAAGACAACGATAACGCGTTTACAGTACGTGTGTTAAACTGAATCCAATAAAGTTTGTCATGACAAATATTTATAGAGGTAGGCAATTTATTCGCTGTAAATTGTTTGATAAGTTCACGCTGGCTCCCGTCGTAAAAACAACGCTGGATTCTCCGAAAAACTTTATCGGTCCAATATACGAGTCCCTTTTCCGTGTCTAAACACAATGACAAAACCTCTACAATGTAATATTTGCAATAAGTTAATATACAAAATTCATATTTGATTCTAATTCCATACAAATTTTAGAAAATAAAATAAAATAGATAAATAAAATAAAATAGATAAATAAAAACAGAACTTTTTTTTACCTGAAATCAATAAAAGGCTTTTAATTCCATGCCAGACATTTGAACTTTCATATGTCCGCAAACATATTAAAAAGTACATATGTTTTTTATTGTTTTGTAAAAAGTAACATATACAATTTACAAATGTAATAATATTGATTTAAATTTGGGTTCCGTTGCAAAAGTTGAAATATAGTTTAAAAAGTAATGGTTTAAGTAAAGGAAAAAATAAAACGGACTACAATAATCTGAAAGTAACGCATGGAATAAAACACGCATTGCTATTCACCTGTACTAATTATTGACGATCCTGAAACAATGACTTTCTTTGAGGTCTTAACACCGCCCATATCAGCAGTATTTATCCCAGGAGACGGTCCGCCATATGAAAAAAACAGTAATCTGTATAAAAAACTTGCAAAAATTAAACATGCCAATTTTACTATAAAAACAATCGCTCAAAAAAATACATATATGGCAAATGATAAAACTAGTCGACAAAAGATATTCATCTAAACTTGTTGTATTTTACGATTAAAAAATGTCCAATGTTAAAAAAAGATTTTTTTCTTATTTAGGCGCCTTTTTTTTATAATTATTATAAAAATTAGTATTATTTTTTATAAAATGGGGGGGGGGTTGTACTGTTTGTGTAAACTCCTATATTTAATTTATATCACTTGTTGTCAACATAGATTTTATATCTTTCAAGTTACAAGCATATTGTTTTTCATTGACGCAAAGATGTACAATATGTGATTTACTTTTAAGAGCAAATTGGGTAGGGTGAAAAATCTTCAAAATATCTCTAACAAAGAATTTAATAAACCAAACAATAAGTAAAATTAGTGGCAAACATGCAGTAAGAAACATGATGAAAAAGCATCTTTAAGGATCCTTAAAGCCTCCTTAAAGCTGCCTTAAATGTCTCTTTAAGGACCTTTAAGGAGGCTTTAAGGATCCCTAAATATGCCTTTAAGGAGTCTTTAATGACCTCTTAAAGATCCATAATTGAACTGAAATGTTAAGGATCTTTAAAGAGGCTTTAAGGATCTTTTAAGAAAATAATAATAGTTTTCTTTTTTTGTTAAAAAAAAAGCAATGAAACACTTTTTTATGATTATTTTTTTAAAATTTTATTTGAAAATAACTATTGCATTTATTTATTTTGAAAAAATAAAGCAACAGTAAATTAAATTTCTTTTTATAACTTTTTAATCTCAAGTCTTTAATTTTATTTATTTAATTTATTTTTATTTATTACATTTTTTAAATTTAATAGACATTACAAGAAATTTTATCATTAAAATTTTCATAAGTTATCCGCTCTCACTTGGAATCGAAAAGTGGTATCTCAAGTTAGGAGTCCATCACCTTACCTGTGTTGCTTTCGGAGAAGTGATACTGATGTTGATAATTATAAAATATAACCCTAACAATATGCAAATGAGATGACGTGACTGAAAGAAAACAAGTGAGAAATTTTTCATTTATTTGTGAACAATTTTCTTTTATTTCTTTTAAAATATCTCTTACAACAAAAGGATCAAATTAATTTTTATTTATTTTAATAAATATTTCATATATAACTTGCTCCAGTCATCATTTTTATATGTATATAGAATTTTAATTACATAAGATAAATTATGTGTTGATAGGAATGCATTCAAAAATTACCTGTAATATACTATAATATCTAACATCAGTCAGCAAGATGGTGTTTGATGATCAAGTGTATTAATCACTTTTTTAATTATGTTGATGACATCTGTTCTTTCTAACTACTTTAACTTGAAAATTATTATTATTTATATGTAATAATTTAAAATGTAACTGATACAGAAGAAGCAGTATGTTAGCTATACAAACATCTTTTGAAATAAATAATTGGCCATAATGTCCAAAATAAATAAATAAATAAATAAATTGATAGATAGAAAGATAGATAAAAATCACAGGACGGAATGTCATCTATAAACCACCTATAAGCCATGCTTATAGGAGCTTATAGATTGGCTTATAGGAGCTTATAGGTTGATTATAGGGAGCTTATAGCACCTCTGTCTATAAGCCTCCTATAAGCCACCTATAAGCATGGCTTATTGGCATTCAAAATATAAGCCATCTATAAGCCATGCTTATAGATGACTTATAGGTAGGTATATATTTTTTTAAAAATAGTGCGGTTTTAAAATGGACTTAATAGACAGTTGGACTTTATAAAGAGGGTAATTTTTATGAGTGGCAACATTTATATTGTTATTATCGAAAAAATAACGAAAAGTATGTAGTTCCTATTAAATACATATCTGATATATATTATAATTTTTTTTCAGTGCATTTTCATCTTTACGCATTTCGTAAAATTATTAATGACTCTCTAGCCATACGCTATCTATACGCCATCTTTTAGTAATAACACAAAGTTTTAAAAAAAATTATGTTTTGTATAAACTTCGTAATTTACACGTTTCATAGTGTTTCTAGAAAAATAATGCATTTATACGTAAATAGAAATTCATCTTTTTGCTATCTTTAAGTAATCGGTATAAGCCTTTGATCTACCAACTATGAAGTGTACCCCGTCCTATGACAATATATTTGATTGAGATGCCACTTACGCATGTGTTTATTTTTTTAAAAATTCTCTTTTATTACAGACATTTATATAGCTAAATACTGATCATTCCGGACATTCGGACATTTCAAGTAAAGGAGTTTTTAGCCTCCTTAGATACAGTGAATACAAACTGCTTAATAGCAAAGTACGAATGCACTATCATTTATTTAATGTAGTGTGTGGATTTTAGTTTTAATTAAAATTGTAGCCATATCTAATTAAAATTTGATTATTTGACTGAAATGAAGGAAAAAATTATTCATATAACAAAAGACATGTCTGTTTGTCAGTGTACAATTTGTTGAACTTTTTCCCGTATTAATGGCACTAGAAATGTAAGGGAATTTAAGTTTATAAAAGAATTTAACTGATTTAATAACAATATTGTTAAATAAGAACATCTACTAGATTTAAATAAATCTAAGCAAAAGGAATTTTATTCCGTCAGCAAGTCGGTCCTCCGATTAATCATTTCAAATCATCTGGTGTTAATTTAATAATTTTATATTCTACACCAGTTCTTCCCACATATTTTGTCAACATCCAAAAATAAAAATTACAAATAACATTGACAAGTTTATCACTGTATTGATACCTGTCAATCAATTAAGCAAATTGCATGGTCAGATCTTGATGATTACAGGTGATGGAAAGTGTCTAATAAACAGGATGTTACCGACTTAGATTATTGATAATCTTCTAACTTCTCGCATGTTAGATAATTTTGTAAATTCAGTGTACAGAAAATGTCAAATGGATAAAATGTTATAATTTTAATTCAAATAATAAAACTGAATGACACGAGAATTACAATACAATAAGTACTATTAATGTAAATTATTATTATTATTATTATTATTATTATTATTAATGCCATGTGAGACATATTTTTCAATGTTGTGAAGATCATAAAAAGTAAGGAAATGTTTTATAATTTATAATCATATTATTTTAAATTCGATTGCCATTTTATTTATTTATTTATTCAATTACGTATTTATTTTATTTATCTATTTATTAAACCAATGAAGGTATATTATTTATTTATTTATTTATTTATTTATCCATTAAACCAATACAATTATTATTTTTAATTAATTAATCAAAACTAACTAATTTTTGGTAGTAGTCCATTAAGTAAAAACATTTGACCTCCTTTTAGTTCACTGGTCATATCTAAGAGTATAGTTTAAGATCAGACACTAGATCAAGGATGAGGTATAATGTATTCAAAATTGTTGATATAATTGTTAAGGTATCATATATCTGATTTTTACATTTATTATTAATTTTTTTATTTATTTAAAATTGACATTATCTCCAAATATATTTTAATATCTAATTTCTTTTTGGCAATTATCCGTATTTATACAGTCTCAATATTCTTAAGTTTCACAATAAACCATATACTCTCTCTCTCTCTTCTCTCTCTCAAATTTATAAAACATGTAATTAAATATAATTTTCCTTGTTAGCCTTATGATTCATGAGAGAGAGAGAAAGAGAGAGAGAGAGAGAGAGATGAGTTAAGATGAACAGTTTTGATTGGTGGATTGAAAAAGAGGCTTATTTATGGACCAATCACATCCTTTGGATTTGTTCAAACTCAGTGTCATCAACAAGAGGAAAGTAACATCTTCAGGACAGAAACAGCTTTGCAAAATGTTGTAAGTTTCTTTTTTATATATTATGGGTTATACTATTATAAGAAAATAAGCATCTTTTAAAGTACATATTATATCATAAATCAATAATGTATGTATAATTTTTAAACATCTTAATAAAAATGTATCATCTTGAAAAAATCGGTAGCCATCTTGGATTTTGACATATTTTTTATGCAGACGTCTTTTCCTTTGAAATATGGCTCTTACTTTAAGAAAATTGTTCTTTTTATTGTGAAAAGCTACACATACATTTAAAGGTTAAATCAGATTTGTATCACATTTTGTTCTTCTTATAATTCCCTTTTATACAATATTCTATGGTTTCACAGGGGTCCCTAGAATTTCAGGTTTTTACGTGAGCTTTTATAAATTAATAAATTGATAAATAAATAAAAAGAACTAAATAAATAAATAAATCAATAAATCAATAAATAAATAAAGACATTATAGGTGTAGGATACAATTCATTCATCTACCGTTCTATCTATCTATCAAGAACATGTTCTAAGGTTTTTTATTTTACGTCACATTAACATGGTAAGAAGGGTGCACTGATTTCGAAAATTATTAGAAATAATCAAATTGTGGAGAAATAAATAATGATATCATTATGATGAAAGAAACCACAATGATAATGAATAAGAAAACAAAATTCCAACTAAAATCAGAAAAAAATAATTGTATTAATAATAATAATATTATTATTATTATTATTAATGATAATTACAATTATAATAATATTAATTATAATAAAACAGAGGATATTTGCCGGAACTTGACCTTGTTTTCTTTAGAATTACATGGTATAAAATCAGTGTTTTGTTAAAGAGGTATACCTGTATAAGATTTTACCAGAGGCGGGGTATTTCTTTCATAGGGGTGGAGTTGACTAGTTTTATTTATTGTTAATTATTGTATCGCACATGGGAAGTCAGCAACACTAAACTCCAGCGGTCAGAAAATTTTTTGAGAGTTGTCCAAATTTGCCGTGTCACTTCCTAAATAAAAGCATGACAGATCCAAAGAACAAATTTTATTCATTTCGGCACCTGACAAGTTATTTCGGTCCTGAGTCAATTCGGCACAGGCAATAGGTCATTACGGCAACTCGTCCGAAAAATTGGCTAAGACCACAGGGGCTCGTAATTAACAACAACCACAAAAAAGTAAAATAAAATAAAACTACAATCCACGTATCATAAAAAGCGGCAAGAAGATGCAATCAATCGTATCCTTATTTCACGAACTTAATTTTCCCTTCATTATCATTTTAACCTCATTTTTCTAAACGCAAAACTTATAAAAAAATATTTCTGAGCTACTGATTTATTGAGTTCTTAGATAACAGAAAGTATCAAAAGTAGCACTAGTCTTAGTCGGAATTGCCTCTCGGAACCTTATTCACACACACACACACACACACACACACACACACACACACACACTCTGTCTCATAACACAAGGTGTTCAACTATTCTAATTTTTGACCCACCATGGTTCAGTCGTTTTTTTTTTTTCTATTAATTAGTGGGAAATGAAAATCATAAACAAATTCATGCATTGCTCCACAAAATGGTTCATATTGGAACTGCCGCCACTGTCTCTAAATTATATAACACAGTCCGTTGTATTAACAGTTCTGATATCTTTATCTATGGGATTAACAACAACACATGTCGGGAAAAAATCTCATTTGATTGGGACAGTATCCCAATTTGCAACCGTGACCCACGTTATTGTTTGTAAAACTACTGAAATAAACCATAGGTACTTGGGGACAGGAGTGAATTTTTTCATTAATTTTGAACAATATTATGACAATACAAATAATTAGCCAGAATCGAAAAAAAAAACTAATTTAACAAAGTATTTTTGTTTGCTGGTCAGTGGTTTTCTGCGGGTACTCTAGTTTTCTCCACCAAGAACTAACCACCTTGATATATGTGAAAAAATTTTGACAGGGACATCAAACACAATCCACTCACTGACTCTTGTTTGTGATTCAATATATGCTTCTGTATAGTTTTAATCCACTTAATGCAAACTTTAGTCTTAGTTAATATTGATTTTTTCATTGATTTTAGACTAAAAGGAACTGGTGATTTATAAAGGACAAAAAAGAAGTGAAACCAACTAGGTGAAAGAGAAAGTAGTGAAGATGATAAGAAATGTAGACATTTTGTCATCGGAGTAAAATTTGCAGAAAAAAAAGAATGGAAAGCAATTTAGTATGAAAAAAACTTCAGAAATAACCGTCCAAATATGATATTATAGTCAAAACCAAGGATTCAACACAAGAGAATTCCAGATTCCAGTATTATCTAATTACATAATTTGAATGACTGTTTGATAGTGACAACTGAAATATTAATTGAGTTCCTAGGGTACAAATCTAGAAATTTAGAACAAAGTCAATTTTACCTGAAATATTGTATATTCAACATAGTTTAGCCGTACACCTGCGATTTATGCCAAACTGTAATTTCTTTGATTATGTGCAAATTTTTTACTTTAGACTGAGATTGTAAACAAAAATTATAAGTAAATAAAGTTTCATTACCTTTGTATTTTAAAAGCTTGTCTTTGAAAATATTTGAGCTTACCAAATTTGTTCAAATTTATCGAATTGTAAAATTATATAGTATATCAGAACAAAAGAAAAACCTTAATGATATAAGGTTGCTAAAAAGAAAATGTACTGTTCCGATCATAGAGGAATCTGATAAAACATACAATAATGAAAGATTGTGTAAAGATGGGAAACGTCATTATAGTGGTATAAGGAATGCATATGACATGATTTTGCTGATATAATAAATGCATGAATAGCATGTTTGAAATCTGCTGAGCTCTATAATACTGATAGATTGATTAAAGAGTTAGATTTGGATTTTTATATAATATTCGAACTTTGATTCATAAATTCATAACACGGAGCAGTTTAAGACAGGCTTTAAGTTTTTACATATCTTTCGAAAGTATCATTTTTATGCTTGCATGTTTGATTTTTTGTATATCCGTATTTCGCATCATATAAACAAGAGTGGTCTAAAGAGAGCGTTTCGAACCACTGTGTCTCTAACTGTCTGGGTTCGAATCCCACTGTGGACAAATCCTAGTGTGAGAAAGTTGGTCAGTTTACTTGCCGATGGTCGGTGGTTTTCTCCAGGCACTCCGGTTTCCTCTACCATCCCAGAACTGACCACCTCGAAATAAGTGATATAATCTTGGTTGGGGCATAAACCACTATAACTCTTTCCACTACACTCAGTCATAAAAACCATTCACAGAAAACATTTACAGTAATTATCTGTACTCTATGTGAGAATGCAAAATATGCTCCGTCAGCATATAAGTGTTTAGTTGTAAACAATGATGATCTAAGCCAAATATGAAGTGGCTTTTAGACTGACATTTATCTTATTTCATACTACTAAAACAATTATTTCCATACAAATTTCACTGAAAGCGAAACATTTTAAAAATATACTTTGTACATTTAATGTATAATTACAGTGTATTAGATCTTGAATCATTTTTATCAAATGATGCACATGTATTATTTTTAAAAAATCGTTAGCTTTTAAAGGCTTATAGATTGTGTTGTAAACCACTTCACCTTTTAAATTTAGGAATATTTATAGAAGGCTTATAGATGGCTTATAGGTGGCTTATATTTTGAATGCCAATAAGCCATCTATAAGCCTGGCTTATAGATGGCTTATAGGTCATCTATAAGCAGCTTATAGATGGCTTATAGACTCCTATAAGCCAGCTATAAGCCACCTTTAATCCACCTATAAGCTGGCTTATAGACAGCTTTTCGTCCTGTGAATAAATAAATAAATAAATAAATAAATATGGTCTTACCGAGTCTAATATTGAACAAAATAAGGAAAAAAATTAACAGTAGATTTTTTTCTGGAATCTGCAGTATACATAATATACTTAGGTACTAGTATTATTCAGAATTTTCTGGTGTGTGTGTGTGTGTGTGTGTGTGTGTGTGTGTGATAACCTTTTTTCCACCGTCAAATTGTGAATTAAATACAGAAAGAGATAATGGTCAGAAATTGAATATATAGAAAGGGGAAGATATTTTTAAAATTCTTTTACGGACAAGTCAAGAATGAACGAGAGAGAGAGAGAGAGAGAGAGAGAGAGAGAGAGAGAGAGAGAGAGAGAGAGAGATGCACTTGAGTTAATTGAGACAGAGTTAGAGATAGAGTGCCGGGAACTGACTATTGAGGGAAAGAGAGATAGACATAGAGGAAGGTCGGCACAAACTGAATATTTTAAAGAGAAAGAGGGGGTGGTCAGCAGAAACTGAATTTTTGAGAGAGAGAGAGAGAGAGAGAGAGAGAGAGAGAGAGAGAGAGAGAGAGAGAGACAGAGAGAGGGAGAGGGACAGAAAGAGAGGACGGAACTGAATATGCTGAGAGAGAGAGAGAGAAAGAGAGAGAGAGAGAGGGTTGGTTCTGTAGAAACTGGATATTTGAGAGAGAGAGAGAGAGAGTAGATAGATAGCAGAGAGAGAGAGAGAGAGAGAGAGAGAGAGAGAGAGAGAACAGAACTGAATACATTGAGAGAGAGAGAGAGAGAGAGAGAGAGAGAGAGAGAGAGAGACGACGGAACTGAATATGCTGAGAGAGTGATAGAGAGAGAGAGGGGGGTTCTGTGGAAACTGAATATTTGAGAGAGAGAACAAGATCGGGAACTGAATACATTGAGAGAGAGAGAGAGAGAGAGAGAGAGAGAGAGAGAGAGAGAGAGCAAGAGAGAGAGAGAGAGAGGGGGACACGAATATGCTGAGAGAGAGGGGGTTCTGTGAAAACTGAATATTTGAGAGAGAGAGAACAAGATCGGGATCTGAATACATTGAGAGAGAGATAAAGAGAGAGAGAGAGAGAGTTTATATGATTATGAATATTCAGAGAGAGAGGGTTATCACCATTATTCCACTGCACTCAGCTCTGATTAAAAACACATTAACATCCAACTGAGATTAAGTTTCTCAGTTAACAGTTATCTTTCTTTTGTGACTCGTTTCTTACTTCAATATTTTCACCTGTAACTTATTCATGTTTGAGAATAACCTTTACCGCAATATACTTATTTTGTTTTAAATATTTACTTTACCAACTCTTTTTCATTAGGAAATGAAACTATTCAAATTCCGATATCATCTTGTGTCAGTTCCATATATGTCAATTTCAAAGACACTAAAATGTGCTCTCTCTCTCTCTCTCACTCATGCTTAATTTGCATCTAAGCATAACACTACCTTCAAATGAAATAAATAAAAAATAAAATAAATAAATCAAATCAAATCAAATCAAATCAAATCAAATAAATAGAATTAAAAAAAAAATAAAATGAAATATATGACCTGCTTAAAATATGGTTTTGTGTTTACTTTTATTTCTTTATTTATTATATGTTTTAAATTTTTAATATTAAAAATGTCTCTTAAAACCACTTCCAAAAACACACTTTACGTTTATTTCCAACACGCAGAGTTAGGTAATCATTTTAACATGTTTTTTGACTTCATAGTGATCTCCTACTCCTACCTAGATCAGAAACTGCACATCAAAGTCAAATGCCGCGCGTAAAATCACCTGAGATATATAATCAAACAAGTACCGCTGTATACAATTAACTAATACCGTTAATTACTTCATGCTTACTGTCGATCTGATTAAAACACGGGTTGTTTACCTGTACTGTGAAAACTGCACATTCGTTATCTAATTCATTTATGAATTAAAAAACAAGTTTTATTAGGAAACTACATATGGCTCCTCTACACAAACATCATGTAGAAATAAGAATTTAGACATGCGTTATCTATGTCCCCTCTGCTGTATAAACTACAAAAAATTCAAAATATACTAAAAGCAAATAATACTTTAAACTGAATGAATGTAATAGCCATCGTTCCATTAAAATTGAAACAAAATTTGTGTTTTTAAAAAACATCTTTAAGGATCCTTAAAGCCTCTTTAATGATCCTTAAAGGTGTCCTTAAAGAGTCATTTAAGGTTCATTAAAGATCCCTATAGATGGAATGGCTTTAAAGAGGCTTTAAAGCACTTTAAGGATCATTAAGGACATATTTCAGGATCTTTAAGGATCATTAAGATCATTAAAGGAAGGGGTTGGTCTTGTGGAAATAGAAGATCAAGACTTTGATTTAGATGAAAACCTATATACTTGTAGATAACACTTTATTTACAGACAGGGATAATGATTGGTGAGATGTAAATTGAAGTAATCATTTTTCAGGGGAATCAATATCCGCATTATTAATCGCAAATAGTAAGGGATAAAAAGGAAAAATAAGAAACAATAACTAAGTAATGATTTTAAAAAAATTGAAAATAATACCAGGATCTGATAGGTTTTATATGTTTTATTATTTGTTTTTGGTAGACTGATTAATTTGTTTAACAACGGTCTCTTAAATATGATTTTGAACAAGGGTTTTTTTTGTCAAACTTAAAAAAAAATGCATAATAAAACTTGTCAAAACGGGATTAACTAAGGTTATTTTAAAAAATGGCAACATTTATATTGCTGAATACTAATATTTATATTCGAATAATTTACGGCTCATTCCACAACAGTGAAAAAAGATCTTCCTGGAATAATAGTGTTGATTGACATAAAAAAATTGATTTAGTTGTTTTTTTTTTTTAGGAAATTTTTAGTTTAAGATTTAGATTTTTATACATTTCGAAAGTGATATAAAATGAACAAAAGTACTAAAACTAACAAAGACATGTTTTATTAAAAATGGCATTTCATCACAGTACTTTTAAAGTAGTCAGAGTTGCAGACAGGGGATAGCAATCTTATCTGATGTCGTTTAATTGTGTTTGGAAATAATGTGTTTATTATATAGAAAGGAAAATGGTATCAATATCAATTTTTGGTATTTTTTATTCATCATCCAAAAAATTGTATTCATCCAAATTTTACACATTGATATAAGCACATGAATTAATACACATTAAACAATTACTTAAAAAGAAATTTCATCAAATCCCAATTTTTTATAATATTTTCTTTTTTTCTGAGGCTATACATAAATGTAGACGATATTTCGATATTCCTATAGGTTTCGATCAGCTGTAATGCACCTTCATAGTGTGGCATCGTATTTCTGAATTTACATAGATTTATATAGCGTTTGATGAGAAGAAAACAAAGATTTACTATCTCACTTTGTGAAATATAATATATACCGAAAATAAAAATAAATGGCTATTTTGTCAATTTAAATATTACCTTTGACGTTTAATTCATCCAGAAAGCGCTACCAAACTGTTCTTAGAATATAACATTCATAGAATAAGTGTATTAGAGATTCTCTAAATTCAGAACAGAAGGTACATAACTCTGTATCAATTAACTTACATCTGTAAAGTTTTGAGTTTGTAAATATTATATTATGGTTTAACTAAAACTGAAAGATCTACAGTTTTGTATCATCAGTTATTTTGAAAGGTGAAGCGTATATTTCTAACCATTCTTTTTCTTTTTTTTTCCAGATTTAGTTTTTCATTAAAAGACTCCTGAACTTTACTTGGAGTTTCCATCACTGTTTCAAAAAGCTTCTTGTAAACAGTTCTTGTAACTTTTCATTCCTTTGTAGTAACTCGATATTCTCATTTGTCACTGCCTTTCATAGGGGAGATTTCCCAGTAATGATTTCCATTGTTTTGGAATTACATGTAATAAGTATAAATAAAACAAACATACCAGTCCGTGTCCATATCACAATCCCAAAAACAAAGTAAAAACTTTGCAAACTGGAAAATTTGTTATACGTGAACTTTCATCAAGGAAGTGAGGCCGGGTGCTCCGGAAGAGTAAGCATTTCCTGTCTAGCTAGCTACACCCGTTAAGTGCAAGTCAACTTCGAGAATGAAAGGAACAAAGAACTATGGTTAGTCAAATATATCCAGTATAAGTTGATACATTTAGATATATATCTTTCCTTGTATGGATTTTTGTGAAGTTTCGGAATCCAATACAAGTAAGGCAGGTCAAGTTCTTCCTGTTTTTAATTGATGCCAAAAGACACAAGGACTCCCCTATGATTGGAAAGAACTTCATTTTTGGTAAAATTAGTTTTGGTATAAGTAGGATTCTTATAGGATTCAGATTGTTAATATGAAAATGATACTTCTCACTGCAATCCTTACAGTTCAGGACAACACCGTATCATCTATTATGTCATTTATGAAAAATATACCATTATCTAACATTCTTTAACACATAACTATCTTGTTGTCGACTTTAAAAAGTGGATTGTACCAAACAGGTTGGGATAATGTGTCAGTTTGGTATGTGATCAAGTTATTAAGTTTTGCTTAAGGTACTTAAAGATCATGAACATTGTTTTATTCCCCGTTTACTCAAAAATAAAATATTATTCCCCTCATATTTTTCTAGGTTGTCTAACAACAAAATTTTCCAGCCAGATACAAAAAGTGGATCAATTAGTTTTTTCATCCAATGAAAATTTTAGCGCTTGACAGAATGATTCAATGTTGAGAACACGAAGTCCTCCGTATGCATGATCATTATACATTATTGTTCTTTTCACTTCCGGTTTGATTCCATTTTAGTTTATGTGTTTAACTCTTCACCAGTTCCCCACTTGGCTCCAATCAAGATTACCTCGGTTTTATCAAAGTTTGCTCTTAAGCCAGAACATTGTCAAAGTCGCCAATTAGTTCTAATGCTGAAATAAGTGATTTCTCGTCATCTGCTAAAGTGAGATTGGTATCATCCGCATATTGGCCAATCAAATAATTAGAATCATTTATATTGATCCCATTTATATTTAGATTCTGTTTAATAGACGCAATCAATTGACAGATATTATGAATAAATATGGCGATTAAGGGTTTCCTTGTCTAACACCTCTTTGAACTTTGTAAAAAAAATCAAGCAGAAGCCATTATACTGAGTACGGCTTGAAATTTCATTAAAAAGGTTTTAAACCATCTAGTAATGGAATTATCGTATCCAAAAAAAAAAAAAAAAAAAAAAAAAAAAAAAAAAAAAAAAAAAAATTCAATAAATGACCATTCAATAGAATCAAATGCCTTGTCAATGTCAAGGAGAAGAATAATTCCAGGAATATTCTCTTCTTCAGTTTTTTCAATAATATCATGTACCAAACGTGTAGTTTCTCCAATAAAAGCTCCTGAGGAATGAATTTCCGAAATGTGCACATCTGGCACATCGGAATTCAACTGGTATTTGTGTTATATATTCCCTATTAAATCCTGTTTGTGTTTTAGAGATAATGGGGTCTAAAGTTTTTTTAATTCGATCAGCTAGCTGATGAGGCAATTTTATAATCAACATTTATAAGCGAGATTGGTCGCCAATTTTTTAAATAAAATTTTGATTTTCCTTCTTTTGGTATGCATGTTATTACACCTTGTCTTTGGGTTAGGGTTAGGGTTAGAAAATTTCCAGTGAATATATCCGTAATTTAGTGCATTCACGACATACTCTTTGACATCATTCCAAAAACATTTGTAAAATACTGTTGTAAATCCATCTAAACCGGGAGATTGTTCATTTTTCATTTTGGATAAGGCTTGAGCGCATTCCTAAACTGTAAGTATACCTTCTATTGACTCAGAGGTGTCTGAGTCTAATAAATTTAAAAATGCATTTTCCTTATCATAAAAATGGTTTCGCTTTATCTTCATCTGAATTATTTCATAACGTATATAAATCTTTGTAAAATCTTTTTGAGCATTAATAATACCCGATTGATAAGTAATTTCATTACCATCATCTAGTATTTATTTTGACACAGTTTTTTCTACAAAGTTTTTTTTTCATATTACAAAAATATTAGTACTTTTGTCCCCTTCAACTAACCATTTTGCCTTTGCTCTCATGATAAAACCCCTTATTTTTTCCTCCCTAACATCACTTAGCTGTTTTTCATTTTTTTCTATTTCATCTCTTGACACTTCTGGTTCTTTAGAGTATAAATATTTTAATTTATTTTCTACATGTCTTTTTTTTCAATACTTTTTTCTTTTAAAGTAAGGATAATGAAATGGTCTGACCTTTTAAATTTTAATTTGATCATTTCCGACAATAAGTGGTTATTTATTGAATATGTGAGTTCATCATTGTCAGGCCCCCTTTACAAAGATAGTCATTACATGTACTATGAATGCATTCCTTTGCGATATTTATGTATTCCCTATCATAGAGTAGACCGTTATTAAATTTCCAAGTTCTGCGACCCTTTTCATTATTTATAAATTTCAAAGTGATGTTAACAGGAGAGTGGTCAGATTTGTAAGCGATATCAATTTCGGCATCAATTTAAAATTGTTGCATATCGGCTGAGACTAAGAAGTAGTCTAGTCTACTTAATGTTTGTTTTTTATCTTTAGGACCTCGCCAAGTGTATCTTCTAATATTAGGATAAAGATCTCTCCAAACATCAAGTAAATCAAATTTAGACATCATTTCAAAGATTGGGATTGTTTCGTTTGCTATAGTTCAATGTATACAGATCATAATTTAAGGGTTCATTAAAATCACCACCAATAATAATTGAACTATTGCCAATGACATTAATGTTCGCGATCAATATATTGAAGAATTTCGGTTCGTCTGTATTTCATCAATATACAGCTACAGCGCCGCCTCATAAGTATTCGCGAAAATACAAAACGGCGGAATGTTATTTGAAAACACGACGTTATTTTATGTTTCATTCGTATTCAATTGTATATAAAGTATTTTGAGTCGGTCCCAAGTTAAAGGTAAGTTTTTTCCCTTCATTTTGTGACGTCATAATCGTCGTCTGCTCTAAATAGGTCACGGAAATACTGTTTGTAAACAATGGGTCGCAAATCTATGGAATTAAGTGAGGAGACTAAACAGTTAATCGTAAATTTAAAAAGAGGTGGCAGAAGAAATTGTGAAATAGTAGAAATACTGAGTATTCCTGAATCTACCATTCGATCGGTTTGGAAGAAATTTTTAACAACGGGGACTACAGAAAACAGGCCGAGAAAAGGGGCTCCTAGAAAAGTTAGTATTCGGAGTGAAGCGCTTTTGATTCGGAATGTAAAAAGAAACCGCTGGTTACCTTTAAATGATGTTACTGCAGAATATAATAATGCTAATAATGTGCCCGTTCATCATAAGACGATTCAGCGTTACTTACATAAAAATAAACTTTTTAGACGAGTTGTTAGAAAGAAAATGGTAATTAGAACAGAAAATAAAAGAAAACGTCTTTCGTGGTGTCTGGAGCGAAGGAGATGGACTGTGGAAAACAACTGGAATTCTGTTATATTCAGCGACGAATCAAAGGTAGTTATTGGAGAAAATTCCCGTGTGTATGTCTGGAGAACGACCGAAGAAGCATTTCGTCCCGAATGCATGTGTCCTCTTTCACAGCGCAAGGTGTCAATTATGATATGGGGCTGCATTTCCTGGTGGGGTGTTGGAACTTTGTGTCATGTTGAAGGGAACATTACTGGAGTAAAATACTGTGGGATACTGGATAATTATCTCTGGCCAGTTTTAGCACGTCATTTCACAAACAGACCGTACCGTTTCCAAGATGACAACGCCCCCGTACATCGAGCGCGTGTAGTGGAAGAATGGAAAAGAGATAATAATATAAACGGCATGACATGGCCTGCCCAGTCTCCAGACTTGAATATTATTGAAAATCTGTGGCAGCGGATAAAGCGCCGACTTAAATATAGATGCCATAACATCACAACTGCAGATCAGCTGTTTGATGTCATCACGAACATTTGGACTAGCTTTACTCCGGAATATATACAAACACTATATAATTCAATTCCCAGGAGAATTTCAGCATGCATACGATCAAAGGATATCTCACTAAATATTAATGATCCCATCAGACTATCCAGAATCAAGGTAAGGTTCCTTTATTTTTCATTTTTCTGTTGCATGAATATTTTGATACAACCCTTTGTATTGTGTCCGCCATCTTGTTTTCGCGAATACTTATGAGGCGGCGCTGTAAAAGAGTTATTTTTTATTGTGTGTTAAAACATTGAGAATAAGAAAATTTTCATTAGGGTCTTTTATTTGAACAAGAATGTCAAATTTGAAAGAATTTCTGAATAATATTGCGACACCGCGACTGTTTCTGGCATAAGAGCAAAACTTTGCTTCATATCCCCACTCAGTTTTCCAGTAATTTTCCATGTCTTCAGTAGAATGTATTTCTATTAAAAATGAAATGTCATAATTTTTCCTACATCTATCAAATAAATCTTTTATTTTAAATAATCTGAATATAATCCTCTACAGTTTAATGCTTCAATTTTTAGATTACTTATGGCAAATATTAATGTTCAAATGATTTGAAGAAAAGGAATGTATTATGTATATATACATCTTAGCTCTATGAATTAACAAACAACCTAACATAACTTACTTGATGAAAAGTTAATCAATAGAAAAAACAAGACTTGCTCGCTTTTCGAAGATTTTGGCGTACATATATATATATATATATATATATATATATATATATATATATATATATATATATATATTATATATATAATTATTATATATATATAGCCTCTAACAGCAATCAACAGTTTTCCATATTTATTTTCTCCAGGTGCAAAAATATTCCCAGTGCCCGAAAAATTATGGGAAACATTGTGAACAATGTTGCATTCACAATGTTGCAATTGATCGCATTGTGAAGAGAATGGCGAAATCCTGGTGATGACTCAAATTTTAGGTACAAAATTTCATTCATAATTCTATATTTTAGCTGTACCATATAAATGAAGTGGGGCATTTCCGTATTAATTTTGATAGGCGTTTAGCATCTCTAGCAGTTTCAGCTACGCGGATGTCGACTGCTAAATCTAAATAATTGAAGAAAATTGATTTTTTGTATTCATAAAAAAGTTCAGCACTTCTAAAAGTTAACCCGTCTTCTTTTAGAATAAAAGAGTAAAAATTTGACATAATGCAGTGTTTTCCTAAAACAAGTACCTCTTTTTTCTGAGCTAAAATCAGACAGAGAATATATTTAACTAAAGTTTGGTGTATATGCTCAAGAATGGGCTATTTAAATATGTTTCACAAACAGACACGATAAACTGGACTCTTTCTGTTCGTGGAAATAGCTTTTTAACTATTATGGGCCCAGATTTATATTGTTTAACAGAGTTATAATAATAGTATGTTTTTACAGATGTCTTAAGTTTTTCTTTTTAAACGTTTCTATTTATTTTTTTCCTGTACTTTTGCATCATTTTACAATTTGTTTAATGTTTCAGAGTTACGAAAAACGGTCTTTTCTGTTGTGGCGATATTAGGGTCTACTGAAGCTAGTGTTGTTGACAATTTGGATGAAATTGTAAATATCCGAAAAGAATTTGCGAAAAAAGTAAAAAATAATGTGACCACATGGTAATTTGAGCAACTAAATCGATTGAACAAAGTTTCATGAAATTAGAATAATAATTGAGAATATGTTCTATAAAACATTCAATGGTTTTTTTTATATATGCAAGTATTTTCATATTGAGAATTTTGGTTTTAATTTAATATTTTCTTAAATTGGTAATAGAAATTTCAATTATTGGTACTGCATATGAAAGCTAATTTATCTAAAGATAAAAAACATTAACTTGTTCGATGCTTTAAGACAGCAAGTTAAAAAACATATATAAATTCCGCCAATTAGAATGTGTCTTGGTTGGTTTCTGCAACATGATTTTTATTTTATTCCTACAGCGTTATTAGGCAGTGACTAAAATGAAACTGGACATAATTGGCTTTCAATAGTTTCATAATCCTTTCCATCTCTAATCTCATTTTGCACGTGACGGTCATAGCTACCTAGGGAGGAGAGCACCCGCCTTCACTTCCTTGATGGAACTGAATTAGCCAGTTTTTAAAGTTTTTGGGATTGTGATTTGGACATTGACTGGTTTGTTTCTGTTATATTTAGAGTCTACTCAGATTGCTATATTTAAGGCAGGGCTTTTATAATTTCACATTTTTAGAAAAAATAAATGTATTCTATCAAAAACTAATAATTGCATAATTTTTTTTATTACAAAATTATCCCATGGCTTACTTTTATGATTCTTTTATTTTATTGTTTCACCTACTACAGATGCATTATTTATCTTTTTAAACTCATCATGCTTTAAGGTATATTTTGTATAAATCAACATTTTTCTTTTCATTTTCTTTTAGGGTCTCAATTTTGCTTTAAATGTAGATTCTGCGTGGGGAGGTTACTATGCATCCATGCTTCGCCAGGTGACCTTTCCTCAAACGCGCCAGGAAGGAGTCGGGTACGTTCCTTTTATCCCACTTAGTGACTACACTAGGACACAATTCCGAGCACTCAAGTATGCAGATACAGTAATTGTTGACCCGCATAAAGCCGGATTCATTCCCTATGCAGCAGGAGCGTTATGTTATCGGAATGGTAATATGAAATCATTTGTAACTGTAACAGCAACCTACATTGACTACGATTTAAGTGATCCGCAAGTATGGCATTCTTGGATCAAAACTAGGAGCAGCTTAAGTTGCAGTTCTGTTAGCTCATAGGGTCACTCCTCTCTTTTTATTTAACAAAACAACAGATTTTTAAGTACATTAACAGGTTTTGGAAATTATTTAAAATTGTATTCATACATGCTCGTTTTATTTCTTCTTAAGATGTTGAAAACTTTTGAAAAATTGTGTTGCTTGAAATTGTGCACAAAGCATCCTTCAAAAAGGCTTCAATCAACAATGAAGAGGTCAATCTAGTCGACAGTATCTTTAATGAATATAATATCGTTAATAGTCACTAAAATTACGGAAGTAATTATCTCTTTATATTGCTTATTGCACAGGATTTTAAAAACAAAAAAAAAATAAAAGTTACAATATCTTCATATATTTCAAAACTAGTTTCAAAAATCTCAATTCATTTTATATAATGTACTACTTCATGAAAGATGTCATTTTGTTATTTTTGATAAAAAGTTCTGTAGTATTGTTAGAGTTTAGATATTGCATTTGAATATTAAAATATTGACTTAAACAACCAAAAGCATAAACAAATTATTGAAAAATATATAATATAAATACATATTAAGAATATTCGTTTCACTTTATAAACAAAATTAGAGAAGCACCGTGGTATACCGTTCGTATTCAGTCCCCTTAAATTTGAAACTTCTGTACGATTGTTTCAATCGTATATTGTTTTATTATTTTTTTTTTATTATTAATTTAAATATTCTTTCATGTTTTAAATTTTTTGTTGCATTTTTTACATGTTCTAGTGGACACGATAAGCTGAAATCAAGTTTGATTTATTCGATAGCTTGAAAGTTCTATGTCTAAGTCAAGAATATTTCACTAATATTGAGACGTCACCCGCTATAAGTGAAATAAGTCTAAGAAATGTAGTAGAAATAAATGTAATATACCAGACTTTTTTGCCTGATGTTTCATAGCAAACGACATTGTATATAACACACACACACACACACACACACACACACACACACACACACACAGAGATTGGTCCAGATTTAGTGATAAACGTTTTTACTGTGAATCCAAAGATCAATGGAGTAAAAAAAAAACCCAGACGTAGATGTTTGTGGAAAGGTTGTTATATTTCTCAGATGATCTAGTACCAACAAGAAAGAAAACATTCATCGAATTCCGTTGATAGTAGCTGCGTCATCTTTTTCGTGCACCTCCTTTATGAGAACTATTGAAGTTTGCAAAATAGTATTGGCGTAAGTTTGACTTCTACATATTTTTATAAGTTTAAAAAAATTTAAAAAAAAACAGATAGTGTTAAACTAGATACACCTCAAGTAATTTTAACACTATAACAACAAAACCAAATTAAGAATATTGATGTAGTCGGTCGATGATTTATCTTCAAAAGACGCACGTTTCAGAGGTATTAAAAAGAATAAACTAGACACCTTTTTAGCAGTTATGTTGGTATTCTTTAACATTTGTCTCCCGACGAGAGCAATGTAGTCCATGTCCATGGATTTATCTAAGAACAAGTTCATGTATGCGTATGAGGTGCGAGTGTGTATTATGCCTAAAGTGTACAAGCACGCACTCAGGGCGACTTTTTGATAGGATACAAACATACCAATCCTACTAATGCCAAGCGTCAGGCAAAGAAGCAAGGTCTTAAATTTTTAAGTCTTATGTTTGACCCGGCCGGGGTTCAAACCCACGGTGATTTGCTGTTTATTTTGTAAAGAAGCAACACTGGCTTCACAACTGCTCTTAAATTTTTAGGTATGTACAATATCTATTTTAACATATTTTTATCCCATATCGCTTGTTTTTAATAAATTCCCGGAACTCGCAGCCAGATCTTACACTTTATTGCCTTATGGTTCTGGTTAGCGTTGGTATGTCAGTAATATTTAAACAGAAAAGAAAACTGGTTTTCAGATTACTTCACTTCGTTTGACGGGCGTGCAGGTTGGTGGACAAAAGAGGCTGTGGCAACAATTTCTGATTACACCGGCCCAAAGATTTTAGTTGGACTTTACGTTACAGCCATTCAAGGACAATATACTCATATTTTTTAAATAAACTGTTTAACCGATTAAGTTGCTAAGCAAGAGTGAAATCTTGCTGAAAAATGATTTTTGTTACAGAAAAATATTATTCACACGTGATATAAATAACGTACCTTATTGATGTTTTTACTTGGTTTAAGTTGTATGTGATCGCTCTTTTTGGCATAACTTGCGAGAAATGAACAAAAGGAAAAATCTTAACTTGAATACAAAAACTGAGATTATATTCTTGTTTTGTAGTTAAAAGGAAATTTATTAAAAGACAAACGCGGCCTTCCATTGATATCAACTGTGTAATGAACCAATGGATATCGAACATTGACCACGTAGAGACAATTGGTGAAGCATTTCGACATACTGTTTTGAACTCGATTGGTACAGTAAGTAGAGTTTAAGTGAATTTTTCTCTTATAAATAGACAAAGAACCATGATAGATGTATTAGTCGGTAATCTGTCTGAATTTATTATTTGTGAATATATTTACATACACCGTGAAGAGAAAACTTATTTCAAAGGAGGTAAATAACTGGCATTTATTTTATTCATGTAGGTTTTGGATCTCCCAGTAAGCATTTATTTATTCAATCCTTAGCTGGATTTGGATTTATATAATTTTAAAACTTTAGATTCATTATTTTCAACTGTTTGGCTTATATATTTTTTATGTATCAAACTTTTCGGTCTTAGTGTCACTAATGAGGAATTAATTTCCGAAATGTGCACATCTGGCACATCAAAATTTAACTGGTATGTGTATTATATATTTACTACCCCTAAGCGGGTACCGCTGCTGGTGGAGTAAAACTCCCCGAGGGTATCCATAACCCAGTAGGCAGTACTTTGTGCTGTCAGAAAATGTACCTTTTAGCAAAATTTTCAGTCGTCTAAAATTTGAGATTTATTGAAAACTAAGGTTTGTTCCCTCATGCAAAGCATTCCTTAGCTGGATTTGGATTTATATAATTTTGAAACTTTAGATTCATTATTTTCAACTGTTTGGCTTATACATTTTTTATGTATCAAACTTTTCGGTCTTAGTGTCACTGATGAGGAATTAATTTCCAAAATGTGCACATCTGGCACATCAAAATTTAACTGGTATGTGTATTATATATTTATTACCGCAGGTGTTATAGGCGAAGACAATACAGTATTTGCAGAATTTATAGCAGCATTCAATGTTCCCAACCAGCAGTACCATGTCGTAATCAAACTTAAGATCTGTGATGGTCAAAACACTATTCATACGTTTCGTCGTTATCAGAAGCTAGAGAGAACAAAGTATCCAGGCCAAAGAAAACCAATTGTCATTCAAACAACCGATCTGAACCCATTAGAAGAATTTCTTTCGGAGGAATGCATGAAATTCGGTACATATTTTGTGGATTGTTTAACAGGGGAGCCAACTGCAAAAAAATACCATTCTTTAGGCTGGTGAAAGTAAGCCTTGTTGATATTCCAGAATTCAACCACATCGACATGACTCGGAATATATCATATATATATATATATATATAGTTATATATATATATATATATATATATATATATATATATATATATATATATATATATATATATATATATAGTTATCTCTCAACCGGATTGTGGGTCATATTGTGTATTTGCCACCCACCTTGTGGGACATTTTGTGTTTTTTGGTCACCTATATAATGACCCATAAACCATGTACCTAAAAAGAACACAGTGTAAATAAATTTTTCTTTAAATGGTGTTTTATGCAAAAAAGTGTGAATTAATGACCCACAAAATTTTTGAAAAAGTATCCCACAATGTTGGTATAGTTATAGAAATTTCGAGTACTGTCATGTCATGTCATTTTCGTTAAAATCCCACAATGTTTCTATAACTTTCCCGTAAACCGGGTAAGAGTTACTTCTGTTTTTGCCATTATCGCCATTAACCCTTTAAGTTGAGAGATACGCCAAACTACGCCATACTTATTTTTGGACGATCTGTTGTACATTTTTGGTGTAAAAATGTTAAAAATTGACCGTTTGGTGTAAATTTGGTACGATATGAAATTAGAGTAAACTGCTAACATATGGTATTCTTCGTTTTTATTTATTTATTTTGGATTTTTTAAGTTGAAAATAACGAAGCGGTCCCGTTTCTGACGGGGAGGCAAAGCGTTTCGTTTTTTTTTCATGGTGAATCTATGTGATGCATCTTTACAAGTGGATTTTCGGACTATAATTCACAAATTTTTTGTTAGAAAGGATTTTTTTTTCTATTTTATACACATATAAAAAACTTGCATTTAGAAATTATTTGCTTGTACAATTTGAAATTTCCCCTAGATGAATCTGGGGTTGCGTTGCATTTTTGCGTGCTTGTGTCGATGTAAATTTATCAAAAATCATTTTATCTTTTTTTTTTCGCCATTACAAATTTTATCTTTTTGAAAATAATTTTTGTATACCAGGACGATTAAAGTACATCTCTATTTATAGATCTATATTGTAGACCGCGATTTGAATATCTGTTTGAGGATTTATCATTGCCGAGTATCAAAGTATACAGTGTTCGTGTCGGGTAATCAGTCCGCGCAAACAAATAAATGAATTATTAAATAACGTAAATTAAAATTTTTTATTTTGAATCAGAAATATACGTCTATTTAAAACAATTGAATATCTAGATTGATATTTATAACTCATGAAACCAACACATTTTCACTGCATCGAATGTGCCTTCTCTTACGTCCGTACAGTGTTTCTAAAAATATAGAGGTTCTTCTTGGGTTCATAAATGGTAACTATACATATCAGGAAGAATATATGAATACCAAGTCAAAGTTGTTAGATAAAGAAAACTTATCTTGGACATTGGTTTATAACAGCCAAAAAGACAACTTGTCTCAGGATCAATGATCCAGGTAATGTTCATGTGGTTTTATGTGTTTATTGAAAAAAATATGACACAAAAAAAGTACAAACTATTGAAGTTACAGAAATGAAAGTCAGCACACACAATCAATAATTAGAAATGAGAAATAGTTAAATGTGAAAATCTTTTGAATTTTTCGTAAAGTTTTGAACTTTATAAAAAATTCTGTATATGGCTTTTATTTTTAACATTACAAAAATTGTGTACATAACAATTTTTGAATTTTTCAAAGATTCAGTTAAAAAAACACTGATAAGGCAACTAACATAAAAATGAATGTCCGGTGGGAAATAAAACTGACTGTCGGAAAAGTCTGAAAAACATTCGATGATACACCTAGCTATACTTGTAAAATTCCAAAAAAAAAAATCCAATTTTCAGTTTTTTTTCGGACTCTGAATTTAAAGTTTAACAGTATCTATATGTATATGTGTAAATAGAATTTATATCTGGTAATAAACGTTCAATATAAGTATGAAACATTTTGCAAATTATAGCGCAAAAATTCAAGATGCCCTTCTCAAAATGTGTAAATGTGAGAGAGAGGTTGTTGGAGTTTAACGTCTACATGTGGCCCCAGGCCAATGTACAGACGGAATGTAAATGTAAGAAAAATAATATGTCTGCATGTCACAAGTCGGTGGTCTTCACCAAGGACTCCATTTCCCCACAAGTACTCCCGAATTTACAGCCTAGATATGTGAATGAAAGAATCTTCACTGGGGCACAAAACTCCATGACTACTTTCCCTGAAATGTGTGTTTGTCCGTTGGAATTTTCGAATTTTCATGAGACTGTCTATGACTTTTGAACTCAACTAAACTAGATATTTTCTCGTTTAAACAAGATAGTTATCTCGTTTAATCAGGAAACCTATCCCGTTTAAACGAGTTAATGCTTATTGTTTTTCTGGTATATTGACGAAAGCAGACAGTTAAAAACATATTTTGTTTTACAGATCAGTAAGCTACCAGTAACTGGCTACTTATAGCTGGCTATTGTAGAAGAAAAGTTCGCTACTTGTAGCCAGTTACTTGTGGGAGAAAAGTTAGCTACTAGTAGCCAGTTACTTAAGCGATGATTAAAAATACAAGTAATCATTTCTAGTTACTTTTTATTTACTTATAGAAACAAACAAATGTTTATCGTGTATAGTTTGGTTTTAATTACGGCTTTCACGGTTACTACTTCCGCATTCGTTTTCTTGTACATGTACAACGAATAAAGTACATCGCCATTTTAATAAATCACTCACTTTTTAGTAATAAAATGTTTTTCAGTTCTGCTTCCAATGATACCAAATATTCAAACATTTAAGTTTTTATACGCACAAATACGCTTACGCAATCCGACTGGGGGTAGATTTAGGTATAGATTTCTATGATTTTTTAAATTTAGTACAAGTAGCTGACTATTTATTTAAAAAATATTCAGTATTGAATTATATCATGATTAATGATATTTTATTTTATGTACATTGATATCAAATGCTCAGACATCAAAACCTTCATACGCACATATACGCTTACACGATTCGACAGGGGGAGGGTTACATTTAGATATAGATTTCTATGAGTACAAATTTTTTCAGCTTAAATTTCTTTTGACTACACGTATTTATATTCTTGTATTTTGTCCTGTATTTGACCAACATTACTATGAATACAAAAGCAAAACAAACTAGAATTGTAACGGTGGCAAGCACAATGACTAAAGTCTTCCACCACCCCAAATTTTGACACCCCCGTTAGTTTCCACCATAAGATTGGTTGGTTAAAATGTTGTTTAATGTTGCAGTTATAAACAAGATTTATAATATGGATAGGAATATCTTTATAGCAGTTTGTGTTTGTGTGCTATTAATGTAAAAATTACAAGTTCATGTAAGTGTGTGATATGAATGTGTGTAGAGTGGCCTGTTATGGACTACGCACACTCGCGGTGTATTTTTGGTAAGGTGCTAACTCACCGAGTCAGTATAACGTAGACAGCTATACCACTCTCCCAGTTCAATATCCTGAAAACAGGCGAACCAGTCAATATCTAAAATTTAAAAGTATGTATGACCCGGCCACTGTTTGAACACATGACCTCCTGTCCTCGAGGCAGACGGTCTACCACTGAGTCACTGAGGTGATCCTCGCTCTTAAGACAGGTCCTCTATAGCTACCACTAATTATAAGCCCTCAAGGCAGTAACAACAATTAATGAATGTGTAGTCTTTTTCACTTGAAAAAATCAGGTTTTCAAAAAGTGACATAATACAAAAATATTTTAAACTTTATCACAAATTATCAATTTAACTTTTAAATTCCTGTATTAATTGGTCTAAAGTGCATGTATACACTTGTTGATTACAGTTTCTCCAAATGCTTAGACTTTAATCTCTTTTGGGGAGATCCTAATGCATTATTACTTGTAAGTTTGCCGCACTAATTTTGTTGTCCAGAGAAAAAAAGCAGGGTTTTTCTTTGGATTGTCCGGGAACATTTTTCAGCGAATGAAGTATAACAGAACAGTGTGCCGGTCGCACCTTTTTCGAGTTGATGCACACAGAACAGTGCAGAACCCAAAATAGCGCATGCGAAATAAAATGAAGATCGACATATTTTTTTTCAGAATACAGAATCCATCATTGACCCATGTTGCAAAGAATTACCAATTGAACTGTTTTAAAATGGTGTCCATTTTCAGTATGAAGGCAACAACTTTGCAAGCAAACGGAATAACGCGCGTTAGCGTTAAGATCCGATTGTTCAAGATTTTTTGTGGTTTGATGGTTTTGACAGATCTGTTGTTCTTTTAACTGGCCATCAAAAACACCATTTGATTTTTTGTCTTTCACAATGTCAATATTACGGTGAAAATCAGCAAGGTGCATATTTATGTTATCAAAAAATTATTTGAAAAAATTTCTTGGGTTTTTCTTTATAAAATTTCGTTTCGTAAATGCGTTTTTAAAGCTTGTCTCGAATATAAACAAAAGTGACTTGATAGCCATGTTTGTTTACCTATGGTAATGTAGTTCCTGGTTGTATATTGCATTTTATATGTATTCATACACGTGACAAAATTTTTGGCATTCATTGTCAGTAATGAAGGCAACGGCTCTCCAGCTTGCAGCTATGGGAATTTCATAAGGCAAATGAAAATATATACACTTAAAAGATAATCAAGGACATTATTATTATTATTATGATTCTTTATTTATTTATTTATTTGTTTATTTATTTACTTTGTTTCGCAAGTAAAAAATTATTTTATTTATAGCATCAAGCGAAATCTTTTTTTTTTTTTTTTTGGAAATCTGACTTTTCTAACTACAGTTGCCTCCTGGTCTCCAGTTTTTTTGTATTTTTTATTATTTTTTTTCTTTTGAAAATTTAGGCGTCGGGCTCACTAATTAATATTGTTGTCCTAAATTAAAACATTAATTGTAGATTATAAAATTTATGGTCACCAACTGGGCCATCTGAACAAAATTTTCAGGCGCCCAGTCAAATTTGAAATGGTGCACACAAAACAGTGCATAATCCAAGCGGGCGCATGCAAAATAAAATGAAGAAAAATGGTCTTTGGCAACTGGGCTCCAGTCAGTGTAAATGCCTGGTATTTTTAAATAATTAAATAAAAAATAAAAGTGTTTACAATATTCCAGTCACATCCTCCCTTTTCCCCTCGATTAAAATTGAAAATGGTTGATAACTTTGTAGCACTTTGCAATACTTTACAATTCTCAAACCTTAAGGGCATCTGTAGAAACACCCTTTACTATTTCAGCGGGTAAGATTAATTTGACACTTGCAGATACTGAAAATATTACAGTCCTTCCGGATGGTGGGAATATTTTACACATCATGTGATGTAAACAAATTCAGACACAAATGACAGCTACAAAATTCTAAACAGAAATTGACTGCCTTCCCTGTTTAAGAAAAGTTTTGCTTTGATTTTGGATAATACATTTGGAGTATTTTTAGGCAGGTTGCATGGGTTATTGACAACAGCCACAGACTCGCACAGATCATATAATTAAAATCTACGGTATATTAACTTTTGTTGTTGTTTTCTACAATACAGTTGAATAAATTGTAAAATAAAAATTTCCTTTTTGTGATTGACATAATTTGTACTATACACAACAGAGATTGAATTATAAATCATGTCTTAAAATCAGGAGTTACCTTGGAAACACAAATCATTGCAAAATTATTAATATTATGGTCATCTTAAAATTATTCCATTCCCTGTCTAGCCCTTCAATTTCAAATTTTATCTGGGTCACAATATATCTGTTTCTTTAATGCATAATTTATATCTATAGATTTAGGAGAAAAGTTAAAAACCCAATCTTTTTAATTATAAAATGGTAAGGGTGGCTTAAATTTTACAAGTAAGAATAAATATAATCATTTCATGTAAAGCCTTATTACAAAATTAAAAATATTTCTAAAACTTTATTTTTGAGATTTTTCACAAGCTGAATTTTGAAGGAATTCAACCTTTGACATGATTCCTACATTTATGTCTTAGTATAAAAGGTTTCTTTCTCATTAGCAATTTCCCTTCCTTAAAGTATCTGATTAATACAGACAGTTGTGTTACATTTCTTGTGCAGGTTTTGTCAGGGAAAATTCTGATAGTCCTTCCACATTTGCACCGGCCCTTCTTTGATGGATTTTGATGAGTACCATAAAGTGGAGATCTTCAAGCCATAGACCTGGGAAAGTATGAAAAGGCAACTAAGACCTCCTATTGGTAGGAGTTTGAGTTGCATCCCCCGAGAAAATTTGTAAATTTCTGGAGCTCCGTAGATCACAATTTACCACATTAGGACAATCAATATCTCCCATGTTTATATCCAGTAATATGATGATGCCTGAACATCTAAAACTTTTACAAGTTGGCACTGATTTTATACTAGTTCGTCGGACCAGCCACTACTGGTGTTTTACTGGTATTTCCAAATTTTTATTGACCACGGTCTAACGCACAATCCTTGGTGTTCAACCGTAGCTTACTGAACAACAAAGTTCCTTGTTTAATTTCAGATTTTCTATATGTTCTAGTAATAAAAGCTTGCCAAGGTAACCAGCAGCAGTTTTAATGATTGAGTGTGAAACAATGAAATTGGGAAAATAAAGTTGTTTTTTTTTTCATTTGGAAAGGGGCTGCTTAGATACGTTGACGTAATTCTGTGTCCGATACTCTACCGACAGGGTTACGGATTCTGTCCCATTATCTATAAGACTGGGACGTTAAACACCATTACTCAACTCCATTATCTATAATGTAGGCCAGGATTTACTTCTGGCATTCATATTTGAAACTTTAATGTTGTTAATGAAAATACATTATACATTTGCTGTACTTAGATATATTATGCTAATTTATATTATTCTGCAAACTTTTTTGACTGGAAAGGAGATTAATTATTTTCATTTCAAGCAGAAAATTTAAGCATTCTAACGAAAAGGTCGCAATTATGTAAATTTTAGGCATGCATTTCATTTTCTCAATTTAATACCGATAGATATTAGTTATTTTGAAATTATAAGAATCAATAACGAGTATTCATGTATAAGCAGAGTCTCTGACAAGATATGTTCAACCCCGAGGGTGAGATTTCCCTATCTTACATGTATTGACTCATAATGGATTCTTTTTCTTCCATTAAATGCCAATATTTGGCTTCAAATATGATTTATATAGTCATGGATGCCAAATTTGGAAATTCTAACTTTGTTATTCAATTCTACATTTTGTATTTTAAACTAGATATGACCATCAAAAAGAATGTACCAAATTTTGGTTTATTCAATATGTAATAACTAGAAAACTATGTTATTCATTCTAAAATTTCAGGATTAACATTTGAAACACACTCCAAATTTCTTAATTTTGAAGACTTGGGTATCATTTTCCTACAAGATGACGTCATGTTCTCCACATGATTATCTCCCAAACACATTCACAAATAAAATGCATCAGACCTTAGGTAATCAATAATATCCATTATGTTTTTGTCAGGAAATGCAGCGGAGGTCATAGGTCATGCATCTAAGCACAGTGCAGGCATGTCAAAAGTTTAACACTGAGCTGAAGAACAGGAGCCGAGACTCGACTGTCAAGGGGACGAGCTGTGGACAACTAGTGGTCGAAAAGTTGTCAACTCTCGGCCCCTTGGCAACTGCAGCTGTCCACAGCTCGGCTTCCTGGTAGCCGAGTCACGGCAACTCATTTGGCACCTCGGTACTTTAAACTATCCACGGCTAGACAGTCTATACGGCCTCTCGTTAGACGAGTCTCGGCCACTACCTAACGAGTGGTCGAGCAATTTTCATCCGAGAGAGATAATTGTTAATATGATACGTGTAATGAAATATATCATATGGTAATGATAAGGACTTTAAGTGTAAATTAATTAATTAATTAAATAAATAATTATAATGAAAAATTTAAAAATAATAAATATTAAAAAAATAAATAAATAAATATTAAATAAATAAATAATAAATAAATACATAATAAATAAATAAATAATTAAATAAATAAAAACCATAACATAATTGTACGGTGGAAAAGATACCTATGTGATTTTTTTTCCAGAACTTAATATATCTTTTATATTCCATTATGGAGCGGGAGCACTCAAGTATTAAACTTTCGACAGGCCTGTATTGTAGTTTCGAATGTTACACTGAGAAGTTCGTTTTCCTTCTACACTCTCCTTTACTGGTGTTGCCTTTTTTCTGCTCTTTGCCTTTAGGTCCATTTCTCAGATGCTATACATGGTATAGCAGATACTTCACCTGTGGATTGGTCTTTGGTAGTACAATAGGTTCATTAGTAATTAAGACAAATTACCTACATGTTCCTTTGAGTGAATATTTTTGCCTTTAGATCCTTTTTTCAAGCACTAGGCAATGTATTATGGGTATTGCATTGATTCTTCGCATGTAGATTTGGTCTTTTGTAGTACAACAGTAAGAATGAGGTCACTTTAAATTACATTTTTCGCTTGAGTGACTTGTCAGAGATTAATTATTTAACATGGCCACGGTTTCATAATCATTCCTTAGCTAAGATTTTCCTTAACTTACATTAAGCAAAATTTGGTTATCTCTTTTTGGAACTACTGATGTATATTTGTGTCAAAACTAAATGCAAATGTTTTAATCTAAAAATTATCTTAAGACTGCCAACCTAATTCCCTGAATATCTTCAAACTATCATATAATTATAAAGGATTGGAATTTTGCAAGATCTGAATAAAGGAAGAATGTTTATGAAACCGGGGCCAAGAGAACAAAGATTCTGGCGGAAATCAAAAGAATGTAATCCAAGGTCAAAGATCAGACATCAAAAAACGGGCATACACAACAAAGAGTATAAAATAACCAAAAACAAAATAATACATACAAAATAACAAAAGTAAGTTAGCAACTCTGACTCCACTAAAAACTGGAAGCATGGACCAGATGAACTGGTAGGGTAAGCTTCCTCTTCTTCTTGAAACAACCATCAAGTTGCTCATTGGAAGTCAAGTCCAAGATAGACAAAAGAAGAAAGGAAAACTATAACATGTTGAACAAATCAGTTTTCATGGTGCAGATAAATATGCCGTAACGATACACGAGTTCATGATAAGGACCTTGGAAATTTCTGTAGTGATGACTTCATCTGTGACTTTAGTGTTAAGGCCTATTTCTCAGTGCTAGAGCTAGACATAGTGTATCATTGATACATCGCTGTCAGGATTTGTCTTTGGTAAAACAACAGCGTTCACTAGGTGATTCTGACTTACAATTTGCACTTCAATGACTTGGTTAAAGTTTTGCCTTTTAAGGGTGTCTCTTTTAATAGGTTAACAACTGCGGTAAAGTACTCGCTTCGTAAGTGGGAGGTCTGGTTTTCGAACCACGACTGGATCTCAATCCAAACTTGAAAGTGGATATTGGCTGTTTTTTTACCTAGCAATCGGCATAATGAAATGTAAGTCACGGTTCTTTAAATTTAAAAGAGGTCCCGTGTCACGGTAGGCATGGCGCAATAAAGAACCTTGCTAAATAATGCCATCAGCGCAACGTACAGGCAAAGAGTATAACCTTTGCCTTTAGCTGACGACGTCTCGATATAAGTGAAATATTAATGAACGGGGTGTTAAATACAATAAATTAACTAAACTCTTTTTATATGTCCATATATATTTTTATATATAATGTCACATATGGATTGGTCCTTGTGGTATATTGACCCACAGTCATATATACAATTCTATATACTGCA
>CM056608.1:38206892-38224392 GCA_029721355.1 Tegillarca granosa
TAGGTTTTTGTGGATGACATAATTGAGTAATAGGTCCAAATTTGTTGAATCATTCTCAGAATTGACTTGCGGGTGTAGTTAGCTAGACAGGAGGTGCTTACCCTTCCGGAGCACCCGGCCTCGCTTCCTTGATGGAAGTTCACGTGTATAACATATTTTGCCAGTTTGCAAAGTTTTTACTTTGTTTTTAGGATAATGATATGGGCAAGAACTGGTATGTTTGTTTTATTTTAATTTATTACTAGCTCACTGTGATAGATGAATATATATATATATTTGAATGACAGTCTTCTATCTAGATTTTTCGCAAACACGTTGCTTAATATAAATAAGAAAAAACAACAAGCAATCAAAGGTACACACTTTGGTAAAATTATTTTGTGAAATATGTAATATATTGGCTATAAAAATTCTAATGATTTGAAGACCGTCTTTTTATTATAATTTCCTTCCAGTCTGAACTTTGTTTCACAAAACAGTAAGAAACCCTATAAAACACTTGATTTTTTTATCTTGTCTAACGGTTAGGTATAAATTGACAAGCGAATAAGGAATTGGGATTGGGATTAGGGTGTAAAGTCAGCAATAATCGACAGTTTTATACGTTGAACCGAAGATAACGTATTAGAAACAAAATGTTTAATATATAATTCTTTTGAAAGTTAAATAATCTACATTCAATTGATGCCAACCGTAGAAAAAGGGTTCGTAGTTCATCCTTAACGAATTTCATAATTTGTTTGATAATGATTAATTAGAACATTTTAAGGAACTAGCAAAATATTTAAACCTGTATTGATTTTTTTGAAGTTTTGGAATCAAATGCAAGTACAGAAGGTCAGTTTTTCTAGTCTTTTAATTGATACCAACAGAACCACTCAGTATTAATTGGACAGAACTTCATCTTTTGTAAAAAAAAAAAATCAGTGTTAGAAGAATTGTCCGAGAAACAAACCAAACCATTCCTTAATAAGACATCGAATGTAGAATCTTTTAAAAAATAGAAATATATTGTTGAAATCTCTATCAGCTGAGGAAACAACATATTTTCATGTATGTCTGTGAGAATTAGAGAAATCATAAGGTCCATAAGCACTGAAAAATGTTTATTACTTTGTAAGTTTGATAATCCTCGCCTTTATGAAACAACCTATTACCCTTATCCAGTTAGAACAGACAACAAGCTCCACGTCTAACGTCTAGCATTTTCTTCAACAGAAACAATGATATTTTAATATTTTAAACTAAGGTCTATTCCCTCATGCAAAGCAATCCTTAGCTGGATTTGGATTCATTTAATTTTGGAACTTTTGATTAATTATTTTTCAACTTTTTGGCTTATGTTTTTTATCTATCAAACTTTTCGGCCCTTAGTGTCACTGATGAGGAATGATTTTCCAAAATGTGCACATATGACACATCAAAATGTAGCAGGTATTTGTTATATATTTATAAATTTCAATCCGCTAGTGAAAGAATAAGTGTCCCTTTATTAAGGACTTTTTAAAAAAAACATGTCGAATTTTAGTGTTCTAAATTAATTGTGATCACAAGTTATTACACGCAAAACTGGTTAATACAAAAGGAGAAAGATGTTTTAGTTAAATATTTTGGATGCAATGGGTTTATTCAAGGTGTGGGAAACAAGGAGTGCCGAGTTATATTCCAAACATTTAAAATATCTATGAATTTTGCAAAGTGTCATTTAAGAAATTTGCGACCAGCGTCTTTCTGCATATTATAACCCTCAGCTAGTCAAATACTTTCAAATCCTAAATCCATGATGATAGTGTTCAGTTTAAACTCTAGTGTATAAGAAATTTGTAGTTGTTTTCTATATGTTTTACTTGCAACCGTTAAAGTCGGGAAAGTGGTAAAGATGTGAGGCTGGTTCAGATATTGTACAAACCGAAAGGTTTCTGCAGTAATTCTAAAAAAAGAACAACTAAAGTCACAAATTAAATAGGTGGTTTGTTGTAATGTCTATGTCAAGTCTTTTATCACGTGTAGTTTTGTCGAGCAGGTGTTAAACGTTATCATTTTTACAATCCTTGGCTCTCTTACATTTTTTTTATCATTAAATCCATACAATAAGGCATCGTTATCTTATACAGTAATTTCCTCGTTTTAAATGGAATGATGGTAGTAATATAGGACTATTTGTGTATTTTTTACCTAACTTTTATAGACAACACGGAAGGGTCTGGTTTAGCGAAGTGTAAGTAAATATATTGGTTAGTTATGACTAATCATTCGTACATTTAGTCTACTTTTTGTTTAACCCGCATATTTCAATATTATCTACTCTAAGTCTCATAACATTGGATGATTGACTGTTATGATCATTATAACTTCGCCAAGTTTTATCCTTAAAAGTGAAGTTGCTTTAAATTGTGAATCTTTTATGACGTTTTTACAGGTTTTAGGATTGTTACATTGTCAAGAAGTAATCTAAACAACGGTTAAACAAAAATCATAACGGTGGGGGGGGGGACTTCAGCAATACAACTAATTATAATTTTAAAATCCTTGGTCTAGAAATTTATATCAATAAACTTATCCGTCACTATTAATATTTAGAGTTTAATTTTATTTTAGAACATATTAATCTCAAGATCAGTTTTTAAAATCGATTTAATAACCGTGTACAAAATTTTGATCTGTACTTTATTATCGCATATATTGACGTGCATTCACGAAAACTATTTGACAAAAAGGATGTGCGTGTATGTGTGTGTGTGAGAGAGAGAGAGAGACAGAGAGAGTGTGTGTGTGTACTTACGCTATACTGGAGTCCAAAGTCATATCATTACCAGCTGATACCCTGTACAGTGTTTTTCTATATATTCCGTTTAAATCTCCCACTTCTAAATTGTCGAAATCAAGCCAATAAAGATTATGACCTATCCAGTCGTACTCCAAGCTCAAAACTGCAAAAACTGGGCCTGAAAAAAATCTCCGTTGTATCACCGTTCAACCAGTGTCGCTTATATTTTCCGGGCCAACCAGCTAAAGTGGTTATGACGGACGCGTCGACGCCAGAAATGATTTCAAATGCAAACGTGCTGACCAAAATTGTCATGTTTTGATTCGTAGTAATGTTCATTTTACCATCATTTTTTAATATCTGGACAGGTAAAGTCTCGCATACTGATAAGGAGAAAATTGAAAGCTTTTAATTCAATTATTTTTTATTAAGTCTGAGTTAGCCTAAATTTTCTTCTTTGAATTCATGGTATTAAAGCGTAACTAAATTACATCATCGCAAATTTGATCTTCTACTGAAGTTAAATTATTCGCTGCTGATGATCATAAAATTTTCATTATACATCTACCTTATCGGAACCACATTAAATCTCCCTTCCCAGAAAAGATTTTGAAATATCATAACCAATTTTTCACTTATTCCCTATACCGGTTCTTATTCAAAGATAATATTAATACATTTTACTGACTTAAAGGAAATATCAAGTCAAACGTTTACTAAATTTGTTCAATCGTATTTTTAAAATTATTTGTTGTTATTTCTATTAAATATATTGATTATCAGAATAATATTAAATCTTAATTTCGAATTATTGTATTTAAAAGAATTGAGAAATAAGTGAGACATTATTTTTTTTAGAAAATACACCAAATACATATTATTTACCGTCTTCATTAGTGGCTATCCAACACTGCAAAAGAAACAAACACAAAAGCAACAGCAACTTCATTTCATCTTCTATACTGCTCTTATGGTTTGAACTAATCTATATATTTAGTCGTTTTATATGCTTTAAGATCAGTTTAAAAAATACATGAAAGAAAAAAAATAATGATAAAGTTAGCCTAGTGTTTAAAAACATGTTTTTTAATCATTGTTAGATTAAGGAAATTGTTATAGAAAAAGATTCAATGCTAATGAGATTATATGTTTGTATCTTTTTTCATCACTATTACAATTATTTTCTATAAAAACAAAATCATAAGTAACCTGAGCTTTATCGCTAGACTTTTTTATATCTCTTATTTTCGTTTTCCAATTTAGATTTTTTTTAAGTTCATTAATTTGAATCTCGATACATAGACTGAAGGTTTCTTTTTATAGCTGAAAATACGTTTAGAATATGTCAGATATTCATGACATTTAAATGTAATATGCATGTTTTGAAATACATGAAATAAAGGTAGCTCAATATGTAAATGTGGATAACAGGGAGGGAAAGATGGTTGTGTCTGTCTGTTTACGTGCGAGCGTGTGCGTGTGTACGTGCATGCGTGTGTGTGTGTGTTTGAAACATAAGGGATAAATTGAGCTAAAAACAGTTTATGAGATCATTAATACATGTAAGTTTGTTAACTATCTGATTAAGCATCCCGTATAGCTCAAAGATTAAAATAAGTCCGAGTCGGATCCGAACTATATATGTAGCATGTTTTAGTATATGTAAGCCTAGAAATCTATAGAATATGTCCTCCGGTTTTTCAAAAGTTTGCTTGGTTATTTCGTTCTTTTTTTCACCTTTTACATTACATGAGTAAGGTTTGCTATGCTAATGAAATAAAATGACCAGATGCCAAGCTTAATCGTAGATTAGTCTAAAAACCCTTGTATTAGTAGATTGTTTTCCAAATACTGGAAGATTAAAAAAATTTCTTGTTATCCTGATTTTCATTTGTCATTCCACCTCTAGTTTCATCCGGGTACGGCTGCTGGTGGAGTAAAACTTCCCAAGGGTGTCAATAACTCAGTAGGCAGTATTTTGTGCTGTCAGAAATTGTACCATTTAGCAAAATTTTCAGTAGTCTAAAATTTGAAATTAATTTAAAACTTAGGTTTGTTCCCTCATGCACAGCTTTCCTTAGCTGGATTTGGATTTATATAATTTTAGATTCATTATTTTGCACCTGTTTGGCTTATTTTTTTTATGTATCAAACTATTCGGTCTCAGTGTCACAGATGAGGAATGAATTTCCGAAATGTGCACATCTGGCACATCAAAATTTAACTGGTATTTGTATTATATATTTCCTTCCCTTACAGTACACCCAGTGTTTCCAAATTATTTAACTTTAAAAGACTATTTAGTAGTTAAACTTTTCCCCACCTACCTGCCTTTTCTCAGCTTTCCCCTATATTTATAAACAGGCTGAGCATGTTGATTCTGTTTAAGAGTATAAAAAAGATGTTTGGCTAATTTGAAGACGTGGAGCTTGATACCTTATCCAACTGGATAATGGCAATTAGATGTTTCAAAAATACAAAACGAAATGTCATCTTCAAACCACCTATAAGCCATGCATGTAGGAACCTGTAGATTGGCTTTTAGGAGCTTATAGATGGATTAAAGGGAGCTTATAGCTTTTAAAAGTTCTTTGTTACTAAAGAAATCTATATACTAGCTAAATATTGACCATTCGGGACATACGGCCATTATAGGTTTGTCAGCCTCCTTAATGTAGTGAAAACAAGTTGTTTAATAGCATAGTAAATAGAACGAATGCACTATCATTTATCGGTTATTGTGTGTTGTTTTAAGTTTTAATTAAAATTATAGTCATATCTAATTAAAACTTGATTAGTAGTGAAAAAAGTAGTAAAAAATTTATTCATATAAAACAAACGTGTGTGTCCGTCAGTGTACAACGTTTTGACCTTTTTCTCCGTATAAATGGCACTAGAAATGCGAGAAAAATTAAGTTTATTAAAGAATTTCAATGATTTCATTATAATATTGTAAAATAAAAAATATAGATTGAAATCAATTTAAATTTGAGCAAAAGTAATTTTATTTTGACAGCAAGTCGGTTCTACAATTAATCTATCAAATCGATCTGGTGTTAATTTAATATTATTATATTGTACACCCCTTCTTTCCATATCCCAAATACATTATAATAAGTAATTATATCCAAAAAATATAGCTATAAAAATAGCCAATTATACAAGTATAATTAATACTGAGATATATTTAACAAAAATACCTGTTAAATTACGTCTGCGTATCAGCAAACATCTTGTTGTTACTTGTAATCTTTATTATTATTATTATTCCTCCTCATTTCTGACAATTTTTTTTCAGAGGCATCTCCTCCTACGTTTCTTATCCGATCAGGTTGAAATTTTGTCAACTGGTAGGGATTGACTATGGGCAGGTCGCTTACTCGCCGTTTTTCGGAATTCGGAAGGACTTTGGAGAAATTCGGTTAACACCATTGAATTCCAGAGAGTTCCTTCTAGAAAATTCTTTCTTTCTTGGAATTTCTTCCGATATTTGAAGAACCCCTTTAGAGAGCTGATACGCAGACATATACTTGCTCACAAGTTTACATTCTAGTTTTTTAATAATCCTCCTCGTTTTTGAAAGATTTTTTCAAAGACATCTCCTCCTATGTTTTTTATTCGATCAGGTTAAAATATTGTCAACTGGTAGGGATTGTCCATGGGCAGGCCGCTGCTTCGCCGTTTTTTTTCGGAATTTGGAAGGATTTCGGAGAAATCCGGTTAAAACCATGGAATGCCAGAGATTTCTTTCTTTTTTTCTTTCTTGGAATTTTCTCCGCTATTTGAAGCACCACTTTAGAGAGCATATACGCAGACATATACTTGCTCGCAAGTATAAATTCTAGTAATTATTATGTCTGCGTATCAGCAGACATTTTGTTGTTACTCGTACTCGTTTCTAACAGATTTTTTCAGAGACATCTCCTCCTACGTTTCTTATCCGATCAGGTTGAAATTTTGTCAACTGGTAGGGATTGACCATGGGGAGGTCGCTTACTCGCCGTTTTCGGAATATGGAAGGAATTCGGAGAAATCCGATGAAAATATTGAACTCCAGAGAGTTCTTTCTAGAGAGTTCTTTTTTCTTGGAATTTCCTTTGCTATTTGAAGCACTACTTTAGAGAGTTGATACGCAGGCATTAACTTGCTCGCAAGTATACATTCTAGTTATTTTTATTCTTCTTATAATTATTATCATTCCTCCTCGTTTCTGACAGATTTTTTTTTCAGAGACATCTACTCCTACGTTTCTTATCCGATCAGGTTGAAATTTTGTCAACTGGTAGGGACTGACCATGGGGAGGTCGCTTCCCCACCGTTTTTTGGAATTCGAAAGGACTTCGGAGAAATCCTGATAAAACCACGGAAATCCAGAGAGTTCTTTCTTTCTTTTTTGGAATTTCCTCCGCTGTTTGGAGCAACACTTTAAGGAACTGATACGTAGACAGATACTTGCTTGCAAGTATACACTCTAGTTTTGTTTAAAATTACAAATAACATTGACAAAGTTGTTGCTGTATGAACGCTTATCAATTAATAAAGCAAATTGCAAGGTAAGATTTTGATGATTACAGATGATGAAATGTGTATTATAAACAGGGTGTACCCCAAATTAGATTGTTGATAATCTTTTAAATTTTAGAATGTTAGATTATTTTGTAAATTCAATGTAAAGAAGTATCAAAGAGATAAAAATTTCTATGAGAAATATTTTTTGACAAGTTGTTTCAAAGATATCACTTATTAAAAATTTCTTTATGAGACGATTTCTAAATCGATTTATATTATTATTTTGAAATTTCAATTTTTTTAAAATCGTTTTATGAAACTATTTTTGAAAACACTGTCAAGTTATAGAAAAATAAGTAAATGTTGTTTCGACGGAATGTAAAAATCATGCAACCGAAATCTCAAGTAGATCTACGTTTTTTACATGCTTGATTTGCTTGTAATTTGTAAAATCGGGATTGATAGCCAATTATACCACAGTATAATAAATGCTGATATATATTTAACAAAATACATGTTTTAATTTGTATATTATATTTATTTTTTACTTTTTCACACATGTATGTTTTTGGGTTAATTTTCATTAAATAAATTCATAAAATCTTTTTCGAAAGCCCCAAGTCAGAAAATCATGTAGCACCTGCATTTTAAACAGTTTTAATTTTTGAATGGACAAAACCCTATAATAATCTATAGTATCTTAGGCGTTGGTGTCACCGTATCTAAGGTTTCTTAAGTTTATTTAATATTGTACATTATATGTCCTTATGTTCCGCTCTTTGAGTGACTGAGAGTATTAAACTGAATAAACTGAAACTGAAGTCGAAATTGCCCCTGTGACATCAAACCGAAACCATCAATAAAGAAATGTTTCAAATTTTTTTACATCAGAATATTAAAAATGAAAAATATGTATGTAATGTTATAATTTTCATTTAAATAACAAATAATGAAAACGAATGACTCGAGAATTACATTAAATTAAGTACAATTAACTCTAAAAATAATTATTATTTTATTATCATTATTTAAAATGTCCAAAAAATAAAATAGATAGATTTCATTCATAACAAATCTTGCAATGAATTGAAATTCTGGAAGATTGTTTTAAGTCAGAAAATAGGATTTTAAAAACGAAAAACGGTTGAGACAAAATCCGGATATCGTAATTCATACTTAAAGGAGCAAAACACATTAAAAAAGTTAGTTATCAAACATTTTAATAAAGTATTTAGTTTTTGGAATAAACAAAACTAATCTTTGTAAAGTTTTACAAACTTTAATACTCAAATAGTTCTTTAACCATGTCATTTTGTTGGTTTAAATTTTTAATAGCAATATAAAAAATAAGGGGTAGGGAAGATTAACCTTCCCATATCTCGAAAACAAGAATCCAAGCATATGTTTTTTTTTTTTGTTTTTTTTTTTCTTTTTTTTTGCATTTCATTTTAAAGAATATGTTCCAAGCTTCATTTGTGCAGTTTTGACAGAAACAGATTTTATGAAATATGGATTTTGTGATAAACTGTCGATGAAAATGAAAACACCTTTTTCACACTCTGTTATAGAAACCTAAGCTTTTATTATTCAAATGCTATGTATGTCACTTAACTTCTCCTTTAGTATATAATGTTGAACGCTTTCAAAGGCTTTGTCGCTGGTGTAAATAATATAAACACATTTAAAAATTAAAAGTATGACAGTGTTTACGCTTGTCTTTTATATCCAAGATACATTTTAGGAAGGGTAACGTCTCTGACGTAAAGAATGCACACTTTGAAAAACATTCACTTTAGAATTTGCAACCTCAATTTTTAAAATATGTGCACATATTATGATGTCTTTTTATTTACTTCATTTCTGTAAAAAGCAATTTTTAAAATGCGTCCACATATCACGGTGTTTTTTTATTTACTTCACCTGTGTAAAAACATTTTTAAAATAGGTCCACATATCACGGTGTTTTATGCTTACTTCAATTCTGTAAAAAAAAAAATTAAAATGTTTGTACATATCACGGTGTGCTTTAACTTGACTTCTGTAGAAAAGGAATACATATCACAATGTTGCAGCTCTAAAAATGTATAACATGAGCATGTTAACATGTTTATCATAGTAGTGTTAAAAGTGTAACGTACAAAAGCATGTATTTTTCTGTTGTATTACATATTGGTATATCTATGATGTAAACAGCAATATATAGATTATATGTTTCTAGCAACATAATCTAAAATCCTAAAGACACTCAAAGTAAAATATTAAATTATCTAATTATTTTAAGGACACTTCAACAATATCATTTAAGAGTAAATAATAACAATAAAAATGTTCTTTTACAATAACACGTTATTTACTGTAAACTTCAAAAATATAGGATCACAATGAAAATTTTGAAGTTCCTCGCATTTATCAAAATAATAATATATATAGAATAATTTTTAAAATACAATTTTATAGACAAAAATTATTATGAAATATTTAATCTGCTGTTGACAACTCATCTCTATCCCTGATATATGGAATTATATAAGAATACTCTTGCATTTTCCGACTTGTTAATCTTTGATTTTTATCGTTCATTTTTAGCATAAAACTTAGAAAAATAATCTGCTATAACAAAGTTTGTTTACAGTGATTTTGAATAAACATTAAATTTTTGCAAAGCCGTAAACAAAGCAAAACATGCATTTGTTTTTTTTAAATTAGAAACATGATTTTGAAGATTTTAATCATTGTTTTCAGAAAACCATTTCTCCTTAAGTTTTTTTTTACTTCCGACTGAATGTTAAAAAAACCAATTTAAACGGACGGAGCCTAGCAACACAAAAACACCTTGATCTTTTTCCTATACATACTACAAACAAAACTAATCAGATTTTAAGAATCTCGTGACTCCTGATAGAAGCCATACACTTGTACAATGTTATACCTTTCTCATGAACTACCCGCTGAAAAAGAAATTTGATAAAAATTTTAAGGCTTTGTCCCACTGAATAGCCTAAAAAGAATTAACAAAGTAAAAAGGTTGGTGAGTGCATTAACTCTGGCTATTTCTCAAGGAACTGCCTCTGAAAAACGAGTTAAAGTACAACATTTGACAGCAAATAACTCTTTTGTTCTGTCCTAGTTTTAGACAATGGTCTAACACAGTCTATAAGAATTCTGCTCAATGGTTCTTCATAAGCTGGAATACAATGAAAAGGGTGTGGAAATTTGGAGTATTTTGTTCAAGCAATATAACACAAATAAAAAGATCTACGATATTCAACTACATCACGCCCAAATGTCTACTCATTGGCGGTGTCGTGAGCCAGAGCCATCACATCTTTCCTAACTAACAAACTAGGAACATCAAAATGTTGAACAATTTTTATCAGGTGTGACATGTTCACTCCCTTAATAAAATACCAGTATGGTAATAAAAACATTATAAAACCCCTCAGATTCTTCCCTGTTGAACCTCAGGATCCCTGTATTCTACCTCAATCATTCATCATTATACAATCAAACAACTTGTTTCTCGGCTTAAATGCCTTATCTAATTCAGTGTAGCCATTTCATCAATTTTATGTTTGATAAATGATCTGGAATTCTTATCAACCAAACTGCTACATATTTCAAAAAATATCGACATTAACCTTGCTTTTCTCTCTTTTTCATAACCCGTTTAACAGCACAGGTAGGAAACACGTCTAAAATGTTTCTTCTAAGGTCAGAAATCAATGAATTCGACACCTTATCAGCAGCTAAATCGTAGCCAATTACAAGTATGTATCAAGTAAATTCCCTTAAATAAAGGGAAGGAAAAAACCTGCGACAATATAGCCAGTAACTAAATTTAACTTCAAGTGGACATTATGCTGAGGAACAAAGATATAAACTCCACATCTTGTTTTAAAACTGTACTTCCATTAAAGGTCTAACCAGATAAACACAAGATACCTTCTAACAATAACAACTGAAAAGCACCAGCACAACAGGTTGAGAGGTAAAATTCTAACCAACAAAAACAAAACCCTTCAACATTAATGGTGTACATTCTTCCATAACATCATTAATATAACAACAGGCTTGTTTATCATGCTTACCACAAATATCGATCAACAATTGTATAATGAGTACCCAATTGCAATTATAGTATAGTTTATAAACAATTTAGATTTCCAGAAAAACATTTCTTCTAAACGTATTCAATAACAAGAAGAATTTAACATTTCAGAACATGCCAGAGTTTATATTTAGAAACTATGATATTTTGCACTTTATACGTACTTTAAGCAAAACAATTTAATTTTTTAATGATACTGAAGGTAAAAAATTACCTTAACATTACAATGTGCAGTCACATTCTTGTTTCAGGTTATGAAATATGTACAGCTACTCTCTTTTTTCATGTTAGAACTAATGCACAATCATTTTTCTATGTTTTACGTTATAATTAAACACAAACATACCAGTTCTTGTCCAAATGTCAATCCTAAAAACAAAGTTAAAAATATAAAAGCTGGCAAATTTAGTTATACACCTAAACTTCCATCAAGGAAGTGAGGCCGGGTGCTTCGGAGGGGTAAGCACCTCCTATCTACAGATATACCACCCTTTTCATATTTGTATATTATATTTTTATTACATTGAGTATATCTTCTCATATCCCTACAAAAGTATAATCATTTTATAGTCTCTTTAGATTCATTATTTTTAACTGTTTGGCTTATGTTTTTTATTATACAACTTTTCGGTCTTAGTGTCACTGATGAGGAATGAATTTCCGAAATGTGCACATCTGGCAGAACAAAATTTAACTGGTATTTGTGTTATATATTTATTACCCATTCGCGGGTGCCACTGCTGGTGGAGTTAAACTTCCCGAGGGTATCCATAACTCAGTAAGCAGTATTTTGTGCTGTCAGAAAATGTACCATTCAGCCAAATTTTCAGCCGTCTTGAATTTTGAAATTTATTTTGAACTAAGGTTTGTTCCCTAATACAAAGCATTCCTTAGCTGGATTCGGATTAATATAATTTTGGAACTTTAGATTCATTAATTGTAAACTGTTTGGCTTATGTTATTTATCTTTTCGGTCTTAGTGTCACTGATGAGGAATGAATTTCCGAAATGTGCACATCTGGCACCTCAAAATTTTACCGGTATTTTTAAGTTATATATTTACAACATATAAATACTGCTGTTTTTTGCAGGTAGATCATTCAACTATCTTCATTAATTTTTATTTTTAGCAGACAAGTGTATGACTTATGAAAATATAAAAACTACGTAACACGATACAGATTATTGTAAACTAATTTAAATTGATTATATTATTTTGCATTAAAGCCTGATATCACGAAATAATCAATATTGACGTTTGTATTGTATTTCCAACAGATGTCTTCATACAAAACAAGATTTATGAAAAATAGTATTAAAAAGATCTGAAAAGTGTTTTTTCCTACACATTGGTTTTCCTAATAACTTTTTTTTATTTGACTTTTTTTCTAACCTTTCGTAGAGATCGTAATCATTTATATGATGATAAATAATTCGATTTGTATCTTGGCAAAATGTACAAAAGATGCAATCAAGTCGTTCTTTGTTTATTTTAAATGGTTGGTAAACAGCCTGAGAAGACAGTAAAGTTCTGTGTGTGTGTGTGTGTGTGTGTGTGTGTGTGTTATTGTGTTTGTGTGTATGTTTATGTGTGTGTGTTACAACTGTAACAATTAAGTAAATTTCAGAAATATCTTCATAAAAAAATTTATGAATTTTTACTATAGATTTTATGATGATAAAATATTTCAAATGAATTGATAATTTTTTATCATAAATCAAAAATAAATAACTGACAATATTGACATCATAGCAAATAAACTTATTTGTTCTTTTATGTGATTCTCACCAAGTCAGGTACTTCAAATATTCAAAAAAATGTTCAAAAATCATTCAGAGAAAACAACACAAACACACACACATATGTAAATATATTCAACATTCAATAAAAATGCTTTAGAAAGAATACATTTAGTTATGTTTCAGAAAAGAATTAAACTTATTTTTAAGTTTAGAAAATATATATATTCTGAACTTAAAAATAAGTTAAATCACTTATTCCCGATAATAGCAAGTACGAACGAAATGGGATCTTTTCTATATACTAGTAATGAATAAGGTTGTCTATTGATTTTCATATTTTCCTTATCTGCTTCATTCTGATACATGTGTATATAAATTTGGAACTTTGGATTCATTAATTTTTGATGTTTTGATTACTTTTTTTTATCTTATAACTTTTTCGTCCCTAGTGTCACTGATGAGGAATTAATTTCCGAAAAGTGCATATATTGCACGGCAAAATTAAATAAGTATTTTTGTTAAATATTTCCTTTTAGATGTATTTACATGTAGTTATAAATCTGCCGATATCTTTATAGATTACCTAAAACTAAGGGTGTATGTCATAATAATATCTATCTATCTATCTATCTATCTATCTATCTATATATATATATATATATATATATATATATATATATATATATATATATATATATATATATATATATATATATATATATAACACAAATACCAGTTGAATTAAGATGTGCCAGATGCGCACACCCCGGAAACCCATGAGTACAATCTGAATGATAAAATCAGTGGTTTTGTCAAAGAGGTATGTATGATTTTACCAATGGCAGGGCTTTTCTTTCAGAGGGGTGGAGTTGACTAGTTTTATTTATTGTTAATTATTGTATCTCAAATTGGAAGTCAACATCACTAAACTCCAGCATTCACGAATGTAGAAAAATATTTTGAGACTTGACCAAATTAACCATGTCACTTTATAAAAATACCATTATGATCTAAGCATGACAGATCCAAAGCATGGATTTTAGTTACCTCGGAACCATGTCGATTTGGCACCGAGTCAATTCGGCACCGGGTATAGGTCATTTTGGCATCTAGTCCGATAATTTCGCTAAGACCACAAGAGCTCGTAATTAACAACAAAAATTAAGCAAAAAATAAAATAAAAAAACTATCCAACATCTATAAGTAGCACAAAAAAGAAAAGAAGGTACACTCGGTCGTATTTCCTACGCATCGACCGTTGTTTTCACGAACTTTATTTGGCCATACTTACCAACTCAACCTATTTTTTTCAACACAAAGCCTATTTTACTTCCTTTTCGTGACCAAAATGTTTCCGAGCAACTGATTTATTTGCTTAGATCTTAGATGACCAGAATAAGTCAAAAGTAGCACTGGTCGTCTCCTCCAGGTACTCCAGTTTTCTCCACCAAGAACTAATAACCTTGATATTTGTGCAAACTTTGGCCGTCATCACAATATTGTTGATAAGTATGTAGTCACTGTATCCCAACTTATACTGGATATATTTGACTTACCATAGGTCTTTGTTCCTTTCATTCTCAAAATTGACTTACACGTGACGGGTGTAGCTAGCTAAACAGGAGGTGCTTACCCTTCCGGAGCACCCGGTCTCACTTCCTTGATGGAAGTTCACGAACATTTCCCTTCTTTAACAATTAAAGATATGAAGACCTTTGTTCAAAAACGCGATGTAAATCAAAACAAAACAAAGTTTAACCAGGGATAAAATCTTCTTCCTTTTTCCTTCATTGTTAACTCACATTTCTGAGACCATTATTTTCTCTATTGTTAAACTAAAATTTAGTTTTCTCGACCATTTCTTGGCAAAGTTACTCCATCACATGTCAAATGAAAATATATAACCCAAATCACTGTTACATTTTGATGTACCATATGTGCACATTTCGGAAAATCATTCCTCATCATTGACACTAGGGACCGAAAAGTTTGATACTTAATAATATAAGCCAAACAGTTGAAAATTAATGAATCTAAAGTTCTAAAATTATATGAATCCAAATCCAGCTAAGAAATACTTTACATGAACAAACCTTAGTTTTAAATATATTTAAAAATTTAAGACGACTGAAAATTTTGCAAAATGTTATATTAACTGTGTTATGTTTAGATTTAAAAAAAATTAAACAGGCTCTTCCCATAGTCCCCCATAATTAGCACTAGATGTTGCAAAGGTCATTATATACTTTACGTACTTCTAACACGGATTACCACATGAAAGGATGGCGTTGTTTCATTTGACATAATACAGAAACTAGGTTTTGTTCTGGAAAGAGAGTTAATAGAAATCTAGCTTGACAAAACAAATCGTGTAATATGGGACCTGACATGTCCAGAGTTTTTTTACTCAGATGTATACTTTGCTCTTTCATACAGTCCTATGTTACCACCCCTTGGTCACTAACATCCATCAGTCCCGCTTTATCTTTAATAAATAACCGACTTAATTTGTTAACTGTTTCTAGCGTCTTCTGCATTCTTCAACAAAGTTAAAAACATAGATTTATATAGAAAATTGTTTGTGTTATATGGTCTTCAAAAACTTTTCTTTCCACTGCAGTCTGCGTTGGCGACAATTCAAATAGAATGTTGAACCTCCCGAAAAAGACTCCTTACTTAATAAAGACACTATTCTAAATAACAGTAACAATCTGGGTACTTATAAGCCGAATGTATCTAAATTTTTTTTTTTTTTTTCTCTGCTTTATACCTTTTTTGGTTAACTCGTATAAGCTGACCTTTTGAAATTTATTTAAAGGGCCAAAATGTTTATCACAATTGTTTTAAATATCATTTAAATATCACAATATTGTAAAACTGCATCAAAATTGGTGACAAAATAAAAAAGTTATAGCGGTTTTAAATCCACATTTTTTACTTCACCTTGATCGCAAAGTGAAACAACTCGTTTTTAGTTATAAATGTGTAACATCATTGCAGTATTAGAAGTAGTATCTATTATAATACACAGTAATAACAATTATGATTTATCGACGTATGTAGAAGAAAGTAACGACTCTGACATGTAACTAGATACGTCAAATAGTTTGTTATTATTTGGAGAAACAGTAGAAAATCTTATAAGTGATGTATTTAGAGTACAGCCGTGTTTACTCGAACCAAAAACGGACGAAAATATTTGAGTCGAGTCCTAACCTACTCGAAAATTGCAATTGAGGTTGGTTGCATAGCTGTTAAGTAATACGTGACGAGTGTTAACTTGTCATTAACACGACAATTAATTAAAATGTTGACTTTTTTCCCTTTTTTTAAAATTATTTGATTCAGTCGGACTGGACAGACTCGAGAATTGCGATTGGTTACAAAGCTATAACAAAAAAATACGTGATTAGTTTTAACTTGTCAAATTCACGAAAATGATTTAAATCATCTACATTTGAAAATGAATAACATATTAAGGCGGACTAGACAGGCTACCGGATAAATAATACAAATATTATTTAGCACCGGCTTAAATCAATACATACTAATTCAATCGCATATGCTCTATCTTACAATGTTTTTTCACAGTTAAAATTAAATGACTGTGATGTAGAAACTTTTATGTAATCAATCAACATTACATTTCTTCGATAATTAAAAGATGTTCACACAATTAAAGTTTCTAAGATATTTTGTCAACTGTCTGATGGCTAAATAATCCTGGGGTAATTATAAAGAAAAAAATACAAGATATTCCATTTCAATTTTTACGCAAAAATAATATATTGTTTTAATTGAAATGACACTGTACACTATATATGACAAATAACGTTTACCAAATAAAATTATTTTACTTTACTAGAACAGTAAATATAATATTGTATAGTTTCAGGGTCGTAAGATAACTTTATAAACCTGCAAATCAATTTTGCAAATTACAAGTTACATCCTGTTAATTACAGGTGTGGGTCGGAAACTACGGAATGGATCTAATAAACAAAAGAAGTAATAATAATCTTAATTATCGGTACATGCCAAACGGATGTTATTTCCACATTATTAAAAAAAATTCACGTAAAAATTATAGAAAGTCAAATTACGAGTTCGGATTTGACTTATTTTAGTAGTTGGTAAATAATATTCTGTGGAGGTATGTTACTGGTATGACGTCACTACACAGGGGCATCGATATCGAACTTTTAAATTTGGATTTTTGGAGATGTATTAGAACTTCACCGATATCTTCCTTATTAAGGAATGGAATTTTATGGAATTTTCGCTACAGCCATATTTAAGTACGACGAATAAAATATGTCAAAACTGAAAATCGTTACAGATATCCTTTAAAACTAAGGTATGTTCACATGTTC
>CM056608.1:38229392-38421462 GCA_029721355.1 Tegillarca granosa
AGAGTAGAAAAGGCAAACCAAAAGTGTATGTTTTACTTTACTTTTATTTATAACGATTTTTGTAAATATGTTTGAAATTCAGACAATACTTAGTTAATATAATCTGGAAAAATATATTAATACCATTGATATTGATACATTGCCATTAATATAACAATTTCACGATCTTAGTTAGATGATTGGCAGCGTCTGTAAATGTAAACTTACCACAAGATTTATTGTCGTCTTTTAGTGCATAACAATGATTACATTCACAGATATAATACGGTTTTCTTGTAGATATTAAACACAACTTAGAGCAATTCCCATTATTTATCATGCAAGGACTCCTGTCTTAAAACACATAATTGACGTAAAACACCATTAAAATGAATTAACCATATAGTAGATAAAGCAAACTTCTCAAACAACTGTTGAATTTTAAAGATGACTAATACGGAATTTTAAATGCCAAAAAGTAAAAATGATTTGGATTAATAAAATTTATGAGCTTTGGTTTCTTTTCTTTTTTCAAAATGAGTTTTTTTTGTGCAGCTATGGAATTATATATTACCTAGGATCAGTGATAATATATGAAATGCGCACATATTGCACATAAAAACTAAACGGGTATTTTTGTTACATATAAAAATCTTTCAAAAATACTTTTAAATAAGAAATTCTTTAGAAAAAATTAAGATGCATTATTTACTTTTTCGACAAAAACATCGTTCAAATAGTTTCGATCATTTTACAGAGAGCCAAAGATAAACATCCAACGTTTAGTTGTCTTATTATTTCATTACCCAAGGCTTTTGAAAGTAGAATAGATACATTATTCGTGATTGAGATTGTAAAATATCTTTCGGCTATGAGGACAATCTGTGTAAATAAATCCTTTAAAAATGTTTATAACATAAGGCATTGACATATTTTAAAAGCAAATTTATAGCGATAGAAAAATTAAAATATGTATAAAATAAATCTTAATTTCATGTTGAAAATAAATTTAAGGGAAAAAAATTATATTTTATAGCTGATATATCAGTGCATTCACAAGATTCTATCAAAATTCCAAATTTCAACAAAGACATATTCAAAAAGCTGTTAAAATTCGCAACCGGAGAAATCTTCACATTTGATAATATCTATTATCGACATACAGATGGAGTAATGGTGGGTAGCCCTTTAGGACCGACATTAGCAAATTTATTTCTCGGACATTTAGAACAGAATTGGATGAACAAACAATTTTCCCCTATTATTTAAAGAAGATATGTTGATGATATTTTTTGCATTTTCGAAACCAAAGAAGACGCACTTAAGTTTTTTAAATTCATAAATTCTCAGCACAAAAATTTGGAATTTACATATGAAGAAAACATTAACAACTCTTTACCTTTTTTGGATGTTAATATAACAAAAATTGAACATGGGTTTTCGACAGAAATATATAGAAAAGGAACATTTACAGGTCTTCTTTTAAAATTTAATGCAATATGTCCAACACAATGGAAAAGAGGTCTAATCTTAGGTTTTCTACATAGGGCATATCTAGTATGTTCTTCATGGTTATCCTTAAATAATGAAATAGCAAAAATAAAAAAATTACTATTATCGAATAATTACCCTGAAGAGTTTATATTCAAAATTATAAGAAAAATTCTTTCGGACAAATTCTCTGACAATTATAATATTTTTAGGACTAAAACCAAAGATGATATAAAATACACGTTTTTATTGCCGTATATTGGTAATGCCTCACTTGATCTTAAGAAAAAACTCAAAAACATTTTTAAATCCAAAAACATCCATGTAAATATAGTATTCTCCTCTTTTAAAGTAAGAAATTACTTCTCACTTAAAGACAGAAGTAATAGTCATCTGAAGGCATCTATGATATATAAATTTCAATGCTTGGACGATCCAAGTACTACCTATGTAGGTAAGACAAAAAGATACCTTCAAAGACGAATAAATGAACATTTTAAAACAGGAAGTGTCATATTTAATCACACAGAAACTTGTAAGACATGTAAAGAATCCAGAATTACCAATGCATTCAAAACCCTTAAAAAAGGTAAGACAGATTTTGATTTGGTGATCCTGGAGGCTTTACATATTAAACTTGAAAAGCCAACTTTAAACAAACAATTAGCAGGAGATGGGACAACTTTCTTACTGAATGTGTTCCAATAACCCTTAGGATATAAACTTAATTGGTTTTTTACTTTTTAACATATAATTGTAATCTACCTATAATTGTACTATGTAATTATATTGTATGATCTGTTTAACAATTGAATGTTTATATATATCTTGTCATATAGTTTATCAGTTAGTTAAAATGTAAGCTTGATAAGGAATACTAGGTATTCGAAATATATTGCAATATGAAAACTATGCTGTCGTTAGTTTTTATTTTATTACTATCTATAAAAACCTCTACAATACCAAGAATAAATTAAACAAATTTTACAATTTAAGGCAGTTGAAATGGCATCACCGAAAATCAAATCGTTGTCGGTTTCTTCGTAATCGACGTCATGAAATGGAATTGAATCATTATTATTTAACTTGTTTCGGTTTTGTTACGGATTACAGAAATCGTTTTACCCGTTTTCGAAAAACAACCATAGTAAAGTCTGTAATATAATAAATATATTGTAATTGAAATTGTTATATAACTGATTTTAATTAAACCGTTGTTTTAATTTCGTAAAAACAAAACAAAAACTTTTTGCTTACAGATTGGAGCGTTTAAAAGATGACAAGCGATTAGTTTTTAGATTTGCGGCAATGGAAAATCAGTAAGAGGTGTTGTTACATTTTTATGGTCTGAGTCGGTCTAAGTATTATACAAGTATATGCAGTTTGTTTTAAAACCAATATAGTGTAACGGTTATTTCCTTGATATAACGGAAAGCGCCACCGGACTAAAACTTATATTTCTCTAGGCCTGCGGACACGGAGCTGTGGTTGTAAACTACAGAATTGGCTGGATTGTCACTAATAAAAACAGGGGATAAACCTTCACTGCTTTAACTTTTAAACAGAATACACCGGGAGATAAACCTTTACTGCTGCAATTTTCTCTCGACACGAACACCACTAAATCTAATAAGTTTTGATTAGCAATTTACACTATTACCGCCAGGCGAATCGTTGGACACTCAGCTGAAGTTTGATGCGTTTCAAACCTAAACAACTGCCGTATCCTCCAGTACCTCTCTATCTGTAGAGAATAGACTTCCTATCACTTGCCGTTCCACAACACTTAGGTTGCACGGTCTTCTGAACTTTACAAAGTCTCTAGGTTTCCTTGAGAGCCAATGTGATATGCACAAACAACTTGAGGTTGTTTGTCCAGACTGCCTTAAGGGCAGTCACTTTCGTCGCCGCTAGACAGACCACCTTGAGTTACGTCTGTTTCTTCACGACGGCCCAGGCTACCTTGAGTGTCAACCTGTTTTTGGCACCTTGAGGGTGCTTCAACAACACAGATACCTTAATGGCATGTCCGTTTCTTCGCTACAACAGATTACTTAGAGGGCTCGTTTGTTTCTTTAAAGCGGCACAGGCTACCTAAAGGGTAAGCCTCTTTCTTCGCAACATTAGAGTGCTCGCTGGACCACCAGAAATCTGAACTGTTTCATTCAGGCAGTTCATTCAACTATCCTGTTAACACTGAATTCCTAGCTTCAAATCACGTGGGTAGTTCCCCGTTTGGCAAAGTCGTTTTACCAACTATGAATTGTATCAAACTTCATCGACCCTTTTATACTTTGAATGACCTTTGACAGTCGCGAAAATATTTACCGATTGGTCAAGACCGATTGACCATGAATGAAAATAAACCACGTGATTATTTTAGTCTATCAAACCCAGAATGGTTTGCGCTAAAACTTATATAAGTCCGAACTTTCATTCATAAAATGGTTACATAAGTATTAAAAATGCGAAATAAAGTATTAAAATCATTTAAATCGCAATTTAATTTAAAACAATGAAAAGAACGTAACCGAATTTAACAGAATCAATTTACAATCAATTACCAGCCAATAACTACAGGATCTCCGTGAAGTATTTTTCTCGCCATTTAAAAGTTAGTAGTAAATGGAACCTTCACCTGAAACATAAAGAGGTTAGGTACTTTTAATGTAGAGAGAGAAGGTTGTGAACAACTAACTCTGACTTTATTTGACCTTATTTCTATAAAAAATAAAACAAAAATACCAGTCCTTGTCCATATCACAATCCCAAAAACAAAGTAAAAACTTTGCAAACTGGCAAAATATGTGATACACGTGAAATTCCATCAAGGAAGTGAGGCCGGGTACAACACTGTCCGTTTATCAATCGATAATACCTATGTACTGTTTATGCCCACATCAGAGCAGCTGAAACTCGTGACATAATCACCAGTTATGTACAACTTCAAGTCTATAGGCCGTGGATTGTTATAAGCTCTTCTTCGCCAGCCGGCATAATTCTCAATAATAACAAGTAATCAAGTAAACAAAATAAACACAAAATGCAACTTTGCTACAATAGTAAGAAAAATTACGTTTTATTAATCGTATTAGTATATATTTAGCTACATTTTCCAGTCTGGTCATTCATAAGACTTAAAAGATAACTTCCTCGCCTCAGCATTTGGAGCTAGAGTATCGACCGGTTTACTAGGCACCAGGGTAATGGAACCGGACAGTGAAATTTTTGTCTACAAATTGACCCGTTACAGCTTACCAAAAAGTCACCGTGATTTCAATCATGACATGCATTATTGCAAATTTTACACGGGATTTCTGGGACAGTCTTATAAATGTAAATTTCATGATAAATGTAAAAAACAGTGCTATGATGTGTGGTACCATTGTAGACCATATTCGCCGGACAAAATTTTAAAACGATTGCCGTTTCTAAAAAGAGATCTGGGGTCACAGGTCAACATAAATCATGATTTCAAGGGTAAAATTGGTCTTTTACGTAACAAATTTCTTATTTATTTCTACTATTTGTACAAATAGTATAAAGTGACTCTTGATTCTTGAAGTCTATTAAGTTCTTTAAAAATTATTTATAAAATTTTAAAATTTGCCATTATCAATAGCAACCAGGAGGTCAAAGGTCAAAATCACTTTTTACCAAATTCTGTGCTCAAAAAGCATTATTATCAACCTTAAGTTTCTTGTTAACAGAACCATAAAACAATTGTAATAAACTAACCCAGAAATTAAAAAATTCTAGTATCAGTACTCGTTAATGCCGAATCAGACGTTCACAAAATAGCATAAAAGGTCACGTTACCTTAGGTCAAAAGACAAACTAAATAAAAAATTTGAGAGAAAATTAATCTATTTTGCTACTTATTTTTCCATTTATTGCATTCATATGTGCAGCTAAGGTAATAAGACTACCATAATATTACATTATAACAAATAGTGAAAGACTCAACGCTATTACATAAATGCACATTTGCCATGGCGACCAGAAGGTCGAAGGTCAAAATCTTTTGTTGAATAACTCGCAGGGTTTAAATGAAGTATCGGCGGAAAATTTGAATAGTCAATTGTATTATTTTATCAAATATATGTAACTGCATTATTTGGTATTTAAAGAAAGATTTAAAACGAGAGAGAGAGAGAGAGAGAGAGAGAGAGAGAGAGAGAGAGAGAGAGAGAGAGAGAGAGAAAGAGAGAGAGAGAGAGGGGGGACATGAATAACCAAGCAGTTTCAGAGGAAATGTTTACAATATATATTTACATATATATACATACATATTTATATATATAACGCGCTTCAAGGTGGCAATGTATTAGTCTTTAATAAAGTACATGACCTTTTACGAGGTTTGTCCGATGTGTAACCTGTATTGTACCACAGCGCGATAACGCTTTGTGCAATTTAATTTAGTTGATGATTATACCTTTGAACACCTCTATACAATAGCTTGTCTTTGATCAACATAGTTTTAAAATTATAGCCATTTCAATAGAGCAAGTCGTTGACCACCGTTGTAAAAATATTCGGGAAACAGGTTGAGGATTTTGAAGACATTAAAGCTTATATAAAAGTTTACACAAAAATCGGTCATACGGTATACAGGTTTTTACTTTAGTAAGGAAAGTTTATGGGTCTGATAAGGTATATTGTGAGACAGATTGTAAATGGAAAAAGAAATTTTGAAATGGCACACAGTCAACCAAAGAAGCAGAAAAATCTGATCAACTTGTGACTGTAACATGCAAAACAATTGTCTCAAATGTCAGGGAAATATGACAGTGAGATTGAGATTGAGAGTGATGGCAAATATACGATTCATGATATTACCAAAGCCGTTGGCATATCGCTGACTCGGATACATTAAATTTTGAAGCGTTTTTTGAAAGTACTAAAGATTTCTGCCAGGTGGATTCCGCATACTAGTGTATTGACAGATGGCCAAAAAATGGGTACGAGTACAAATCGCTAAGCAATTGCTCAAATTGTTTCCAAAATTCAATTAGACAATTTATACAAACATTGTTACTAGTGACAAAACATGGCTTCACTATTTCGAACCAGTAGGAAAATTGGAAACAAAATGTGTTTAATTAAACACTGTAGAAGGTCTGCAGTTGCCAAAAGAAGTAAAAGCATAAAAAAGGTTCTTAATTGCATATTCTTGTTTTTTGTTGTTTTCTATTTCAAATTACATGGTCCCTTCTATTTTTAACGAACGTCTCGGTCAAGACTTGTTGTCTTTTTGCAGACCAGTCTGATAATCAGTATAATATCTAGAAAAAAAATTATTGCGTGTAGTTGAAGGATAATACACAAGACCAACCCCCTCCTTTAAGGATCTTTAAAGATCCTTAAATATGTCCTTAAATATCCTTAAAGGGGCCTTAAAGCCTTCTTAAAGCCATTCCATCTTTAAGGATCTTAAAGGGACTTAAAAGGACTCTTTAAGGACATATTCAAGGATCTTTAAGGATCTTTAAAGATCCTTAATGGAATTGAAATTTTAAGGATCATTAAAGAGGCTTTAAGGATCCTTAAAGATGTCTCATCATGAAAAACTCGAATTTTTTAATTATTAATGTAACGATGGCTATTACATTAATTCAGTTAAAAAGTATGATTTGTTTTTAGTATATTTTGAATTTGTATAGTTTATACAACATAGGAGACATAGATAACTCCTGTCTGAATTCTAGTTTCTACATTAAGTTGTTGTAGAGGAGTCGTATGTCGGTTCCTAATAATACTTGTTTCTTAATTCATAAATGAATTAGATAAAAATGTGCAGTTTTCACAGTAAAGGTAAACAACCCGTGTTTTAATCAGATCGGCAGTAAGCATGAGTAATTAACGGTATTTGTTAATTGTATACAGCGGTACTTGTTTGATTATCGATCCCAGGTGATTTCACGCGCGGCTTTTGACTTTGATGTGCAGTTTCTTATCTAGGTAGGAGATCACTATGAAGTCAAATAACATGTTAAAATAATTACCTAAACCTGAACTCTGGGTGTTGAATATAAAGGTGTGTTTTTGGAAGTGATTTTAAGAGACAATTTTAATATTAAAATATTAAAAAATACATTAACTGAGGAAATAAAAGTAATCGCAAAATAATCTAAGCATGTCTTTTTTATTTTATTTTATTTTATTTTATTTTATTATATTTTTTGGGGGGATAGTGTTATGCATATATGCAAATAAAGCATGAGAGAGAGAGAACGAGAGAGAGCGAGCACATTTTAGTGTCTTTGAATTGACATATATATATATAACTCATTACTGACACATGATAATATCGGATTTCGAATAATTTCGATTCCTAATGAAAAAGGGTTGGTAAAGTAAATATTTAAAACAAAATAAGAACATTAGAGAAAAGGTTATTCTTTTCAAATATGAACAAGTTATGAAGTGAACATATTGAAGTAAGAAACCAGTCACAAAAGATAACCATTCACTGACAAACTTTACCGAGTTGGATGTGAATTTCTGCAGTCAAGATGGAGTGCAGTGGAATAACAGCGATTCTCTCTCTCTCTCTCTCTCTCTCTCTCTCTCTCTCTCTCTCTCTCTCTCTCTCTCTCATTCGGTTTCTGCTGACCCCCTCTCCCTCTGAAACACAAGTAGATACTCTCTCTCTCTCTCTCTCTCTGAAACACAAGTGGATACTCTCTCTCTCCCTCTCTAAAATATTCAGTATCCGCTACCCCCCCCTCTCTCTCTCTCTTCTCTCTCTCTCCTCTCTCTCTCTCTCTCTCTCCTCTCTCTCTCTCTCTCTCTCAGCATATTCAGTTCCCAAATCCCGTTCTTTAAAATATTTAGCTTCCGCTGATGTCCCTTATCTGTCTCTCCCTCAATGTAATCAGCTCTCTCTCTCTCTCTCGTACATTGAATTCTTGATTTGCCTGCAAATGAATTTAAAAAAAAAGCTCTCCCTTTCTATATATTCAATTTCTGACTATTATCTCTTTCTGTATTTAATTCGCAACTTGACGGTGAAAATAGGTAATCCCTCCTCCCACACACACCTACACACTCCGGGAATTTCTGAATGATATTACTAGTATCTTAGTATATTATGTGTACTGCAAATTCCAGAAAAAAAATTACTGTTAATTTTTTTTTTGTTGAAAAATAGACTCGGAAAGTCCATATTTATTTATTTTATTTTTTTATTTTATTTTGTTTTATTTCATTATTTCATTTCATTTCATTTCATTTCATTTCAATTTATTTATTTATTTATTTATTTATTTATTTATTTATTTATTTATTTATCTATGTATTTATTTATTGATTTATTTTGGACATTATGGCCAATTACTTAATTAAAAAGCTGTTTGTACAGTTAACATACTGCTTCTTCTGTATCAATTACATCATTCTCTAATTATTACATATATATAAATAATAATTTTCAAGTAAGAGGAGTTAGAAAGAACAGATGTCATCAACATTAATTAATTAAGTGATTAATACACTTGATCATCAAACACCATCTTGCTGATTGATGTTAGATATACTAGTATATTACAGGTAAATTTTTGAATGCATTCCTATCAACACATATTTTATCTTATGCAATTAAAATTCTATATATAGATAAAAATGATGACTGCAGCAAATTATTTATGAAATTTTTATAAATATAAATAAATAAAATTAATTTGATCCTTTTGTTGTAAGAGATATTTTAAAAGAAATATAAAAAAATTTCACAAATAAATAAAAAATTACCTGAAATATACTAGTATATCGAACATCAATCAGCAAGATGGTGTTTGATGATCAACTCAAGCGTATTATTAATGACTTTATTAATTATGTTGATCACATATGTTCTTTCTAAGTCCTTTTAATTAAAAATATTATTATTTATATGTAATAATTAGAGATGTAACCGATACAGAAGAAACAATAAGTTAATTGTATATCTAAAAAATTGCCCATAATGTCCAAAATAAATAAATAAATATGGTTATTCCCAGCCTATTTTTCAACCAAAAAACAGAGAGAAACAGATGAAACCGATACAGAAGAAGAAGTAACTTAATTAAACAAACAGATTTTGAATTAAAAATTGCCATATTACCCAACTTAAATAATAAATAAATAAATAAATAATAAATGTGGCACAGAGGTGACATAAAATATATTTTTTCGTGTTACGTGCGCATTACCTTTTACGTGCGCACGTAAAAGGTAATACATGCGCAATTAATATGGAAATATATTTCATGTCACCTCCGTGCCACATTTATTTATTATTAATGTGGTCATTCCTAGCCTATTTTTGTAACTATTTTTTCCGGTATTTGCAGTACACATAATCCCCTATGGTAATATAGTATTAATCAGAAATTTCTGGGTGTGTGTGTGTGTGTGTGTGTGTGTGTGTGTGTGTGTGTGTGAAAGGCTGGATTACCTACTTTTTCACGGTCAACATACGAATTATAACAGAAAGAGATAATGGTCAGAAATAGAATATATAGAAAGAGATAGGTTTTTTAAAAATTCAAGTCAAGAATTAAATGTACGAGAGAGAGAGAGAGAAAGATAGAAAGAGAGAGATAGAGAGAGGTGGTCAGCAGTAACTGAATATTATAAAGAGAGAAATATCAGGAAATGAATATGTGAAGAGAGAGAGAGAGGGGGGGGGGTCAGCCGAAACTGGATATTTTTAAAAAGAAAAAGAGAACTTGATATTTGACTATTTTTAAAGAGAGAGAAGGGGGTCCAGCTGAAATTTTTTTTGAAAGAAAGAGAGAAAGAGAGAGAGAGAGAGAGAGAGTTCATATAATTATGTATATTCAGAGTTAGAAACAGAAATTGATTTTATTTTTGAGAGAGAGAGAGAGAGAGAGAGAGAGAGAGAGAGAGAGAGAGAGAGAGAGAGAGATGAAAACATTTAGAGGGAGCAACAGAAACTGAGCTGAATACATTTATGGAAAGAGAGAGAGGGGTCAGCGGAAACTGGATATTTTAAAAAGACAGAGAGGGGGGTCAGCAGAAACTGATATTTTAGAGAGAGAGAGAGAGAGAGAGAGAGAGAGAGAGAGAGAGAGAGAGAGAGAGAGATTTAAATATATAACAAATACCACATAAATTTTGATGTGCCAGATGTGCACATTTCGGAAATTAATTCCTCATCAGTGACACTAAGACCGAAAAAATTGATACATAAAAAATATATAAGCCAAACAGTTGAAAAAATATGAATCTAACCCTAACCCTTTGTACAATTATAAATATTCAGAGAGAGAGAGAGAGAGAGAGAGAGAGAGAGAGAGAGAGAGGTAATCACCATTATTTCACTACACTCCATTCTCACTGCAGAAATTAACTTCCAACTACCATATGTTCACAACGTAACTTGTTCATGGTTGCAAAGAATAACATTTACCCTAATATTCTTATTTTGTTTTAAATAATTACTAAACCAAATTATTATTTAAATATATAATTCATCAAATTCCGATATCATCGTGTGTTCGTTTCACAAATGACAATTTCAATTACACTAAAATGTGTGTGCTCTCTCTCTCGCTCTCATGTTTTATTTGCATCTATGCAAAACACTAACCCGCCTCCCCCCAAAAATAATATGAGATATATGACATGCTCAGAACATTATTTTGCAATCGTGGATGCTTTTGCACATGACAGTATTCATCTTTTCAAAACACTCACGTCCACATACTGCCCATTTACATCAGCGCAACACAAATTCACAACCACGTTATCAGCACCCTAATAACAACTACACAAATTGTTCTAGACCCCACGACTTTTCCAGTCACCTCGACGGCCAACATATTTGCAACAAGCACATCCATCGCAACTTACTTAGGTTTCCGGGAAACTAACCTACCACCGGAATCGTGAGGCTGATACTTGTGGACGCTTAGCTCCAAAATCATACACAATTATTTTATATGGTTATCCAGATTCATGCATTATGAAAATCAATTCTCATCAAAAATAACGCGCTTTAGTGGACTCCGGAGCTGCTTTAAGTCTCTCTCATTTACCGGTTTTGAAAAATTTACATCCACGCCCACGTGTACAAAAGGAACTAATTTACCTTCCCTCTGTAAAAGGAAAATGAATTGATATTCTTGGATCTATTTTTTATCATCTACAATTGCAGGTCATATCTTGACGCATAAGTTTTGTGTTACCACCACATAACTAGAAATATAATTTTAGGTCGAGTCTAGCTCACCAAAGAGAGAGTGACAATTTAACATGATGAATTTTACAATTCGTTTATATTTTTATTTGGGGGAGGGGGAACCATTTAACGTTTATGAAGGTATTTGAAATTATATAAATTAAGATGAATATTAAGACATTATTATCAGACATGTCACAAACTGGCAGCTATCATCTGTTTTTGCTCATATAAGAAAAGGGGTCAATGACTCTTGACCCGCATTTTAATTAACTTAAAAAAATATATTATGAAAAAATTGATATAAGACTTGACGTATGAATGATAAGATATATAACACAAAAAACAGTTAATCTTTGATGTGCCAGATGTGCACATTTCGGAAGATCATTCCTCATCAGTGACACTAGCGGCCGAAAAGTTTTATAGTTAAAAAACATAAGCCAAACAGTTGAAAAATAATTAACCTAAAGTTCATATGTTAGTTCATGATAAAGTAAAATGATTGTCATTATGTTCTTATATGAAAAAAAAGCGATTGTACACTCTTAATAAAGTATAAATGAAAAGTGATTATATATATATACATATTTAACAAAAATATATGTTTACTTTTGATGTACCTTATGTGCACATTTCAAAACTTCCGTACTCATCACAGACGTTAAAGATCGGAAAAGATAGATGAAAAATATAAGCCAAACAATTAAAACTAATGAATCTAAAATTTCAAAATTATATGAATCCAAATCCAGCTAAGGAATGCTTTGCAGGAGGGAACAGACCTTAGTTTTAAATAAATTTTAAAAAATTAGACGACTGGAAAATTTGCCAAGTGGTGTATTTTCTGACAGCACAAAGTACTGCCTACGGAGTTATGGATACCCCCGGGGAGTTTTACTCCACCAGCAGCGTTACCCGCTCAGGGTAATAAATAACAAATACCTGCTAAATATTGATGTGCCATAAGTGTACATTTCGGAAAATCTTTCCTCATCAGTGACATTAGTGGCCGAAAAGTTGTATAGTTAAAAAAGATAAGCCAAACAGTTAAAAAATAATAAATCTAAAGTTTCAAAATTATATGAATCCAAATCCAGCTAAGGAATGCTTTGCCTGAGGGAACAGACCTTAGTTTTAAATAAATTTCAAAAAATTAGACGACTGAAAAGTTGCCAAATGGTATATTTTCTGACAGCACTAAGTACTGCCTAATGTGTTATGGATAACCTCTAGGAGCAGTATCCGCTCAGGGGTAGTTCCAAAGTTATATGAATCGAAATCCAGCTAAAGATTAATTAGAAACATGTTTAAGACAACTATTTCTTCTTAAGTTTTTATTGACTTCTCACCGAATGTTCAAAAACCAAGTCAAACAGATTAAACCAAAAGCAACACACCAACAACTTGATCTCTTTTCTTTAGATACTTGCAAACAAAAACTTCGAAAAACATTTAAGAGTCTTGTGACTCGGAAATTAGGCATTAGACTGATGCCATGTTACGCATATTTCATAACATATCCGCTTAAAAAAATTGGATTATGGATTGAAAGCATTTGCCTTCGTCCGACTAAAAAGGTTCAGGAAAACAAAGTGAAAAAAGTGGTGAGTGCATTTGCTATAGTTGAACTCTTAATATTTTTAAAGGGACTGGCTCTAAAGACGAGTTACGTACACACAAGTGACAGCAAATAACTATATTCTGTCCAAAATTTAGGCGATTGTTTCAAAGTCTTTAAAAATTCTTCTCGATTGTTTTTTAAAAACTGGAATAGGATAGTGTGCGGGTTTTTTTTTGTTCAAGCTACCTGACACACATGAAAAGATCTGCAATATTTCAAATAAACATGTCTTTATATAGGCCACAGAAAATTGCTAAGACCCTTATTGAATGGCTTGTTTAAACTCCAATGTCCATAAGAGGTGGGGTGTGGTGAGCAAGAGACATCTCATCTTCTAGAAAAACAAACTATCAAATAACTCTGGTGTGTCATCAGGAGGTCTCAACTCCCTAAAAAAAAACCATTATGGCAATAAAAACATTATGAAAGCTTCTTAGATTTAACAAATGGAAGTGCACTTTCCGTAAGTGTGGAACCTCAGGGTCCTTGTATTGTTCCTTAATTATCCTCTGGCAATTACCTAAATGGTCCCTCGGCTTAAATGCCATACCCAAACCACTTAAGTCATTTCATCAACTTTATGTTTTATACATAAGCTGGAACTTTCATCAACCACACTCTCTATTTTGTATTATACAAGACAACATTAACAACAACATCATCTTCATCATCATCATCATCATTGCTTTGCTTTCCTGCTCTTCATATATATATATATATATATATATATATATATATATATGCCTCTGTGTGTGTCCGTTTTTATACTAATAGGAATAATTTTTTTAAAAATCGAATTAGAAAAAGATACTTTTTTTCTACGTTACCTGATACAATTAATATAAACTTAGCTATTTGAAAACGATAATGTTTCCTTTATAATATGTGTAAGATCACGAAATAATCTAATATCGCAGTATTGTCGTATGCATTATATTTGATTCAACAGATTTTTATAATTAAGAAAATTAGAATTGAAATGATGAGAATAGTGTTTTTTTGTTAGAAGCCAATTCATTCTAAAATCTATGATCTTATTATATATATGCGTGAATAATTCAATTTGTTCCTTCTACACAGACAGAAAAGAAGATAAAATCAAGCAGTGAAACGCGATAAATTGATATGTGCGTGCCTGCTGACGTGTGTGTGCTTGTTTACAATATAATAAATTTCACACAATTCTCGGTTTAAGTAAATTTGAACTAATACTTCAAATTTTTATGTTGATAAAATGATTTAAATTAATCAAAGATTTTTTTTAATGTTTTTTATGTTTCAACTGAAAAAAAAGGAATTGACATCATAGAAAATGAGCTTAATTGTCGTATTTGTGTGATTTTCATAAAAAATATATATATAATAACACATTATAATAATAATTATAATAATACGATAACAATTATAATAACTTTATAAAACAGGAATACCTGTACATCACAAGAAAGAAAAAATAAAAAGTGTTGCAATATGACAGTTGAGCAAAGGTATAAAATGCTTTTGGCAATTTATTGGTTAGGAGTTCGAAAAATTTTCAATAGAGCCTTAGATGGAAAAAATTAAAATAAAATAAAACAAAGAAGTTACTATGCGCCAACAAGATTGTTAAATAAATAGCCTCCAGCATTTAGAGTTGAGTTAAGAAATGGTGTTTAACTCCCAAGTCAAAAATATTTCACTTATAATGAGACGTCACCAGCTATCATAATGCTGAGTACTTCGCGGTCTTGGGCCATAAGGTTCGAAATCATGACCTCCCTCTTACGGTGCGATTACTCTTCCAACTGAGCTACCGCATTTACACCTACTACCTTTGTCGCTGATGGGAGCACGGGTACCAGGGAAATTTATTTTAGCACGTCGTCATAAATCAACTCATAAGTCATTACTACAAAAAAAAGTTTAGAAAAAAATGGGGGCGATTTTGTACGTCGGGGCGAACTTGTTGAAATGTTGAAAGTGGGGGCGAATTTTCCCAAAGTGGGGGCGATTTTGAACGGGGGCGAATTTCCCTGAAGTGGGGCGATTTTGACATGGGGCGAATTTGTTGAAAGTGGGGGCGATTTACCGTGTGGCGAATTGACTTGAATTCTTCCATTGCAAATCTTATGTTTTCATTTGCGATATATGTACAAATTCTACGGGACATGCACTATGGTATATTCCCTTTTGTGTGAGGTGGATGGCATGATGAAAAATATTAAACATTTATAAAAGTCTCGGTTTTCTTATATTACACATCTGTTATCAATTTTGTCCCATTTGATCAGGATGTCAAGAAACGGGAGTTTATTTTTACTGTTTAAATCGTGAATGATACAGACGGAATTAGGGTGTTGATCAAATTGTGGAACAGGCACAGTTCTTCTATTCAACAGGATGAAACAATCATCTCGATATCTTTTACACTGTGTTTTCGCCTATTCATGGAATTCATTTCCACGTTGGTCTTTAACTCTTGTGTATAATTGTTCTAGATATGCCACCACAAGATTGGCATAAATTGGGGCTACTTTATATTCCATTGCAGTCTTTTTAATTTGTCTGTATATTTGAGCATCAAAAGAGAATTTGTTTCCCTAAAGGACTAATTCTCGTGATTCCAATATAAATTCCTTGGGGAACCGTGCATCAATTTTAGATCATTTGTTTTCAATCCAGTATTTTATAGCCTCCGTTTCGAGTAAGTGTGGGATATTTGTGTACAGGCTGGTTACACCAAAGCTTGTTAGTGTGGTTTCCTGTGTTTCGTCTGATGGTATATCATGCAGAAAATCCATATCATCTTTAATGTAGCTGGTCATATCTGCACAAATTGGCTTAAAAATAATGTCAATAAAGTCGCAAAGGCGATGTGTTGGACATTTTGGCCTTTGCCACTATTGGTTTCATATTTAAATCCTCAGTTGGAAAACTATAACGTATTCTAGTTTTAGTAAAAACTGCAGATTAAATTTCTGCGCTAATGTGGATTTTCAGTTGGCCGTAAAATTATTTTGCCTCATCTCCAAATTACATAGATAATCAATATCTTTATCGGTTAATGAATTTGAATGTTTCTTTATGAGGGATTTTATTTTCCTCGTTGTTGCTTTGTCAGTTTGATTATTATTTTCTTTGTAGTACTCTTCATCACTTAGTTGTTAAAGAATGTTTTCCTATAGTAATCAGTATTCATAATGACAGTCGCACCCCCGTTTTCGGTTTGTTGGTTATTGATTTTGCTTTTTTATGTCTCACTAGGGCTACCTCTTCTCTCTTTGTTATAATTTACAGGATTATTTTTACATGAAATAGGAAATAAAAATAAAACACTAACGTACCAGTTCTTGTCAAAAACACAATCCGAAAACAAAGTAAAAACTTTGAAAGCTGGCACATTTAGTAATGCACATGAACTTCCATCAAGGAAGTGAGGCCGGGTGCTCCGGAAGGGTGGGTACCTCCTGTCTAGCTAGCTACATCCGTTCCGTGCAAGTCAACATTGAGAACAAAAGGAACAAGGAACTATGGTAAGTCAAATATATCCGGTATAAGTTTGGATACAGTGACTACATACTTATCAACAATACTGTGTTGACGGCCATAAAAGTTTTTAGACATTATATCATTCTATGAATTTATCTTAATAACAATCTCGTTTTGGTTTCGGGGTAAACTTAGATTTATTTCTAAATTTCTAACTTATGAAGAATCTTTGTCTTCAATATTATCGAAAAGTTCTCGCAATCTAAAGTTTTCTACCGGAGTTCTGTATGTCCGCTTTTGGTTCTAGTATATCTGATTTAGTAGTAGGTGTAACTTTTCAATATTTCCTTTTCCTCTTCGTCTAATTTTATACTTGACAAATTAATTATTAGTGGGTCTATTTTAGTAAAGTTACCGTTATTTATCTCCAGTACGGGTTCCGTTTCCGCTGATATTTGTCCTGCCTCGTCCTAAAAATACTTGTTTGGTTGTCTGTTTGATGGATAATACGGATAATTGTTGTATGGGTATGAAACAATATTTGTTAAATGAATGGGCTGGAACTCCATACTAAATGTTGATACTTCTTTGTAACAATATTAATTAAATGAATGGACTTCGACTCCATGGTGAAGGTTTCAGTTCTTTTTTTCCATATAATAAGTGTGCTAGTATCTGCCTGTGGTGTGTGGTGTGGTGGTTGTATGGAGGGGAGCATGCTACGTCACCGCAGCTTCATGGAGGGCTTCTACATCCTTCCGAGCTTCTCTCTTGTTCGCTCTACCTTCCCTTTCCGAATTGATTGTCCTGAGTATTTATGTATGTTTGTCTGCATGTGAAGGCATATCAGTTGTACGTATCTGTATGCCTTTCATGGACATTGTACAAAGAGATCGTGTATTGGTCATTTATTAATGAAAACATCTATGTATCAATTACTGTAACTAATGTCATATATGCTTATATCAATGGTCTTTGGTCAGATCATCGGAATAGACAGAAACACAATAAGTTACACTCTGTACAGCCTTGTCTGGGATTTACACCTTTGTCTCAATATAGTAGGCATGAGGAAGTTGTACTTAAACGCTGTAGAAAAGGCCAGTTATTTTACTCGTTATTTTATTTTATTTTTATTTTTATTTATAATTTTTACAATTTACACAATATGTAGACAAAGACACCTTTTACTCACACATTCATTCATCATTCACACTAAGAAGTTTTCTAAAAACAGGTTCTTAACATAATTGTAATAATGCTAATAATAAATAATAATAATAGTTATTATTATAACAATATACTACATGAGATATAAAATTTATTGAAATAATGATGTAAATACTCCCCACTTTTGCATAAAAAGATTATATTTACTTGAGATTTTGTATCTCTGTTTTTCTATCAAATAATATTTTCTAATGTGGTTTTGTAGTTCCGGTAGATATAACATTTTATTTTGGAACCGTTTAATACTAATATATTGTTTTGTTAAAGATATAATATGATTAAGAGCATGTGAATTTTTTGTTAAAATACCCAATATAACATCCTTTATGTTAACAGTAACTGTTTTTCCTGTTTTTGCACTTATCCACGATTCAATTTTACCCCAGAGGTCCCTTACATGTACACGGTCAAAGAAAAGATGACAAATAATTTCTTCATGCGATTTACAAAAAGTACATTCAGAATTTTGTTTGATATTCATTTTCTTTAGAAGTTTATAAGTGCCAAATATTTGATAAATGATTCGATAATTAAGCCATTTAAGTTTTTTGCAGTCAAATGTTTTATGCAAGTTTTGATTTACATTTCCCCAATTGTAATCAGGTTGAAGCTTAAGCTCGTTCTCCCACTTTAATTCGGATTTTGGTTTTTTATATAGCGCATCAATAAAGATATTATAAATGTGTTTTGTGCCTTTCGGCTTCCTACATAAATGATCAATAGTAGTGGTGAATTCCTCATGATAAGGGGTGTTCACAATATTGTAATTATTACGTATTGCTTTTTTCAGGCCTTCGAAAGTTATAAAGGGGATTCGTATATCTAATTTTTGCTGAAATGATTCTAAATCTATAAAAGTGTTATCGGGATTCAGCAAGTCTTTTATTCTTTTTACTTGTTTATTGTATAACTGTTTTATGAAAACCGTTTTCGTGTTTCATTTTATTTTCGAGTTATTCCATAATTCACAGTTTTGTATTGAATACGATGATTCAAATGTTGGTAATTTATTTTTGAATTCAGCTACATCAACTAGTGCTTCTTTCCAAAAGAGATTTTTCATTTGATTCGACTTGTCTAAACAGAAGTTGTCACCGAAATCATCAATTTGAGACAGATTGCATTTAGCTATTTCTGAAAATAATGCTTTTATTGTTTCTGTCTTGTTGTTATTCATTCGCCGAAACCACGTCAATTTTAGAGATTTTATGAAGCTTTCTAAATGTATCATTTTGCACCTACCGATCTTATAGTCTAGAATCATATGTTGTCTGCTAATTTTGTCACATTTACTATCCCATATATATTCATAAAATTTAGATTCCAGACCCTTTATATTATTTTCATTTGGTTTAGATAGAACTGTAAGTAAATGTGTCAACTGAGGTATAAGTAAAGATTTTATTACAGTAATTTTTCCAAATGGAGTTATCATTCTCTTGGACCAAGATTTTAAGTCTCTCTCTATTTTATTAATGTATTTATTGTAGTTTAAGTTATCCATATTATTTAGATCTGGTGTAAATGTTAAACCCAATACTGTAAAATTTGTATTTAACCATTCTAATTTTAAATCTGGACAGATTATATCTTTACAATTTGCCTTAGCACCAATCCATACAGCTTTTGTTTTATCAATATTTGGTTTTAGTCCGGAGTATTTTGAAAACTGAAATAAAAGGTCCATAGAACTTTTCAGACTTTTTTCCGAACCATCCAAAAATAAACAAGTGTCATCCGCATATTCCAGTAAACATATTGTGGTATTTTTAAGCTTAATTTATTTTATTTCTTTATTATGTCGGAACATGTTTGCCATTATTTCAGCGCACAATATGAAAAGGTATGGGGACACGGGATCACCTTGTCGACATCCTCTTGAAATGTTAAAAAATTGTGAGAAATTGCCGTTTTGAATAACGCATAATTGTGCATTTTTATTACGAATACCAACCCATTTCATTAACTCGGATCCAAAATTGAAAAAGTTCAAAGTTTTCTTAATAAACTTCCACGATACGGAGTCCAACGCCTTTTCAAAATCAACTAGAAGTAAGGTGCCCGGTATATTTTTTTCCTTTGTTAACTGTAAAGTGTCATAAATAATTCTCGTATTTTCACCAATAAAACGTCCTGAAATAAACCCCTTTTGATTTTCATGTATTAAATAGTCTAAAACTGTTTTTATTCTATTTGCAATGCAACTTGAAAGTAATTTGTATTTAACATTTAAAAGAGCTATAGGTCGCCAGTTTTTTAATTTTGTTCTGCATTTATCTCCCTTAGGTAATATCGATATAATTCCCTGTTTTTGTGTGATCGACAATTCTCCAAGTTCGAAACTATTATTAAAAGATTTAACAAGAAAAGATGATAAATCGTTCCAGAAGAACTTAAAAAATTCAACAGAGAAGCCATCCGGCCCCGGTGACTTTTCATTTTTCATATTTTTTAGTGCATTAAGTATTTCAGAATAAGTGATCTTGCCTTCCAGTTTAAGTGACTGACCTTGATCTAATTTTTTAATATCATCAAAGTTCAAGATATATTTAAATCAACATCTTCTAATGTGTGATCGTTCTTTTATTTTAAAGGGAGATCAACCTCCCAAATGTGTCCCTTGTCAAAGTCAACAATCTGTCCAGCACATTTTGCTGGACTGTGTTGACTTTGCTCCTACAAGGGATACTTTTTTTTTCAGCATCATCGATGCAAGATCTTTTTAGTAATGTCCATGGGCATCAAATTTTAAAATTCCTTCGGGAAATAAATTTGTTCAATAAAATATAATTTTTATCATTTATTATCCAGTCTTTTATTATAACGTATCTGTGATATTACTGGTTTTTATCAGTTATGTAGTTGTTTGAGAATATTTTCTATTTAGTTTTACATTAATTTTATTTTTATATATTGTTATTTTTAACATTCTCTGGCCGCGAATAGCTGCATTAATGCTGATGCGGCTTTAAACAAAAACTCACTTACTCACTCACTCACTGTAACTAATACCAACTGAGATTATACACTGACCGGCTATAAGTATTATCCCAGATTATCTAATCAAAAATGCTGTACGTTAAACACCATACAGTAAATGGTTGTTAAAGCAGCATAGAGTAATCAACTATACCACTGAAAGCTTGATGTGAAATAATTGATAAATTACAAGATAACTAATGACCTTTGTCCGAACTATCCAGAACTAAACATTTATAAAACTGTCCAATTTTTTTAAATTTCTATAACGACATGTATATTGTTACAGGTAATCTAGGTGATAAAAATCGTCGAAATCATACCGATTACTGATTACTTCCTCGATATGAATACTTAGTTTGATAGTAGTGATTGTGTCTTCGTCTTTCTTTGTTTTTAGTTGTTGGTTTGTGTACAAAATCTAAATTTTGTCAGTGGAGATTGTTTCGACGGTTGTGTAGTTATTCCAGCTTTGGTTGTTTTCTCCGTTGTTTGTTGTTTCTTATGCACAATTCTTTTTTATGCCTTTTCTTTTGTTTATTTTTATGGTTGTCGCTCTTTGCATAATGTCCGTTTCCTGTCCATATGTGCTCTTGTATTCTTCATACCATTTTTTTTTGCCGTAGCTGCATAGACCTTGGTTTTTCGTTTTGTTGTTACATTTCTTTAAACCACGTATCTATTGGTTTTTTTATTATTGGTTTCAGTCGACCGCTCTTCAACTTCCGCTTTAATTAGCGGCATCTAGTGATTTGTAACGTCTTTATATCTGGTTCTTTTTTATTTCAACAATGCTATTTCTGCATCAAATTTTTAAAGGGAGAGATTTTTACGGTTGAATGTTAATTCCGGACTTTCCCTATTGATTTCTTTTGCTACAAATCTTTTTGGTAATGATGAAATTTCTTTTTCCCGTTATAATTTATAGATGTTACAAGTTTGTTCCGTTTTAAACATATTTCTTTATCTTGCTTGCGTTGATTCATGTTTGTGACCACTGTTACTTCAGTGATTCCTTTATTTGTCTTGCTTCATCAGCTTACTTGGTTTTCGGAACTGCTTTGTTTTACGCATTTTCTTTGGAAGTGTCAATATTCGGTTTCCGAATTTCAATCATGATGTTTTTACTAAAGAGTTCAATCTTGATGAAAACTTTTCTAGTTCTTTAGAAAGGCCGCGAATGAATTCTGTTACCTGTTTTTCTAAAATAAGAATTTTTCCACTGAAACTATGAATCTGTTTTCTATTTCTTTGTTAGACTGTTGATCTTGTATCTGCAATCTTAGTTTACATGAGTAGTAATATATTATAGATATCATTTAGGCTAGATGCCTCTTCCATACACCTCACAGGAGTCATGCGAGGTCAAAATGAAATGACCATGGCCATTGGTTTTGACCTTAGCGTCCCAGGCTGGAGGTCATGTGAGGTCTAAATGTAATGACTCATTTCCTCCCTTGCGTGTTTGTTACTTAACACGTCTCCTCCCTTGCGTGTGTTAAGTCATGTATAAAACAGTACTTTTTAGCAAAATTTTCAGCCGTCTTAATTTTTGAATTTTTTTTTTAAAAGTAAGGTCTGTTCCCTTATGCAAAGCATTTCTTAGCTAGATTGGAATTCATATAATTTTGAAACTTTAGATTAATTATTTGTCAACTGATTGGCTTATTAGTTTTTATCTATCAAGCTTTTGGGCCCCTAGTGTCACTGATAAGGAATAATTTTCCAAAATGTGCACATCAAAAAGGTATGCGTGCTTATATTTGTACATATAAGTAAATTAATGATTTGTCCTCACTGTTATAAGTAAAGCAATTACTTTTGTCATTGCGGCCAGTTATTCAGGTCAAATATAGATTTAATTGGAAGGAGAAACAGTTAATTGTTAATATATAATACAAATACCAGTTAAATTTTGATGTGCCAAATGTGCACATTTCGGAAATTCATTCCTCATCAGTGACACTAAGACCGGAAAGTTTAATACATAAAAAATATAAGCCAACCAGTTGAAAATAATGAATCTAATGTTTCAAAATTATATAAGCAATTTGAAGAACAATTACTATTTGTTTATTGTTTTTACGTAACATGTCGCCATTTTCGAACAATCTAGTAGAATTATAATAAATTATTTACAGTGTTTCATTTTATTATTTCATTTTTTGTTGAATGTAGAGAAAATCCTTGTAATGGAATTTCTCATGGGTGAAGTTGAATTTAATACATATAGAAATTTTATGTAGTCAACAGCAAAGTATGTAATTGTTTAGCACCCGGCCTCATTCCTTGATGGAAGGTCACGTGTATAACATATTTTGCCAGCTTGCAAAGTTTTTACTTTTTTGGGATTGTGATATGGACAAGGACTGGTATGTTTGTTTTATTTGTTTTATTAAGAAATAAATAAAAAAATCTTGGACAAACTGTTATGGATAAATGTAGCAGGTCGTAATTCAGACTATTTTCAAACTTATCAACTTGGACACATATGCCTAATGCGAACTGCCAGTAAAAATAATTTTAATTTATTTTGATGATACTTTTACTTAATTTGGACAAAAAAGTGTTGCAGAGAATTTCGTTGGAGATAATTGGTGATGTCCCTTTTGCTGGAAGAAGTAAATTTCTCAACGAGGTGTTTATCAAGAATGGTGTCAGAATAAAATTCTTTATAAATCTTAGTGTGAAACAATAAGAGACAGTTGTTAAAATAATTGAGGTGGAAGAACGAATAAACCCCGTTGACTGAAATATGAGAAAAGGGAGGTAACTTGTGTTAATTGTTTTATGAAGATTGAGACAAGTAGTGATATAAGAATTCATGGGGTACCTTTTTAACGCCACATATTTTATTATCTTTGTTATTTTGGTCAAGAAAAAACATTTTGTTTTTTAAAAATAAGTAATATGACAACTTTTCTGCACCGACGATAACTACGACTAATGTTAAAAATCAAACGGATGGTTTTGTATTTATCAATCAAATATTTGCCTGCTACATTTAAACAGTTTAATACAAGCATAATGATTGTGTGTATTTATTGTATGAAGGTAAAATAAAGAAGTTTTAAATTTATGAGTAAATTAAATGGTTGTGTTATAATTTCTTTGTGTGTGGGCTGTGTGTGTGTGTGTGTGTTTGTTTTTGGAGGAAAGTAACTTACACACGTGAGGTTACCAATAAACTCACTACATAATTTCTAGTTACTACATACACCCCTGTAGTAGGTTTTCAAATGTTTCAAATCCGTTTTTTTTAACCATTTTCTATCCAGAAAATAGTTGGTTGTATAATGTTTGGGTTTCATGTTCAAATTGGTTTTTTTTTCACACAGTCCCTCGGGTCTGAAATGGCCACTCACACACTTTGCTCTTGTTTTGCGAAGGGACATCTTTCCACGCATGCACGACCCGGAAGTAAACAAAAGGTGGCGGCATGGACATAGAACTATAAGTTATTAGGTAAGTTTGGTTTATACTTTAGACTGTGAATCGAAATTTTATCGAACAACGCTAGAAATATCGTTAAATAATTCCAAAATGCAAGTAACGGTTTGTTTTCTCCGTTAAAAAACAACACCTTTATCTCCAGTTCTGTCTCGGGCGGGATCTGCCCTTTCTTGTCATTTCATTTCGTGAAAATTATGTTATCAAGAAATTATAGTAGAGATGACAGCCTTTACTTGGCTTTTGTATTTGGCAAATTTTGATCTCATATCATTAGCAGAGGGTAGGTGTTAACTGCAGAGGGAAAAATATAGGTTAAGAGGCATTTTTTTTTTAAAAAATTTATTTTATTTGTTTAAGAAATAAACTTGCAGAATATTACGTTTCATGTTGATCTGATTAACCAAAATTATAAATTAAAATTAGTCCGTTAGTTGACATAATTTTTCTGTGGTGTGTGTACAGACCGGATCGGAACAGAAGCAGAACAGAACTTTGAATTGTTGTCCGTGTATTAAATAAATACAAAATAAAGAGGTACCATTTATTTGTAATTGATGATTAATTTTTCAGTGTAAATCATTTAAGTGTTATATGTACTGTGTTTTGAAGTTGAAATATTGAGCAAATTATAACTCATGAACAATATAAGATATCGTGTGTGTGTCGAACTGGATATATTGCATATAGTGAACATTCTATTATAGGATTATATCATATACAATGAACAAGTTACACAAGTAACTACATGATACATATACCATTGGTTTAGACGTTTTCTTGTGAGATTGATTGAATTAAGATTCGTAATCTCGCATACACGTTACACCGGTATCCCTGTATACCTGTTTGGATACGAAAAAAAAACAATTATCACGATACGGTTTACACATACCGGTTTTTGACAAAACAAGAAAAAATATTAATAACCATAAGTCGAACAAAGTTAAAGACAACCACTAGGGCTTTTGTAACTAACATACGATCAATGAAAAAAGTTCTCGATTATGGACAGGGTCTTATGCACGCTTGTTGTTACCCATGACAACAGTAGTGTGTAGATAATGATGGCCAGGGGTCGGATGAACTTTTACTTTACAAGTTTACAATTTACGTTAAGTTATTGAATTTGAATTTCTAGTCAGAGTATTTCTGTACCATGATCACAAGTTGTATTTATTTGACTGTTTATATGACTGATTATCTGTCATTTCAGTTGCTTAAATCATTTTCATGCAGTACCCATTTTATTTCTGTCATTCAGTTTGAGAAAAGAATAATAGAATTCTATTTTTATTCAATTTACAATATGTATCAGTACATATTGCAATACGGAAGTGAAATATTGCAATATATCGCAGTACGGTTTAACCAGTATCTCTGCAGCTCTAGTGACCGTTACTTAATGCAATTAGTGAGCAATCTGTGCTAAGTGAAAAAAATCAATTGACTTATAAAATATATGTATTTCATCAACTTCTTATATCTATTAAATCAGCTATTTATAACCTCCTTTTGAAATTAGAAAACAGTTGTGAACCAGTCCTATCGAACAGAAAAAGATTTTACAAGTCATTTATACTACATACAGTTATGTAATAAACAATTTTTTTTTACTGGGTTAAGATTTTTGGTTATAAGTTCATTGTATTAAGTATATAATTTTTACGCCTATTTGTATGTTGTATATCCAGATATCATACCATTCCGGATTCTGTTCTGCTCCTGTTTCGATCTAGTCTGTACAAACACCACAGAAAATTATGTCAACTATGCACTAATTTTTATTTATGGTATTTTTACTATTTTGGTTAATCAGATCAACACGAAACTCAATATTATGTAAGTTTATATCTTTATATACAGAATGGTCCCTGTGTATACTACAATTAAACATCAGGACATTTTGTCCATTTTATTCAGCAGCAAAGTTCTGTCTTTATTAGCCTGACAAGACAAAAATTAAAATGGGGGTTTTACTGTTTAGGGGGCTTATTAGTCAGACTATGCCTATATAGGTATGTTTAAAATGAAGTTTGCAAGATTTTAAATATGGCCACTTTGCAATATAAATTTTAAATTTACGGTTATTGTTATACCTCTCAAGTGGGTTAACTGTTTTAATTGTGAAATTTCGCATTTTTCTCAGCAACTACTCTTTGCTGATGCTTGAAATTTTAGAACACTCTTTTAGCATGCCATATAGTGGGATTCACTTTTATGAAAGGTGGGGTATTTAAGTCCACTTATGGTCAGTGTACTTGTTTCTTTTTGTTTATTAATCAGTTGCTAGTCAAAAATTGCAAATTGTAGAGCAAAACACACTTACAAACACTGCGTCATCATTATCATCATTATGTTCATTTTATTGGACAATGGTCAGAGATGTGCCAGCAATGCCTCATATGCACATGGTTATAGGTATCACATTTATAGCTGGGTCAGTTAACAATTTGATAGTATATATTCAAACAAAAATTCTCATAAGCATGACACTGAAATTTGCAGTTAAAATGTTTGTGCTTCTCTATTACAACATTATCTCTTTTAAAGATATTCTGAATGGTTGAATGAATTTGTTTTGTACACGTTATGTTTTTCATTTAATAGGAGACATGACAGTTATCAGCTATGGGAAAAGAATGGTAAGTAAATATACCTTAAAAATTTGTTTATTGTGAATGCATTACTTTTCATTGGGAACCAATTTTCATGGTTTTCTTGGTCTCACAAACTTAATAACCCAAGAACCAACAAATATAATGAATAAAATAATACATGAACAGTGTCTGGTAAACGCAAATTTAGGCACCCATTAATTGTTTTTTTTTTTTTTTTTTCATGTTTTAACAAAAATTGGAGTCCATGGAAGTTAAGACACTTGCAGTATATCAGAAAATGAAGTTTTAATAGTAAATATCAGTTTACTAATTAATACGTTTATTGAGAATAGTTGGAGTATGTATCAATTTTGCCAAAATTTATTGCAGCAAATTTTCATTACTTTGGTTTTCAGCATTATTGACATTGTATGTTATTGCTGGGTAGATACAAAGAAGTGTAAAATCAGTATTTGCACAAGTTTGTCAGTTTGGTTTTTATTATCTCTTTTCAGCTCAGGATTAGCATAATAAGTCAGATATCAGCATCAGGGTCAGAGGTAAGTTAATTCTTCTATAAGTTTGTTAATTTGGTGAAATTTCCACCTGTGTGTCATTGATTAACATGTGGTGTAACCCAAAAGGCAAATATTTAAACAAATTTCTGTTATTTGTTGCCCACCTTGTAATTTAAAAATAGGCCAGATCAGATTACTATACATTGTATATCTATAATCTGACCTTCAGTGAGCTTGTACTTATTATTGCCCCACTTAATCTATTGGAGGATTATTTCCAGTTTTAAGGTGTATTTTTGTCCGCCAAAAGTTTGGACCAATCTTGGATTTAAATTGATGGATCACCAGCCATGCCTGTCGTGTTTCAGCAAAGATCTGACATGCTTTAATTATGTGAAAAAAGAATAGAAAATCTGTCTGAATTTTGTCTTTTCAAAGTTTTAATGACGTCACTTACAATAGTACATCATCTGTTGCCATGACACTGCTTTTGTACCATCCCTTGATTGATATCCTGTGACGTTGATTGTCTACCACATCATTGATCTTAAAATATTTTCATTCAAAATAACTTCAGTTGTGGAAAATGAAAAAGCATGGTTAAAATGAGGATAAGTTACAAGAGATGAAATAATAAGGTTGCTCTGCCTCTTGTTTGGACTTGCTTCTGGAATGTGACAGTGGGAAGAAAAACTGCTGGAAAACTTCTGACAAATGTGATGATTTCTTTTTTATCTAGTTTCTATTCCTATGCAACAATATACCTTTATCTGCAGCATACAGCATATAACAACATTTTCTCAACTTATACAGTATGCAAGGGTTTCCTCTTTGTATATTGATTTCAACTGCTCACATAACTATTACAACAGTGATATACATGTATCTTGCAAAAATAAAAAAGACCACTTAAAAAGTTTCCTGTGCATCATCAAAATCTTGTCAATAAATATGACATGTTTGCATCTGTACTCATTTCAGACTATTTTTCACATCAATTAATTTTACACAGTGTTTGTTTTATGAAACTTTTAAACACATTTTACACAGATACTTTTTAACTTCATGCATATTGCCCTTATAAAGGGTGTTGCTAGTAAGGCAGGAGACACTTGCCCTAGGGAGCAGTGTTCTCACCTTTGCAGGTTGTGTGTTGAGTATAGGCCATATGCTTTGCCAAATTTGTTATAATCCAATTCAAAGAATGGGGGGCAATTTCCTTTTTTGCTGTCTGTCTGTTGCATAAAAATATCTAGGTCAGGTTATATTTTGAGTACAATCGAGCAATTTTTGACGGAGTCATGCCCCTTTGATGGCATAAGTGTTTCACAAAGCATATCGTTTGTTTTTGAACTATTGCTTATTTAATTATGGATAGGTACTTGTGCATTTTTTTTTTGTTTTTGCAAAATGTAGAAAAAGTAAAAATATTTTTATGTTTCACATTGTCTCAGCTGCTAATATGTGAATTTTCATTACCCAGGTTTATAAAAAAAGGCCGATTTAAAGATGACGAATTTTACTGTAAAAGTGGATTGGATCATGAAGGATTTATAAAAAAATTATATCTAATTATATTGGTAAGTAGTAGAAGAAAATACATGTTTTATGAATAATTCAAGAATCATAAACAGCGCATTCCAAGTGTAAGTTATAGTCTAACTATTGATATCGATTCTTTCCTCGCATTTACCTGTTGCCCTTAAAGATCAAAACTAGTAAACTGTTAAATACAAATGTATATGTTTACACCGTAGAGTTTGGAGGATTTGTGTTCAAATATAAAGAGTAATATACAAGACCATTATTGCAAATAAATGAAATTTGTGGTTAATTTTGTAAAAAGAAAAAATCTTTTTGCACATATTTATTTTTTTCTTTTTGTTTTGGTAGGTTATGGTGTATTTACCACCAAGAATTTCAACAAGGGAGTTTTTTACGTGAATATGTGAGGGAAAGAATTCAAGAAAATGAAACCTTTACAAGAGAAAAAAAAAACAAAAGAGCAGAAGATCTTACATGTATTTTTTTAAATTCAGTGAAAAAACTCATTGGTATGTATCTGAATCAGTCATTAACTATGAAATGTAGGAAATGCTTTACTTTTTTATTGTGACTTACTGTCACTTACACTGACTAGTTCATCAGCACAATTGATTGCAACAATGCAGGGTCATATGGATTACAAAGCTCAACAGAAAAAATTGAGAGATAACCATACAAGAAGAATGTTACTCTCATTCCCAACATGCTGATATTTAGCTCACCTGGCGAAGCCATGCAAGTTTATGGCATGGCAAAGCGTGCATCCGTGCATGCATCATAAACTTTGATCAATTTAAACAAAATTTGGTGTGAGAGGTTTTTGCTTGATAAGGATTAAAAATTTTGTCGGGCATGTCCGTCTGAAATCCAAGATGGCTGCCATTGCTAAAAATAGCAAAAACCTATAATTAGCCAATGTGGATTTATTTATGGTCCGATTTAGTTAAAATTTGATACACACAAACTACATAGATAGCCATTCAACATATGTTACGGGATTTGCTGTCAAATTTTTTGTTTCTGCAATATTAGAATAATATGCAAATGAGATGCATTTTAAGCCTATTTTTTGAAAATCTTCCCTGAAACTACTGAACCAATTTAAACAAAGTTTGGTGTCAAAGGTCCTTAATGGAGAAGGATTGAAAAATGTGTCAGGCATGTCCGTCTGAAATCCATATGGCTGTTGTTTCTTAAAATAGCAAAAACCTATAATTAGTCAATGTGGATTTATTTATTGTCCAATTCAGTTAAAATATGATTCACAGAAACTAGATAGATAGCCATTAAACATGTTTAACATGTTTTTTCTGTCAAATTTTTTGGTAAAAAGAGTAAGTGAAATATTAACACTATATTCATGAATGTCTTCAGGCCAATGCTTACCAGGTGAGCAATACAGGCCCAATTGGGCCTCTTGTTATAAAGAGGCAATATCTTAGAATATCAATTACTATTTAGTGAATTGCTTCTATCTCTTAAGTGCTAAGGAACTTCAAACGCAATTCTGATGTTTAAAAATATGTTATTTAAATGAAACATTCTCATTTTATTAATTATCTCTATTTTAGTGTTGATGCTACAAAAACTATGGATAGATTATGCCATTTGGTACATGATGCTCCATCAAAATCAAAGGAATGCAATGCTAAAATGAAACTGAAATTATTTCCAAATATACATGTTCAATACCCAAGGTTATACCTGTTTGCAACATGTGTTATTTCCCAAAGGCGAGGAAATAAGATTTGACTATGGGGATGATGAAGAGAACATGGAATGGATGAAGAAGGTATTTTTTTCCTAATTTATTGATGCAATTTTGCCTACTTCATATTTTGACTTTTGGTGATATTTTCCAAAATAACTACAATGTATGAACCATTTTTATTAAATTATCTTTTGAAACTATTAACTTTTGGTATAAGCATGTATATTAGAATATTGTAGGTATTGACATGACGATCATTTTGATATATGGTTCAAGGTCATATGTTGAAAGGTCAAGTTCACAGCTGCAGAAGAAGACTTAAATTGCTAATTGTCTTGAAAACTATTAATTTTTTGTAAAGGCATGCATATTAGAATATTGTAGGTATTGACATGATGATCATTTTGATATATGGTTCAAGGTCATATGTTGAAAGGTCAAGGTCACAGCTACAGAAGAAGACTTAAATTGCTAATTGTCTTGAAAACTATTAACGTTTTGTATAGGCATGTATAGTAGAATATTGTAGGTATTGACATGATGATAATTTTGATATATGGTTCAAGGTCATATGTTGAAAGGTCAAGGTCACAGCTACAGAAGAAGACTTAAATTGCTAATTGTCTTGAAAACTATTAACGTTTTGTATAGGCATGTATAGTAGAATATTGTAGGTATTGACATGATGATCATTTTGATATATGGTTCAAGGTCATATGTTGAAAGGTCAAGGTCACAGCTGAAGAAGAAGACTTAAATTTGTAATTATCTTGAAAACTATTAACTTTTTGTATAGGCATGTATATAAGAATTCTGTAGGTATTGACATGAAGATCAGTTTGATATATGGTTCAAGGTCATATGGTAAAAGGTCAAGGTCACAGCTGCAGAAGAAGACTTAAATTGTTATTTATCTTGAAAACTATTTACTTTTTTGTATAGGCATGTATAGGATAGGCATGACAATCATTTTGATATATGGTTCAAGGTTATATGTTTAAAGGTCAAGTTCATATCAACATAGGAATATTGAAGTTATTAATTATCTTGAAAGCTATTAATTTCATGCATAGGCATGTAAATTAGAATATTGTAGCTATTGACATGACAATCATATATGGTTTGAGGTCATATATGTTCAAAGGTCAAGGACTGGACAGAGCTGCATAATTATACTGAAATTGATTAATGATTTGGAAATTATTCATTGCACTACAGTTACTTCATGCATATTATATAAGCTACTTATAAATGAAAAGTGAGAGGATATATTTTTGATAACGTTTTGTGGGAGTTCTTAACTTAAGAAAACTTTAAAAGTTTCTGTACTTAATATATTGTCTATTGCACTTTGCAAACAATATTGGACATATCTTCAGGTGAGCGTTAAGGCCCATGGGCCTCTTGTTTTTATTATACAGTGAAAACTGTGAATACTGGATCAGATGGGTTCCCAAAAACTTATCCAGTTTTTACAGGTTCCTGTTTGTACAATGTGCTACATTTTTATTTTTGTTATAAATCATGCAAAATTTCAAATATATCAAAAATATGTTGAGCAAGGTATTTTGCCTCAGATCATACCACCTATTTAAAACTTTTTTCCCTTATTCTTCATGTGAATAAACTATAGTGATTAAACATTCAGTTTGTCTTTCAGTTTACTATTTATAACTTGTGCTGATATAAAAAACAAGTTTAAGATTCCTTTCTTTTTAATTATTTGAAAAGTAAATTCCATTCATTGTGCTTTTGTGTTTTGATATTTCAGCTTTATGTTTTGTATTGAGATATTACTTTTGTTTTTCCAGATGAGGATCCTTTTGATTTGGAAAAAGATTTTGAACAAGATAAAGGTATGTACATATTACTGTACATCCCCACAATTTTGCAACATTTGGATTATTAATATTTATTGTGGGACTTCCATTAGATACTTTACTATCAGGAGTCAAATTGAATTTCTTAAAATCCCAAAAGTCAAATCATAAAACTATTTCTTTCTTAAAGTCAGGAGTCATTATAAATTTAAAAGAAGAATTAAATCTCAAAGATCAAATGGAAACCTTATATTGAGCAACATGCTGTCAACCAAAGGTTTATAGTGTACTTGGATAATTTATAAGTACATAAATAGAGTTTTGTTTTTATAGTGCTCAATTAGGATTAGGGATATTGAAGATAAAATTACCATGGAGTTGTAGGAGTGGCATATTTTTATGGGTACACCTGTAAGAAAAAATGAATTTTTACCCCACCAAGCTATTCCATTTAAGAGTAATACACCTTAACCAACAAAAAAATATTAAATACAGAGGGGAAAAACAAAATAAAGCAGATTCCATTGAAAACATTTTAGTTATGCAGCATTTGACCTATAGTAGATTATAATCTGTATTTTGTTTTTACAAATAAAGTGTATTTTTTCATTTTTAGAGAACAAAAATGCACCTAGAAATGCCATTGATTGTGATACCATTGGATCAAAATCAGGTGACTAAGTGTGTAACTGAACTGTTTAGTACAGTTGTTTAGTGAGTTGTAATTTTGAAAACTTAAACTGAGTTACATGTATGTGCAGTTTTTCCCAATATGTCACTAAAGAGCATTCAGACTCTCTATTAACACTGATGTAAACCCATTAGGTTGGGTTTCACATAAAGACACACCTGCTGTGGGTTATCATTGACAATTGCCCATACAGATGGTTGTCATTGATGTTGACTATGTATTCTGATGTCACTGAGTGCACCCCTTCAGTTGGTTGCCTCTGATGTATGCCCAGTGGGTTGTAAATATATATTGCTATAGTATTGTACATAAGTGGCAAGCACATACATCAGCAACAGAAAACTACAGAAGCATACACAAGCATGCACCAAAGATGCAAATGCTAAGCAACAGCCACTTTCATAATAAATTAACCTACAGGGGTTAATATCAGTGACAACCATCACAAGTGGATCTAGGATGATTGCTGCAGTTGTATCTACATGTACTTGCACAGTATTTAAAGAACTCGAAATACAATGAAAGAGTAAATGATCTGAGTTGATTTGAGTAATAGTGTTCAACATCCCAGTCAAGAATACATGTTTTTAACTTATATCAAGATGTCGCCAGTTATAGGCAAAGGTGCAGAAATTTTGCCATTGAATTGTGCTCATGGCATTATACAGAAGGGTTCTTTATTGTGCCATGCCTACTGTGACATGGGACCTTGTTTATTTTAAGTTCCCATCCAAAAGAACTGTGACTTTCATTTCATAAAGCTGAGATCTTTGCGAAAGAACAGTCACTACCCATGCTCAAGTTTTGGGTAAGACCTGGCCAGGGATCGAACCCATTACCTCCCAATTGCGAAGCGAGCATTCTACCAAGCTGAACTACCACAGTGGTAGTAAATGATCTGAAAATGAACATAGCAGAACAGTTATTAAGTATGATCCAAACCTTTCAGTCTCCAATTTTGTTGGAAATGTCCGTCATGGTTAAATCTCTCAATAAGGCACTGATTTGCACTTTCCCACCAGTATCTACATGCCCTCTAGTGATATAATATAAGCAGAATTGACTATTCAGATTCTGTTGACAGTGGATTTTCACAAATACATTATCACTTGTACTACATGTATGTACCCATAGTCACTGATATACTCTTGACTTTGACTTGGTTTTCACTGATATGAACCCATATAGCAGGTTGCCATTGATACTGACCAGTAAGTCCCTATAACTTGTTGTCATCCTTCCTACCATCCAATGATTTGTCACTTGCACACTGCTACCATTACAGATTACTGATATGTACCCATATAGTTTGCTCCTGTGATGTACATGCCTTTTATGTGGTTGTATGGTATGTACACCACTACAATTGATTGTCACTCGTGATTGAATACACAAGTTGCCACTGATGAAGACCCTATCATTAATTTATTACTCACTTACACCTCTTTAGTGACTTTTTACTACTTGGCAATTCCAATTGTTAATATCTTAAAACGTTACAAAATTATGTTATTTGCTGATTATTGTTTATGTTTTAAAACTGAGTTCATGTACATGGTTTTATTGTGGAAACACATTTACTAATATGCACTTCACTTCTGACTTGCCTTATTGCAAATGATAACACCTCTTCAGTTAGTGATCACTGATTTATACCCATATATAAATGGGTACCTTTCATTTGGATGGTTTAAGGTACCATCTTGTGGTGTATTACAGATGTTCACTACTACAATTGGTAGTCACTTGTATACATACATAAGTTGCCAGTGATAAACACAATTTTCAGTTGTTACTTACATACACCTCTTTGGTGACTTGTTAACTACTAGCTCTGTAATTCCTGCTGCACACAAGTAAATACTTCACAATATTACATGTTATTTGCTGATTATCATCCATTGTGTTAAATCTGAGTTCATGAACAATTTTTTTCTTTAGGAAACACATTTACAAGAACTGTTTTTGAGAAATTGGATGTTTCCAATTCTGGTGAAGATCATGATATTCAGTGTGCTGAAGTTGATAACAGTGAACCAAGATCAGGTAAGTAAATATATATGCATGTACACTCATATGACCCTATATTTGGTTGTCACTGATATGACTAATCATATATTGTCACTGTTATATGTAAGAACACTCATTTGTGTTCCACTGATATACCACTTAGTTGTGATATTCTACTGTTATTACCATTGTTTAATATGGTTGCTACTGGACACTTGCATAAATACAACGGATATCAAATTGTTGTTTATTTTAATTTCCGATTACCAAATATTATTATCTTTTTAGAAAACACGATTTCAAGCAGTACTGTACCTATTGAATGCAATGCTATCTGTATTGGTGAAGATCAACTGCAGCGGTAACAGTGAATCAGATTCAGGTAACTGAATGTACTTTAATTTACATGTACTTTACACTTATAACAACCAACAGTTGGTTGTTACATATTTGCACTGCAATTTAACAAGTTGTCAGTAATACATATACATAGTATGTGCCCTTTCAGTTCATTTTTTCTGAGATGAATCCATATGTTTTAATTTTTTACTGCAATTGTGATGTACACTAGTTGTTTATGGACACTTGTGTAGTGAGTTGTTACTTATATACATCCCTATATTTGGGTGCCGTGATGTGTATATTTATTACATGTAAGTGAGTCGTCACTGACATATGTCCTTACATTACAGTTAGTTGTAGCTGATAAACACTCTTTAGTTACTTTTACTATTATTGTATGTGTGTGCACTCAATTATTTAGGCTTCACACCATGTAGTGACTTGTTACTATTATAGACATTAGGTTGTTTGGTACGGTGGTGTAGTGGGTTGTCACTGATATTAAACACTGTAGTAGGTTTTACTTGATGTAAACCCATACAGTTGCTTGGTTCTTATGTATGTGCTTACTATTATGTGCAACTAGTATTCACTTCTGAAATGCATTGTTGCAGATATTGTGCTGAAAACTTGTGTAGTGAGTTGTAACTTTATACAACCCTATAGTTGATTGTTATGTTGTTTACCTATTGAGTGAGTTGTCACTAATAAATGTACTTACGATTTGTTGCAGCTGATACACACTATTTAGTGACTTGTAACTTATATAACAAGTAACAATCTCCCAAAGTGAGATTACACAACCTGTAGACTTGTTACTGTTACTGTTATTAGTATAGGGTTGCCGATGTTCACTCACAAAGTGAGGTTACACATCCTGTTCACTTGTTAGTGTTAGCGGTGTACACTCAGGTTAATACTCCTGACCTACAGTATTGAACATGGGTAGAGGATTTATTGTCTCGCCTGAAAAGTGCAAGATATACCAGTCATGCGGTCGTAGTCATTGTCGTCCACATCAGCACATTGGTTAATGTTTTTCAGATTGTAAAATTTTGCATTTTTACTTGGAATTTTGATATGGAAATTCACCTGTATGTTCATTGGGCTATAAACTAAAGAATTAAATAAGATTTTTTGCAAAGTTTTCAAAAAATTCAATGACAAATTTTGGAAAAATTGCAGATTGGAAGAAAAAAATCAGGATTTTGAGAAAATGTTGTTCAAATATATTTGTTTTTGGAACATGGGGAACATGGCCGACAGGCATTGGTGTGTCGTTACAGCTCTGTGGTAATATGTTGTAGTTTTTTGTTTATACGCCGTCCACCTTAGTACAAACAGTAAGTTTACAGATTTACTGATATGAAGGCTTTAATTTGTATCTGAAACTGCTCAAAAGTTGAAGGGAAATTAAGTAATTCCAATTTTTTTTATACGTAATATTATAATATTATATAGACATTACTGACACGTATTCACGGCCTATAATATTGACTTATACGTTACCTGTGATAATTGTACCCGTATCGATCTACCTGTATGTATTTACACTGCTCACCTGATATAGCAAAATGTGTTAAGTGATATTATGAGTGCTGAATCGGTTGATGAAGTTACACAAGAATTCAAGCGTCAAAGAAGATTAACTAATTTTTCACAAATTTCACCCAATAAAATACAATTACTAACATTTTTACCAGCATATAACGGTGAATCAAGTGAAATCATGAATAGTCAAGCTGTTTCGTTTATCCCATCGTCTCAAACTCCAGTTACACCACCTTACCAAACTACTGTACTAGGCCAGCATTCGATGCAATGCTGCCTTCAATGACATATAACTTGACGGATTATGACATTGGCCGAATAGCGTCTGCAGTTCGATCTACTATTCATGATGATTTAATTGGAGATATGAAATCTATGATGACTTGTTTGTTCGATGATCTTAAATCTGAAATAAAGGCTTTGAAAATTGAAAATAATCAGCTCCGCACGGAGAATGCTAATCTAAATGAGCGGCTCGATGATTTGGAGCAATATTCCCGAAGGAATGCTTTACGCATTTCCGGGGTTCGTGAATCTTCCCCTGAAAATACTGACTAACTTGTTAAAAAGATTGCTACTGATATGGGCATTTCTCTTCAAGAAAATGCAATTGACAGGTCTCATCGTACCGGTAAACCACGCTCCGGGAAAAACCGCCAAATCCTAGTCAAATTTACTAACTATCACACTAAACGTGACTTGTTAAAAGCGAGGTGGCAACTTAAATCCTAATCCTTCTCTCCGCAACATATACATAAATGAGGATCTTACCAAGTGTAGAGAGATGCTTTACCAAAGTACGCGTAAGCTTCTACAAGAGAAACGGGTTTCAAAAGTGTGGACGTGGGATGGCAAGGTTTTCCTAACTGATCTTACTAATGTAAAGCACAGAATTGAAAAACACCAAGACCTTGATAAATTTACATCCAAGTCAACAACAGTTAGCCGATTCAAATTAGTATTTGATGTTTGGTGAAATATGACTTGTAAGTTAAGGCGTTTTCTAAGGCGCCTCCTGTGGACACTTTTTATGGTTAACTCGTTTCAGTGTTAACCTTTATTTGAAATATGCCTCTTATAAACCTTTTCACCTTGATATGAATTGTACACGTTTTACTTTTGGGTACATTTGTATCAAAATAATATAATAAGTTTAACGTAACATATGTACATAGATATGATAAATTAAGTGTGTTAGGTGGCGGTTAAAACAACTCAAGTTTTGTTCTTGTCATTTTTTGGTGTTGGTTACATATTATTTATTCTTTTTTCCTTTTGTGGTTAATTAACTATTTACCATTGTTTTGTTCCTTTTCATGTATATTTTCTTTCTTGTAAAAGTACACTTGCATTTTATTGCCAATTATTACTTCACCTTTACAACGCTTATATCAGTCAAGATTACTTTCTCAGTTCTTATTTTGTATCAATGATTTATATTTTAATTTACCTCAATAGAAGTACTTTTTGTGCAAACAAATACATTCTAATATTTCCAAATACACATTGTCTTCTTTCACCTTTGTTATATAAGTATAACTGTGTTATTGCAGCCAGTGTTGCGTCTCTGTTAAGACACTTGTTCTTAAAAGGTGTATCATAGATGTGTATTAATATTGTAATATACAGAGCGCTCATTGGCTTGCATCATAGTAAATCCACTCATGTAAAGTCAAAGAGATTGTTGAATCTCATGACAGTACTTCTAGTGAATGCAGTGAGTTTATATAAAGTACATGGTTTAACTTTAATTATTTACATGATTTTTTTACTTCAACAAAAAATTCATTCGACAGGGAATTTACCTTTAGATGTCTCTATACGAAACGATGTGTCAATTCTGAAATGGTGTCAGTCTTTGGGTAAATTCTGCTGTCTTATTGAACAGTTGTTGATGATCTGTGTATTTATTATATATATCCTTTTGTTTAGAGCTGGTGATATTGAACTCAATCCTGGTCCTTCAGTCAGTGATAATAGTTCAAGTGACATTTCAAACACATCATCTTCATCTCTTACATCCGACTTTTTTGGACCAGAACTTGACAGCAAATGTCTAAGTATAGTAAACTTAAATGTCCAAAGTATTAAACACAAGATTCCTTTATTACTTACTGAGTTACATGATTTTGACATCTTAACTTTCACTGAAAGTTGGTTACACAATGATATACCTGATTCACAAGTACTATTTCAAGGGTTTTCAATTCCATTGAGGTCAAAAGAACGTTACAACAGGGTAGTAGGGGGTGTTATTGTTTACGTAAAAGAATATATTTCTGCTAAGCGCCGATCTGACTTGGAAGTTAATGGAACTGAATGTGTATGGATTAAAATCAGATTTGATAAAAAATTGTTTTTGCTTGGTACTTTCTACAGAGCCCCAAATAGTGAAGTTCGATCTTGGGATAGAATTATGTATTCAATAGATTTGGCTTACAATTGTAATCCAAATTATATATTAATTACTGGGGATTTTAATGATAATCAGCTAGCTCATAATTGATCGAAGATGAGTGAGATATGTCAGAATTTTAACTTGTTACAATTAGTACATGAACCTACATATTACACTGAACATTCATCTTCATTGCTTGATTTGTTTATTATTAATGATGATTCTATTGCCTTCAAAATGCGAGGTTGGTGAGTGTTTTTGGATGTTAATATGCGCTACCACTGTCCAATATATGTATATTTAAAACTCTGTAAACCTATTAATGAATGTTTTAGAAGAAAAATTTGGTTGTATGATAAAGGTGATTATAATTTATACAGAGAAAAACTTAGTGATGTTGATTGGGATGATATTTTAAATTCTGTAAACATTGATCAAGTTTGTTCGGGCATACTGAAATAATTATTCAAACTGCTTCCATATGCATTCCTAACAAATATGTTGTTATAAGACCCTCTGATCCTCCTTGGATGAACAGCTTAATAAGAAATTAATACGTAAACGTAAACGCCAACCTCGTCGTGCTAAACGCACTGACAATCCTTATTACTGGTCTCAATTTAGAAAAATACGCAACAAATTTGTAAATTATATAAAGAAAGCAAAAAAATTATTTTTACAAAAATCTTATGAACAAAGTAAGCGACAACAACATTGATACTAAACAATGGTGGAAAATTAGTAAACGCTTTACTGGTTCTTCTAAATCTGTCATATCTCCATCCCTTCTTGTGAACAATCAGATCTTTACGAATCCCGATGATGTCTCTAATATTTTTAATGATTATTTCTCATCCCAGTCTTCTGTTGTTGACAGCTCCGCATCTCTTCCTACTATATCCAAACTTAATTATCTGCCTTTGGACAATATTGTCATATCCAATAGTGTTACTGGAAAGGTGTTTGAGAGATGCATCTTAAAATATGTAAACAACTATATTGTTGAAAACTCGATTCTTACTCCTTTCCAGTCAGGTTTCATTCATGGCGATTCTACTGTTAATCAACTTACCTATCTCACTAATGAAATCTTACACGTTTCATGGTAAAGAAGTCCGTGCAGTGTTTCTTGACATAAGTAAAGCCTTTGATAGAGTCTGGCATAAAGGCTTGTTACACCAATTAGAAAACGTTGGTATAAGTGGTTCTTTGCTTTCTCTTTTCCGAAGTTATCTAAATGATCGCCTACAAAGGGTGGTAATAAAAACATCTTCCTCTCAATGGAAACCAGTTACTGCAGGTGTTCCTCAAGGCTCCATTCTCGGTCCTACTTTATTTCTCTTATTTATCAATGATATTGTTTCTACTGTCAACTGCAATATCAGACTTCTTTGCTGATGATACATCTTTATTTATTACTGTAGACGATCCAGCCTCAGCTAGTATTACACTTAATCGGAATCTAGATGCAATTTATTCTTGGTCTAAAAGATGGTTAGTCACTTTTAATCCTGACAAAACTGAATGTATGACCTTTTCTAGGAAGTCTAGACTACAATCTTATCATCCTCCTCTCTTTATGAATCATGTTATGCTAAAAGAAGTCCACACTCACAAACATCTCGGTGTAACATTCTCGCATGATTGCAGTTGGGCTGCTCATATCGAATCTTTATTACATAAATCTCAATCTCGTGTTTATTTACTACGCCGGCTAAAATTTAAGCTAGACAGAAACCCCTTACAAAAACTTTATTTTAGTCTTATCCGACCTCTTCTCGAGTATGGTGATGTTATATGGGACAACATGACTAAACAACAAAGTAATCTTTTAGAGCAAATAAATACAGAAGCAGCGCGGATAGTTACAGGTGCTACTTTACTTACTAGTAGTTCTTTACTTTTTAAAGAAACTTCTTGGGAAACCCTTAGCGATAGAAGAAAAACATAAGTTAATCCTTTTCTACAAGATGTACCACAATATTACTCCAGCTTATCTGTCAAACATCATACAACCACACAATTATGAAGTACATTCTTACAATACTAGACATCAACACAATTTATTATCTATACACTGCAAAACCAAATCTTACTTCGACTTCTTTTTACCTTCAGTTGTTAGAGATTGGAACGATATTCCAGAAAACATAAGAAATTCCTCTTTATCCAGATTTAAAGCATTTTTAAACAAGAAGATACAAAAAGTGCCTAAATTTTATTTAAAAGGCAATCGTAAAGGTCAGATACTCCATGCACGACTGAGAATGCAGTGCAGTGCTTTAAATCACCATCTTTTCCAAAAAAAAAACATTATTTCTAATCCAACTTGCGCCTGTGGTATGGTTGAGACCACCAGTCATTATTTTTTTCAATGCCCTTATTTCACTCGGCAAAAAAATTTCCTTCTAGCTCTGTTAAACGACTATACTGTTACTCAAAAATTACTTTTATTTGGTGATTCAAATTTATCTGATAAAGAAAACACTTCGATATTTTTAAAAGTCCAAGATTTTATAGTTGATACAAAAAGGTTTTCCTGAACATATTTCTTCTTATTTATTTAATTACAATTGTTAATATATACTGTAAAATAACAGAAAGGCAAGTGCTATTTTTGTGTATTATGTGTACTGTTGTGTATATAAGTGTTATGTCGGTCTACAAATGTATTTTTCAAATTATGGGAGACGGATTTATAGAATGGACTATGTAAGTCCATTGTTTCCGAATCCTTTTGCTTATTACATAAATTGTTACAATGTAATGTTATGATATTTATTTCAATAAAATACTGTTTAAACTAAATATATTTTTTGAAATATTCCTTTGATATTTGATATAATACATCCTTTAATATTGTTAATTAACATAAATAACAGGGTTTGAATGATTTTTCATGGTTCACCAGCTTTGGGTAAAAAAGTTGGAAATTGACAAGATGCAGTTGCAAGTTTATTTTTGTATATATTAATTTGATAAATAACATCTTTCAACATGGTTTTTAACATATATGATGGCTTGTTAGCCTGTCTGTACAATGTACAGAAGGGCTTATGTCATACAAACACCAGCCTTGTTGTCATACACATGAGAACTAAGGGTTTAGTTTAAAGGTATTGATTCCACCTTTGACATTGGTCAGCAGTTGGTCCTCATGTCCAACTTATCACAGGTTGAAATAAGACATTGGTAATATAGCAGTAACATACCTTTATCAATCATTTTCCAAGAACTTGTTATTGTAGATAAGTTTTGTGATGATTTTTTCATGCAATTTCTCTAAAGAATAATATCTTAAATGAGTATTTTCAAGAAATGAATCACTCTTACTGTTAGAAACAGAAGCTGTTCTCGATTCTTCATTTCTTGTATTTGCCGAAAACTAAAATTTTTAAAGATCCCTGTGTGAAATTTTATACTCTTAATATTTCCGTAGTCTTCAGTTCCCTTTGTTTTATATATGTTGCAAAAGCTAAATTCATACCTTTTGTAATATTTTTACCTGTTCTGGTCTAAATGACAGTTAAATTACCAAATGACGGAGAAATATTACCTAGAGAGTATTACAATATTCAATGATTTGTAAAAGAACAAGGATATCCTTTCTCACTATGAAAAGATTGGTTTAGTTTTTTCAACTTTTAACATCATTAGGATTTTTTGTATTACAGAAAATGCTGACACAGGATCAGAGATGGGGTCAGATGATAAAACAGATGAGTTGAAATCAAATTCGATTGTGAATCAGTTTACAATTTTAGGTACAATTATATTCATTAGTTTTAGTTGGTTGACACAGAAACATGTTTACAACTAACTTATATTATGCTTTTCTAAGTAATTACTTTTTTATTAATCAAACTTTTGTGTTGAACTGTAACAAGTAAAAGGTTTTGCATTTTGTTAAAATACAAACGGTTCATGAAGTTGTTATATCCCTGGCTAAATGATATCTACATTACCAAGTTTAAAAGCAGTTTCTAAGTTTTTATACATGTTCCTTCAGAGTGGGAAGATAACTGGATTTTCCTTGTCTGTCTCTATTTCAATTTGTCCATATGTCTGAGCAGTTAGGTCAATTATTGTCAGACTTTTAAATGGATATATTACAATTGGCATTTATTACTAATTGTAGTCAATATTCATGATCTTATTTTACATTCTGTTTAAAAGGAAGGATCTGAAAAATTGTATAACTTCATCATCATTACAAATGACCAACCATCACAGGTGCAATATTTGATGCCTTATCCCATGAACACTGAAATATGTCACTTTGAAAATTCCAAAGAATTGTTAGCTTATTAGATTATAGATTATGGACTAATACTGTTGCACCTCGGCATAGACTTGCACTGAATATCATGGGTGGTGAACATAAATTTAAAAAGTAGGCTACTATGACATACTGTCTTGAGCAGCTTTGAGCATTGGGATATTTAAAATTCAATCATCATTCCAGTTTGATGTTTAAATTCTGTTTTGCTGAAAGGAAATTGAAAGCTTTAACACTCTAGCATTATGTCCTGTATACATGTATATCGACTATAAAAATTAACAGACTTTTCAAATTTTTGCAAAAGTAACCAAAAAAAAAATTTTTAAAATTTCACATAAAGGGTAATTTAAGTCCACTTTATGGACAGTTCACTTGTTTTGAATGCATTTATGTTCATTCTTTTTAAGATGCAAGAAAAAAGAAATCCAATAAAGGTAAACCTGCTAAGGAAAAAACTACCAAAAGTAAGCTAATTAATAACATCATAATTATTATTTGTAAAATTTGAAGAAAGTTTATAAAACCAGTTGAGATTGTAGCTCTCTTAATTTCCCTAACACACAGACTTCAGTGTCATTCTATTTTGTCTGTAATTACAGATTACTTTGTGATATTGTTTTATCCAGATTGTGAAGTAATGTTTCTAGCTCACAATGGGCTAAATGAATTAGTGACATAAGTAAATTTGTATTTATCATTTAGTAAGCATTTCACTTTGGGATATATAAAAACGTTTAACTTATCTTTTGTCTTGGAGAAATGCAAGAGCCATAGTTTGATTTGTTGAAAATATTTTTGACAGTTCTAAAACATAACAAGCAATCTGCTACTGGACTAAAGGAATTTCTACCCTTAAAGTAAATTAAATATTGATGAATTAAGCTGAATGATTGTATTAGATAATTATACCTCTGCTCTGAAGGAGGGGAGGGTTATACTGTTTCACCTTTGTGTGGCTGTCTATCCATAACAAATTTTCATAGCAGTTTTCTTAGCAACTACTCTTTGCAAATGCTTGACATTTAAACACGCTTTTTGTTTTGGCATGCCAGTTGGTGGGTTTTGTTTTCTACAAATCCAATGTCAACTTCCTGCTTAACTGTGTAACTGTCTGTACCAAATTTTGGTCGCACTTTTCTCAGCAACTACTCATCACAGATGCTTTAAATTGTTGTGGTGAGTATTGCTTGTGCCTTGTGAATATTGGCTCACAGACTTCTTGCTTAAACTTTTTTAAACTTTTCCCAGAATGTCAATGTTGATACTAATGACATAACTTTACACACACAAAAAAAATTTGCTTCCATCCATTTAAACCTGGGGTACTACTGAAGTTTTGGTTTATTGCAACAGAGAAGTCATGGGTATAAAGTGAAGGTTTCATGTGTCTTTCCATCTGTCTATACATATATTTACTGCCATTGAAAACCATTTCAAAGGTCAAGGTCATAGGTAAAAGTTCAAAGTCACATTGATAATAATAAGATTGTGGCCTTTTCTTACATCAGATCTTCATCAAACTTTGTATACATAATTGTCATTGATGACTGCTATTAAAGATGTAGGCTTTAGATGCAAGTCTGTTACACTTTCATTCTCAGTTCCAAGATAGAGGTCTTGCCTTAAACTTCATCACACTTGGTAAAATCAATGGCAGTTTTAGATGCAAGTCTGTCAAAGTTCATGGTTAGTAATCATGCTCTAGGCAGAGCTCAACTCAGGTGAAAGACTACAAGTTATACAATAATGTGATTCCATTTAAATATGTGATTTTCGATATGTGCAGTTGTGAGGGAATGCTATGTTTTGTTGTACACTGGTTTTAACTCATTTATCATTGTATATAACATTTTACATTTATATTTCAGCACCAGCTGTAAGACACCAATGGACAAGGCAAGAAAAAGACACATTAACAAGGCATTTCAAGAAAAATATAAATTTGGAGAAGACGCCTGGCCAATTGGACTGTGCAAAAGCAATAAAGAATGAGATGTGTCTATCAGGCTTACCCTGGAATAAAATAAAATTTGCAGTAAAAATTTGATAACTGCTCAGAAAAGATCATTTTAAAAGTTAAATAAATGAGTCAATGTAAACTTTGATCAGAAATAATGTCAGCTCTTTTTTCTGTAAGGCGATTGTCATGGTCATATTTTCTTTTTTGATAATTGCTTTTTGTGCACAGGATTTTGAATTTTTAGGAATGATCTGTGTTTTTCAATGATAAAGTGCAAATTATGAAATATCATTTACATACACTCATTTTTTCATTTAATTGACTGAAAATTTGTCACTATGCTTCTTTTATGAAGGTCTTTTGCTAATATTACATGATTTTCTTCATTTAGCTTATTTTGGATAAAATTGATCAAAATTTTTATTACGTTAAAAGAGTTAAAAGTTTTTGGTGCTAATTTGTGTAATAGGTATATGGTTGAACTGGGTTTAGTGTTTTAAGGATTTTTTTCTGTCAAAATGCCATGGTTGTATTATATACTTTTTTGGCTAAAAAAATATTTTTGAGGTATAATAAGCCATTTAGATGAATAAGCACTAGATTTGAGAAAATGTCTTAAATCTAAAAATATGTGCTGAAACTTTTATTATCCTTTGATATACATGTTTGTTGTTGGTGTTTCTTCATTTCATTATTACAAGTATTGATTTTGCGATAAAGGGTACATGTTAAGAAATTAAAGAAAAATCAGGATAAAGCATATACTTAGTAGTTATATGTTTGATTTCAATAACTTCACAGTAGCTTCCGCCATTTAATTTTCTATAAACAAAACTATGGGCCAAGATGAAATTACAGATATTGAGAAACTTTAACTTTTTTTATTGAGTTAATGAATTAAATTTTACAGATTCAACTTAAATGGCTTGGTTTCTTTTCAACATGACAATATCACAGATGATAAGCTTTTTGTGACATAAGCATATTTATCTTGCCAACACACAACAGTAGAAGAGCTTATTTTCATTAGTGCTAGGATCCAAAATGTGGAAAGCCAGATATTTTCAAAAGGTTGAAATACAAAACTCCAAATGACCAAAATACAATGTACCTTACCAAAAGTGTTGAATACATGAGCATACCTTAGTTTTTGATGAATTTCAAAATCCAAGAAGAGGAAATTTCAATTTAAAGCATACAAATTATAGGCTCCTTGGTTTACAATATCTTCTGGTATGAGAAATACCATCATATTGTTTGTAATTATTCAAACTAGTGTCATACTCCCAACTTTCATATTGGCATCTACTGTAAGGTTTGTGGCAACTTTTTTAAAGCCTTACATATATAAGGTTATATTCACAGTTACCACTGGTTGTACATTCTTAAAAAGCGTCTTTCACTTGCAGTTGGTACCTATTCCATTTACATAAAACGTGCTTTACTTTGCATCAGAAATTTTTCAGCTAACATGGTTATCAATCTATATACACAATTCCATATGGGTAGTGAGAATTTGAATGTGTTTGTGATCTGCCTTGTACTGGAGCACAATTATGGTGTAGGTAGTGAGAATGTGAATGTGTTTGTGATCTGCCTTGTACTAGAGCACAATGATGGCGACTTTCATAGGCCATTTGACTGATCTACAATATCGCAGATTAACATTGCATACCACTCTGTCACATTATGCAGACTCCGAGCAAACAAAAAGGGCCAGCGTTAAGGACAATGCTCTTTCCCACACTCGGTCCGTATCCACAGCAGTGAGAAACCCTGGTAAAAAATAATGGAGGATTATTTGTTTTACTATTGTTTAATGTGGCATCGACAATTTTTCAGTCATAAGGTTATAATCTACATGTATTCACGAGGAGGTGCAAGAGTGCATACATGTGTATGATTGTCTGCATTGCACTTGTGCTGAAGTATTGTGTCGCAGACAAACTTATATTAAAGAACTCGGAATTTATTTTTTTTATAGTATTAATATGCTTAAGTATTGCAATCAACTGTACATCTGCCAACAACAAATTTTCAAACAATCGATACACTTGTTGGACAATAAACAGCATGTTTTAGCATTATTACTCAAAAAGTTGAGCGCTTTGTGTGCTGGGAATAATGATGTTGCTTCCAATATGACTTATCTTTAAGCAAAGAACACAACAAAGTACGATAAATTATGTTTTTCAAATGTAAGGGCTAAATAAGTACAAACATTCTGACATTACCCTACAATCCAGATTGGGATCCAAAATTAAAGCTAATAATTTGGTACTTTGAAAAAAAGTGCAAATAATAAAAAAACATGGACTTCCATCAGGTGAGGCCTGGTGCTCCCGGAAGGGTAAGCACCTAATGTTTAGCTAGCTACACCCATCGCATGCAAATGTATAACCGAAAATGAAAGAAACATGAAACAAGGACATATCAAATATATGTTTTGAAACAGAACATCAAACTTATTTATAAATGTTCATGATGGCCATAGAAAATTTTAAGGGCTTTAGTACGCCTAGACCTATAATATCAATAACTATAATTTATTTGTAAGCAGCTTTTTTTGCTTTTTTGTATAAAGTTCCCATTATTGGAGCAAGGCCTACTTGTGAAACAAACACCCCGAAAACAGAAGCAAGGGTGGGTTAACTGTGTTTTACCTTCCATTCAAGAATATTTCACATGCACGGGGACGGTCAGCATGGGAATGGTGGAGGCAACCGGAGAAAACCACCGACCTGCGGCAAGTAAACTGAAAAAAACATTTCCACATGGAGTAGTTGCGTCGGGACGCGAACTAGCAACCTCGGAGGTGAGAGGAGCTGTGAACGCTTTGGACCACTCCGCCCTGCGACCCAACTGCTTCATAGAAATGGAAAATTGACAATAGAAAAAATTGAAACCAACACGTTTTTCATACAGCTTCAGATTAAGCCTTTCTTGAATGCTATATCTGAAATACAAGTCCAGATATAAGGCAGAACTGGAAGATTAGATTGTATCAGTAATTGTATGAATAATTAGTATTTTTCTTGCATTTATTAATATTTATAATTCATTTATTGATATTAATAAATGAATTATTAATATTAATACATTTATTAATATTAATTATTGAATTGTTATTAAGAAATATGGCCAATTTATTAATATAATAAATGTGGAATTATAATATTAATAATAAATCGTTAATAAATGAATTATTAATAAATAAGGGGTTTTGTCCAAAACGGCTTGTCATAAATTTTGGTTTTTATAGATAGAACATCCTCAATGTATCTGTATATGAAGTTGAATTCCTTTGCAACATATTTTTCTCAAGACCAAAATATATTTTGCATAAAATCAGCAAGCGCAGGTGTAGTTAGTGCCCATGGATATGCTATTTATTTTTTGAAAAATTATATCAACAACCACAATAAATATATTGTCCTATGGCAAACCTAAGTGGACAAAAATATCCTATTTATATTAGTAATTTGATTTATTAATATTAATAATTCGAATTATTAACATTTATAATTCCATCTGAATTATTATAATAATGAATATTTATAATTCATTTATAAATATTAAAAATTCATTTAAAAATATTTATAATTCATTTATTAAGATTAAAAATTCCATTTACAAATGTAAATGAATAATTCATTTATAAATATGAATAAATAATAATTATAAATATTAATAAAAAGGATATTTTATCAACTTTGGCTTGCCATATTGTCAACCAAAAACTCTAACATTTCCATGATGGTATCTTTTTGAAATCAACCAATTTTCCATCGTCATGCTTACCACCAGTAGTGTAGAATTTCATTTGAAGTCTTTGAGATGACTTGAAGAGGATACATCATTTAATCGCACGTCTGAGGATTGCGAGAAAAATTATAACTTGTCATGAATATTGAGAACTAGATCACACCTGCCATGGTTTGTAATCAAGACACCAAGGTGACCTAATTACATGAGGTTTTTAGATCACTAGACAAAAGTCCGGAGAGCTATTGCTGTCACCCCGGCGTCCCGTCCTGTACGTAAATGTTAAATTTTGGGTGCACGTTTTCAAAGTGGAAGTCTGATGAGCTTTGGTGGTGTCATGTGCAGAATTTCGAATGTTTCTTTTGGAGACAATTCAAAATTTTGCATATGACAGTGGCATTGACACTCTTGTTATGTCGTGTAGTGAGATGAATGTGTGTATTGAATGATGTAGTGATTTGAATGTGTGTTTATGATAAAGTATGTATGTAGTGAGTTGTTGGTGTGTGTACGTAAAGTCACGTGACATATGTAGTGGGTTTCCTCTGAAAAGTCTACAAAAGCCTATTATCATTTCAGGAATTTCCAACCCCTGATTAGGCTACAGATTCCATTTCCTTTCGAAAAAAATGAATATTGAGTTCTAGAAACTATTTGAACATGGTGTAGTGATTTTCAGGTGTAAAGTCTCAGTAGTGGGTTTCAGGTGAATATTGGTATGTGTGTGTGTGTGTGTTTTTCAAAAAAACGTTTCAACATCACTGTAAAATTGAACAGAAGAGAGAGAGAGAGAGCTGTTATCACTTTAAAAATGTCTTTAGTATTTCCTTCAATGCTCTGCGAACATATTTTTGTGGCGAGTCAGTAAGAGATGTACATACGTGGGGCAGATAACTTTAAATATAGACTTGAAGTATTTTCAATATTCCATACCATTGTTCATATATATATAAAAACAAAACTAGAATTTACACACTTTGGTAGTTAAGCTTATTCTCGCTCAGTGGGAGGTCATTCGTTCGATCCTTTGCCTGGTCTAACAAAAGTTTTGAAAATGGTTAATGTCTGCTCTGTTCATCTAGTAAAACTACTAACACCCCGATATAAGTGATTTATTCTCGACTTGGGAGTAATACAAAAATAATGCAATGTTATTTTTTAAAAAATCATTTTAATTGATTTAATATTCATCACATAAAAATAGGCATAAATTTAAGGCAAAAATTAATTATTTTGGCACATAAATTGTGATGATTAAAACTAATTAATTAGTTTAATACACAAACTAAGTGATTACCGAGCTGAAAATAACAGAAGCATTAAAACATTTTTTATGATTAAAAAAAATAAGAAAGGAAACAAACACACTTCTACTTCTATTTTACTACTACTACTAACAATACTATTGAAAATTATTACATTCATAAAAACTGAAAATAACAAAAACATTAAAACATTAGCCTGATAATAAAAAATAAGAACGAATGATATAAACAAAAACACTTCTACTTCTACTAGCAATACTATTGAAAACAATTATATTTATCAAATCTGAAAACCACGGATTAAAATAGAAAGCAAAAGAATTCTACTACTACTGGACATAAAAAATACCAAAATCACAAATGAGTATTATTGAAAAAAATAAAAGTCTTCGTAATATGGCAGGATGGATATATCACAAAAATAACCTTGAGATAATAAAAATATAATAATACCATGATTAAACATAAAAATGATAATAATAAAGAATAATAATCTTAAACACATGTTTTCTACTAGTTCTATCAATCATCAATGAAATTCATACAAAAATGATATAAAGTAAATAAATAAATAAAATAAATAGAATAAATACATAAATAAATTTAAAAAAAATTAACCTTAAAAACAGAATGGATATATTTTAAAACCATATTCATCATAACGCACTCAGCATCCTCAATAACTTCAAAGTTTTAAAACATTTGCTTTTCAAAAATAAAAATAAAAAAGTAATTTGAAGTACAAGCAAAAACGATTAATAGAGAGTTATACAGACGGACAGAAGGGGAGAGGGTATACCATTACATACTTGTCAAGTGACAGTCTTAGGAATAATATCAAAACAAAAAGGATATTAAAGGAATGGGTATGACACTGTGGGTCATTCCATAGCAACTCACTCACTTTTTCTCGACCCCACTCCGATTTCAATTAAATTTGTCATGCTGAGAGGTCCTCATGAGAAAACAACACAGGCCAATTTTTAGCTTCGTCCGAATTTATTTAGTTGCTCCAGAGCAATTTGAAAATTACACGTGTTTCAAAGGAAAATGGGACTCTAGGGCAGAAAATTGGATGTAACATGAGAACTATCCAACGGAATTTGGTGTCACTGGATAGCTGAGACAATAACCTTTTCAACAATATGTAACTTGATGACCTTGATGACCTCGATTTTGAAGAAACTGCTATGGTAGGAAGAGTGTCGCCAAGAAAGCATGTCTATAAAATTTGATTTTGGTCCCTTGAGCATCCCTGGGAAAAACTGTGCGCGTGATGTCGAGTGCAGGTCTCATATCATGTGGACTCAAGCTCGAGTCCAAGCAACAGCAGTTCAGGTATGTATGCATATCCGCTAGTCATGGTATAGATTGTGTGGACAGCAAATTATATTTCAATATTAATACATGGAATAAATAGGACAGGATAAGGGTGATAAAATCCTGTGAAATTGCTGGAAAAAACTAAATCATCATTATTTGGCCGATAAGCAAGGAGGGCTTTTGTCGTGGTGCTGGGTCTTTGTGGTGCCCGCGTAGCTATTCCTAGCCATCACGTTTACTCAAATATGACCCGAGGCCACTTTTGCCCAATGTCCCCTGGCCAAATCTGACCAGGACCAATTCACCACACTACATCAAACAACAATAAAATAATTGCAATATGAATTTCATGGAGACCGAGCCAGTGTTTAGGGGGTTATTGCACATTCTATGTTTTCATAAAGCACCCCTTGCTTGTATAAGCCACACCACGTCTCCTGCCGGTCATATTTGAAGTTCACCAGTCCAAAATTTGCAATACACATAGTGTGTGTCTAAGAACATCATCACTGCAAATTACAGAACGGCTACGCCAAACAACAAAATTTGTTATTTACTACCGAAGTCTTGATTTTTAACCTCTGTGATATTGAAATGAAGGTCAAATGCAAAACCCAGTGGATATTACAATTCCTCTCTAGTAAGATTTTTCAAATGATCTTATATTTCTGTTTTTTTCTTTTTTTTTCTCCTTACCCTATCCCCTGCATTTCCCAAATTATTATCTATAAAGACAGAACAACAAAAAACAAAACAATAAAGCACATGGTGGTTATCTTCCAATCACAGGGAAATGAAATTAAATAAAAGGTTAATGATAGTATAAATAAAACAAACATACCAGTCCTTTTCCCTATCACAATCCCAAAAACAAAGTAAAAACTTTGCAAACTGGCAAAATAGGTGATAAACATATTTAATATATCATATAGGAAAAGGGCTTCAGTTAAAAAAAATGTATTCTGTTGATTTTTTCTCTTCTTTTTGATTTTTAAGCTTTAAGTATTTCTAAATAAAAATTACAAGGAGAAAGAAAAAATAGAGAATAAACAAGTGTAAGTTAACTATCACTATGCATACAATAAACCACTTATAGTTGCTTCAACTGCAGTAATACAATGACATTTTTTCCTCTCACTGGAAAAGATCTATTAACAAATCTATCTGAAAAGTCTAAAACATTTTATGTCCCTAGGTGGGCATAATATACATGATTATTGTATCGATGTTGTAAAAATTAGATTATTAGCAGTGTTCGAAATTAAGCAATTAATCGGAAAATCTAAACATTCAGGAAAGTAGTCTTTAGTTGTATTGGTTATTACCGCAACTATCTGACGAACTACTATATTGATTTTAGGAATCCCTTTTTGTCTGAAGAACTGATAATATTTGATTCTAGTATAAAAAATATGGTTGAGAGTTGGAAAACTTGTGATTAACGCCCCGGTCAAGAATATTTAACTTTTATCGAGTCGTTGCCAGCTATAGCTGAAGGTGTAAAAATTTTACCTCTGCGTTGGTTGATATATAGTATAAAATATTGTGATAAAATAACTTACTTATACTTACACATAGTATAGTGTAGTATAAAATAATATAAGAAATAATATTGTTCTCGACGAAGGAAAAAATAGAAATAAATAGAGGATTATTCTGTTCTCCTGATTTATTCTTGATCAAAACTCCCATATGTAGTAAAAATTTTTGTATAATTAACATTTTTATTTAACGAGGATCAATATCCACCGCAACAACAACAGCAGCTACAAAAACAAAAACAGCAGCAGGATAAGCAGTAAAAAAAAAAGAACTACGAAGGATGAAAAAGAAACAATGTATTATCTTTATAGTCAATGTTTAAAATTGGTGTATAAAAACGTTCACAACTAAATATATGTCTTTATTGATTGAAATGTTAATGTGGAACTTCTAAAAATAAAAATTTTGTATTTTTTGAAAAAAATTAATTGCATTTTTATCTTAAATATCTTAGATACAATAAGTAGTCAATGATGCATAGTTCCTATGAAAAAGATGAATAATGTTTTACGCTGAGTCAGTATTTTTTCAACTTATTTCAAGTCGTATGGAGGATTATTTTACTCTGACGGGGCTTCCAACGTCAGAGTATTTTACTCAAATGATGAAAGAAAATATGTTAATGCTTCAACAACATAATATTACTCTTCTTAAGTAAAAGAGTGCGATTAATGTTGTTTAACGTCCCAGCCAAGAATAATTAACTTATATCAAGACATCACCAGCTATTTGTAAAAGTGTGAAAATTTTACCGTGCGTTACGCTGATTGTATTATACAGCAGGATTCTCCATCTCGCCTTTCCCATAGTGACATTCGACCTCTTGAATGATTTTCATTTTGCAATGCGGAGTGTTTGGAAAACAGTAACTACCCATTTTCAAGTCATGGGTACAGACACGGCAGAGGATCGAATCTACTACCCCCACCTACGAAGTGAGAACATAAACAACTGAGCTACCGCAGTGACTTGTAAGTAAAATAGTACTTGGACAGGACAAATGGTGATTTACGTTGAGTAAAAAAAATAAACAAACAACGTATATGTGAACACTTCTCCCATTTTGTACTAAGAGAAAAAACATACGATGCTTTGTCATTTTCAGGTAAATCATTACTAAATATATTTACAAAATCTCTAAAAGAATATCCTCTACATCTGTAAATTAAAAACATCAAACGATATTCAACACAAATTTTTCTCTGTTTATCTTGAATCTGATTTATATTAACAGACACATTATAGAATTTTTTGTGCAAGACAGATCGAATTAAATTTTTTTGGATGTTTAAAGCAAACCAAATGTGTCCCAACCTTCTCTCTTGTGTCGGTATTAATAATCCTTCATGCAAAGCATTCTCTAGCTAGATTTGCATTTATATAATTTTGGAACTTTAGATCAATTATTTTCAACTGTTTGGCTTATGTTTTTTATCTATTAAACTTGTCGGTCTTGGTGTCACTGATGAGGAATGAATTTCCGAAACGTGCACATCTGGCACATCAAAATTTAACTGGTATTTGTGTTATATATTTATTACACTAAATCTCTCATTCTTTTGTATATTTGGAATGAAATCGGTCGGATATACACCTATCACTACAATGTAAAGTAAAGTGTCACATTTAAAACAACACGATAATTGTTTCGTATCCATAACACTTTTGATCTTCAATTATATCTCTTTGATTATTAATCTGGAATATAATGGGTGTTTCACTCTATACAATGCAGGAAACAATTTCAGTTAATGCTGTCCCAAACTATAAATCCAAATCAGGCTGTTTAATCAATAAGTCAGTATAAAAGAGCTCAGCAGATTTCAACCATGTCATACATGTGTTTATTATAGCAGCAAAACATTTGTTTCATGTTTTAACTGGTATTTGTTTACATATAGAATATCATTAGATACGATGATAAAACTATATCCGGTAGTATCATACTTGTCCATATCACAATCCCAAAAACAAAGTTAAAACTTTGCAAACTGGCAAAATATGTTATACACGTGAACTTCCATCAAGGAAGTGAGGCCGGATGCTCCGGAAAGGTAAGCACCTCCTGTCTAGCTAGCTACACCCGTCACGTGCAAGTCAATTTTGAGAATGATAGGAACAAAGAACTATGGTAAGTCAAATATATCCAGTATAAGTTGGGATACAGTGACTACATACTTATCAACAATATTGTGATGACGGCCATAAAACTTTTTAAGGGCCCTGATTAGCCTAGGCTTGCAATATCCTTGTGTCAGCAATTTAATTGTAAGTAATTTGCTTCGTTGCAGAAAGTTCCCATAGTGGGAACAAGCTCTACCGTACCGTATTAACTGTGAACATATACACCATACGCAGGAGAAGCAGGGATATTACTGCAAAGAAACGGAAAGTTGACAATTAAAAAAATTGAAGTCATCACGTTTGTCGTATAGCTTCAGATGTAACCTTTCATGGGTGTCATAATTGAGGTATAAGTCCAAATATGAAGCAGAACATGGAGAATCTGTCGTGTCTTTTATTTCAAGCTCACTTGGATAGATGACATTCACATATTTTCCAAATTTGTGATTATTTAGAGAAAGAACGTCATCTATATATATATGTATGTGTAGTTGATATATAATACAAATACCAGTTAAATTTTGATGTGCCAGATATCTTAGACGGATTAACAAACACGTCAAGCTGCTTCCATGTGCTTTATTACAACTGATTAGACCATGCGGTCTACACAAGCTACAGTGACGTCAATCTGACGTCATACCAATATGTGTGACGCAGCACACAAAAGTTACATTGAATCAAAGTACTGCAAGTAATGATGTTAGAGTCAATATACTGTTACATCTCCTTTTCTTTACGGAATAAAGCAGATTATATATATATATATATATATATATATATATATATATATATATATATATATATATATATATACATAGCAAATTGAAAATTCTGAAATTAATACCTCTGATACTTTCAGGAATACAAACATATTTAATAACAACAAAACACTAAACTGTTTTACAGACAAAGTGCACCTAATCTTGGTACCTACTAGGGAGTTTGATAACTCTACCAGATCTTGTGACACGCGGTGTAGACTCCGTAGACTTTCGGCTTTCTGTGGATTTTTAGACTGAGGCTTAGATTCCGATTCAGACGTTGTGATAGGAACGGACTCGAATGATTCTATGCACGGTTCGGAAGGTGGCAGGTTCACTTGGAATGGTTCCGGTGTCTGTTTAAGGTGATTTCTGTTGCGACGTAAAGTCTGACCCGATTCCGACATAATATCATAAGACCTAATATCGCACTTGTTCTTGACAATGCCTTTTGTCCATTCGGGACTGTTCTGTGGTTGTATGCGGACTGTTTCGCCCATTTTTAAATCGGGGAGACTCCGCGACTGATTGTTGTAATAAACGGCCTGTCGCTTCTTGCTATCACACAACTTCTCGTAGACATTATTCGGAATTTCCGGTTTAAGTTTAGACGATTTTATCGGTAATAAGGTCCGCGTTTGCCTGTTCATGAGTTGCTGAGCCGGGCTGAAACGAGTAGCCTGTGACGGCGTGTTGCGAAAATTAAGAATCGCCAAATACGGATCGCTGTTTGAATGTTTTGCTTTTTTCATCAACCTTTTGGCCGTTTTGACGGCGTTTTCTGCTTTGCCATTCGAGCGTGGATAACGGGGGCTCGATGTTATATGTTTGAATCCCCATTCTTTACTAAAAGTTTTGAAACGATCGGATGTATATTGCGGACCGTTGTCCGATACAACGGTTTCAGGGATGCCGTGCCGGGCAAAGTGTTGTTTCAGCTTGTGCACAACTGTTTTGGATTGGGTGTCATACAGCCTATCGACTTCAAAGAAATTACTGAAGTAGTCTACAGTTATCAAATAATCCTTGTCAGCAAATTTAAAAAGGTCGGTACCAACTTTAGCCCAAGGGCGGTCAATTATATCATGAGAAAGAAGCGGTTCTTCCGGCTGGCTCATTTCGTATGTGTGACATGTTTCGCAATGGCCAATGAAATCTTTGATTTCTGCTGTCATACTCGGCCAGTATACTGAACCACGAGCACGCTGTAAACAACCATTAACACCGATATGCGTATGTAGTTGCTCCAAAACCGTAGGTCTAAGCGATTTAGGGATCACGCATCTATCACCTCGAAAAATAATTCCTCCCTGAACGGATAATTCATCTCTGACACATTCATAGGGATTTACATCAGGGGGGATATTTGTTTTATCCCATCCTTTACAAATAACAGTAATGAGATTTTGTAAAGTCTCATCCTTTGCAGTTTCGGTGATTATATCGCTAAGCTGCCTTTCTGAAACGACGAGATAGTCTGCCATACATATTTGCTCGACTTCGTGTTCGATACTACCGACTACTAGTACTTCGTCGCGTAATTCCGAAATTCGTCCTGCTTGACGGATGTAAGCCCGGGATAGAGTATCCGCAACATACATATACTTTCCAGGCTTATACACAAGATCCATATCATAACGCTGAAGTCTCAGCATCATTCGCTGTAATCGTTTCGGTGCCTGATACAACGGCTTTTTATAGATTATTTCCAGTGGTTTGTGATCATTTTCGACCAAGAATTTTTCTACCATAAGTATACTGATGGAATTTTTCCATCCCAAAAACCACTGATAAAAGCTCTTTCTCAATTTGGGCATAATTTTGTTCCGTTGGCGTAAGAGCACGACTGGCATAAGATATCGGTTGCCCATTTTGTAATAGGACGCAGCCAAGGCCAGTTTCGGACGCATCGGACCTGAAGCACGGTTTCCGCCTTGGAATCAAAATACTTAAGTACGGGTGCCTGGCTTATCGCTGTCTTAAGCTTCTCGAAAGCTTCGTCGTGTTCAAAAGTCCATTTGAATTCCACACCTTTCCGAACTAGTTGTCGAAGTGGCTCGCATATATCACTGAGACTAGATACAAACTTTGCAAGATAGTTCGCTGTACCGAGCAAACGATGGACTGCAGCGACATCTGCCGGTTTTTCCATCTTGACAATTGCTTCGATTTTTGACGGATCTGGTTTTATCCCGTCAGTTGTGAGTAGGTGTCCGATGAACTCGGTTTCGCGAAGTCTGAGCTTAAGCTTGTCTTTGTTAAGCTTTATGTTCCGTTCGCTACATCGATTAAGAAGCATATGTAGATTTTTGTCATGATCAGCGACAGCCTCGTCATACGTATCGCCCTCACCATAGACTAAGATATCATCTGCGACGGTTCGACACCCGGGGAGACCCGCTAATTCATGTTCCAAATATTTCTGGAAATATTCCGGCGATGGGGAAATTCCAAATGGCATTCGGAGCCAGCGAAATCTACCGAATGGTGTTTCAAACGTAGTGAGGAAGCTTGAGCTCTCATCCAAAGCAACATGCCAAAACCCGTTTTTAACATCGCATTTGGAAAATACTTTTGCTTTGCCTAATTCAGGCAGCAGATCTTTCAGGATCGGAAACGGATGGTGATTTCTTTTTAACGCTTTATTAAGCGGCTTAGGATCAATTTAGCGACAGTCTTTTTTCCAGATTTGACAAGGTTCTGTAAAAATTCTGATTCATATGAATAAAGAAACAAATCAGCAAGCAAAGGTGCACAGTTTGTGCCCATTGGTATACCAATTGTTTGTTGAAAGATAATATTGCCAAACACAACAAATATGTTGTCTATCAAAAACTCTAACATTTTGTTGATGGTATCTTCAGTATATTTTTGTTTGCAGTCTGTATGGTGTTTTAAAAAATAACCAGAATCCCTGTTGAGCACTAGATATTCATATCTTGGTTTACCGTTTTTGTAAAAGAATGAAAAGTGAATGATTTGTTTTAGACGTTCTTTCAATTAAGCATGAGGAATAGTGGTTTTGGAATCCATTACAAATAAGGCAGGTCAGGTTCTTCCTGTTTTAAATTGATACCAAAAGACTCAAGGACTCCCCTATGATTGGAAAGAATTTCATCTTTGGTAAAATTAGTTTTGGTATAAGTAGGATTCTCCGATATATTTTCTAAACCAAGCTCCTTAATAAGACATTCAACATAGAATTTCTTACAAACGAAAATAATGTTATTAGAAGCTTTATCAGCCGGGACAACAACATACCTGTTATGTATGTCAGTAAGGATTGCAGAAACCTCAGGGTCCCTGAGCACTAAAGAAGGTTTAGTACCCATAGGCCCATTAAGTTATGCAATCCTTGACTTGACAAAATTTCTAATTGTCCTTATCCAGTCGGATAAAGTATCAAGCTCTACGTCTTCTAATTTAGCCCAACCTCTAGCATACTCTTCAACAGAATCCATAATAATTTTGAAATTCTGTCCCCAAGTAAAAGGTTGAGCCTCCTTGTATTTAGGGCCTTTTGAAAGAAGACATCTTAATTTAGTATTCTCAATAATATTGAGATCATCTGTTACTACATGCCCAGCTGGTTTATAAATATATGGTGACGCTGAGCAAGAGCAGGTAGGTGGAGTAAAGTTATGAAAGTTTAGGCACTGCAAAGTATGTTTATAGTTGAAAATTTTGGATGCAATGGGTTTATTGTAGAAGTAGGAAAATAGAGGTGGCGAGTTATATTTGAAATAAGTAGGGACTTTAGATTGTACTACTTTTTAAGTAGTATATTAGAAATATTGATAGCATCTATGCCTTTGTTTGCAAAAAGTAATTTAAGAAATTGGCGACGGCTGTCGTCCTGTATATTGTGTTCCTGAGCGGGTTTGAATAACCTTTTAACTGCAATATCCATGATGATAGCGTTAAGTTCAAACTCTGGTGTATTAAAATCTGTAGTAGTTTTGTATATGCATTCATCTTGTAACTGATTTAGACGGGAAAGTGGCAAAGAGTACAGTTTGGTACGAATATGGTGTAATCCGAGAGGTTTCTGAATGAATGGTAAATATATAACAAATACCAGTTAAATTTTAATGTGCACATTTCGGAAATTCATTCCTCATCAGTGACACTGAGACCGAAAAGTTTGATAGATAAAAAAACATAGGCCAGACAGTTGAAAATTATTAATCTAAAGTTCCAAAATTATATAAATCCAAATCTAGCTAAGGAATGCTTTGCATGAGGGAACAAACCTTAGTTTTAAGTAAATTTCAAATTTAAGAGGGCTGAAAATTTTGCTAAATGGTACATTTTCTGACAGCACAAAGTACTGCCTACTGAGTTATGGATACCCTCGGAGAGTTTAACTCCACCAGCAGCTGTACCCGCTCAGGGGTAGTAAATATATAACAAATACCAGTTAAATTTTAATGTACCAGATATGCACATTTCGGAGATTCATTCCTCATCAGTGACACTAAGACCGAAAAGTTTGTTAGATAAAAAACATAGGCCAAACAGTTGAAAATAACGAATCTAAAGTTTTAAAATTATATAAATCCTAATCCAGCTTAGGAATGCTTTGCATGAGGGAACAAACCTTAGTTTTAAGTAAATTTCAAATTTAATAGGGATGAAAATTTTGCTAAATGGTACATTTTCTGACAGCACAAAGTTCTGCCTACTGAGTTATGGATACCCTCGGAGAGTTTTACTCCACCAGCAGCGGTACCCGCTCAGGGGTAGTAAATATATAACAAATACCAGTTAAATTTTAATGTACCAGATGTGCACATTTCGGAAATTCATTCCTCATCAGTGACACTGAGACCGAAAAGTTTGATAGATAAAAAACATAGGCCAAACAGTTGAAAATAACGAATCTAAAGTTTTAAAATTATATAAATCCTAATCCAGCTAAGGAATGCTTTGCATGAGGGAACAAACCTTAGTTTTAAGTAAATTTCAAATTTAAGAGGGCTGAAAATTTTGCTAAATGGTACATTTTCTGACAGCACAAAGTTCTGCCTACTGAGTTATGGATACCCTCGGAGAGTTTTACTCCACCAGCAGCGGTACCCGCTCAGGGGTAGTAAATATATAACAAATACCAGTTAAATTTTAATGTACCAGATGTGCACATTTCGGAAATTCATTCCTCATCAGTGACACTGAGACCGAAAAGTTTGATAGATAAAAAACATAGGCCAAACAGTTGAAAATAACGAATCTAAAGTTTTAAAATTATATAAATCCAAATCCAGCTAAGGAATGCTTTGCATGAGGGAACAAACCTTAGTTTTAAGTAAATTTCAAATTTAAGAGGGCTGAAAATTTTGCTAAATGGTACATTTTCTGACAGCACAAAGTTCTGCCTACTGAGTTATGGATACCCTCGGGGAGTTTTACTCCACCAGCAGCGGTACCAACTCAGGGGTAGTAAATATATAACAAATACCAGTTAAATTTTAATGTGCCATATGTGCACATTTCGGAAATTCATTCCTCATCAGTGACACTGAGACCTGAAAAGTTTGATAGATAAAAATCATTGGCCAAACAGTTGAAAATAATGAATCTAAAGTTTTAAAATTTTGCTAAGTGGTACATTTTCTGACAGCACAAAGTACTGCCTACTGAGTTATGGATACCCTCGGGGAGTTTTTTCCACCAGCAGCGGTACTCGGTCAGGGGTAGTAAATATATAACAAATACCAGTTAAATTTTAATGTGCCATATGTGCACATTTCGGAAATTCATTCCTCATCAGTGGACCTGAGACCGAAAAGTTTGATAGATAAAAAACATAGGCCAAACAGTTGAAAATAATGAATCTAAAGTTTTAAAATTATATAAATCCAAATCCAGCTAAGGAATGCTTTGCATGAGGGAACAAACCTTAGTTTTAAGTAAATTTCAAATTTAAGAGGGCTGAAAATTTTGCTAAATGGTACATTTTCTGACAGCACAAAGTACTGCCTACTGAGTTATGGATACCCTCGGGGAGTTTTACTCCACCAGCAGCGATTAGAAAAAAACTAACATCATGGATATTGGGTTTATTGTAACTTCGATGTCCATGACTTCTTTTGTTACGTGTAGTTCTGTTGAACAGGTGTAAAACATTAACATTCTTACAACCTGGGCTAGAAAGGTTTCCAACTCTATCAATTTTATCATTGCATCCATATGGTGATGCAGTGCCTAGTTCTCTGATCCAATAGTTCTCCCGTTGTAATCGGAATGGTGTACTTAAAATAGGACGCGATCCTTCATGGCGAAGGACGGAATTCTGGTGATTTAGGACCAAGTTGGTTGCGGCTTACTTTGGACCAACAAATCACTTTGACCCTTATTTCACCTAGAAGGAAAGTTGGCATCGGCCCGTGTCCAACAAATCGGCTGGTCACGCCAAGTCCTACAGGCAAAATATAGTTTCTCCTTTAGCTCTGCTCACATTTTAACATTCGTTGTGCTTAACCTTGGTCTTGTTTCTTTTGTCTGTAGAACGCGTTGGCTTATGGGTCAAATCCTGATCTATTGTGATGTTCTCAATCTGGGCATTGCGATTTTTTTGGGATGTATGTCTTCCTTGTAGTCCCCTGTGCTACTCTGAAAGGAGATCCCCGGAACTAAGGCATTGCCCTCGTTGGCACTCCATATCGGTGGGTGGGGAGCAAGGAAGATGAACCACCTTACATCACCATGGAAAATAAAAATAAAATTTAGAATAGTTCAAAAGATTAAGAGAGGATAGTGATGATGAAATAAATGAAATTAATATATTATGGGCAAAGTTTGTAGTTGTTGATTCAGCCACAGACGAAATATTAAAAATAAATCCTTTTGTGGTACAGACGTGTGTCAGTGGTATTGCTAGTTCAGTAGAAAGCATCAAGTCGAGGACTTCCCCAAAGATGATTATGACCATTAAAATCACCAACTAAAAGAAATGGTTTGGGTAACTGCTCAACTAAGTTTTGCATATCAGCAAGCTGTAACGAAGAAGATGGAGAAATATAAATTAAGCATAAGGTTGTGGAAATTTGAAGAGTTAGGGGAACTGCCACTGCTTGGAGATTTGTTGTCAAAGAAATTGGACTATGAATAGTGCCATTACGTACAAAAATTACTGCACCTCTGGAAGCTCTTTCAGTATTTGGTGAAAAAGAATGATGCTGTTTATAATATCTTAATTTTAACTCGGTATCCGATTCTTTAACATAAGTTTCTTGAAGACAAAATGCTACATGGTTAAAATCTTTAGCTTATAGTTCTACTTCATTTGAATTATTTCTAAAACCTTTGCAATTCCAGTGAATGATATTTGTATTATTCACTTTTATTTGGTGTTCTTATTGGGAAAATTGGCTGCGAGGATGAAGCATTCAATTTCTTCATCTGGTGATAGTTCCCTTGCAAGAACACGAAGTCGATGAACAGAATGTTTCGACTTCACGGTCGTAAAACCATCTTTATCAGGAAAATCATGCTTTAAAGTTTTCTTTTTATTTTTTTATTTATTTATTTATTTTATTTTTTTTTTTTTTTTGATGCAGGTTTGTCCGGATCAGGTGTTATTTTAGTTTCATCTGCAGCAGAATTATTCTCTTCCTGTGTTTTAAGTTTTCCATTCTTTGTTATTTTATTACTGTTAACATTTTTTCTGTTTGAGTTTTTGTAGTAGAAGTGGTAATTTTCTTTTTAGTTTGTGTTATGTTTGTTGTTGTATTTGATAAACTAAAATCTGTTTGACAGGCAATACTTTTATATGTTTTAGAAGCAGAACCCGATGCTACTGCAGCATATGATGTGCTTGGACCTTTCTGCTCCTTCATATATAAGGTTTTAGCTTTAAAATAAGAGGTGTTTTGATTAATCTTAAGTTTTAAAATTCATGTTCTCTGTACTACAATGAGCAGTCCCTGGAGGACGCCATATGATTTTCCCCACAATTTGCACATTTTGGAGTTAGGGAACAACCATCAGCAGTGTGGTCTTGTGAACCACAGCGACAACAGGTTACTTTATTTTTGCATGTACGAGAACCATGTCCATATTTTTGGCATTTATAACATCGCAGTGGATTTTGAATATATTTAGCCACTGCAATATTATAATACCCAGCTTTGATTTCCTTTGGTGGTGATGACAAATTAAAAGTAAGGAGGTAAGTATTAGTTTTAATAAGTTTATCCTCCCTTTTCACCATAAAACTCCGAACTTGCGTAACACCTTGTTCCTTTAACTCGTCAGCAATTTCATTTTCTAACATGTCAAACATAACTCTTTCAAGGTCTCTTATAATGCTTTTGCTACTATTAAGAGTTTTGTGCGGAGTTACTTTAACCGCAATATCTGCAAAATGTTTTGCTGCTAATAAATTCACTGACTGTTGCCTGTTCCTGCATCGGATCAGTAGCGACCCCGAACGCAATTTTTTAATGCTTTCTACAGAACCAGCAATACCACTGACACACTTCTGTACCACAAAAGGGTTTATTTTTAATGTTTCGTCTGTGGCTAAATCAACAACTACAAACTTTGCCCATGATATATTCATTTCATTTATTTCATCATCACATCACTATCCTCTCTTAATCTTTTTGAACTATTATGAATACTATTTTTATTTTCCATGGTGTTGTAAGGTGGTTCATCTTCCTTGCTCCCCACCCGCCGATATGGAGTGCCAACGACGGCGATGCCTTAGTTCCGGGGATCTCCTCTCGGAACAGCACCGGAGACTTCAAGGAAGACATACATCCCAATAAAATCGCAATGCCCAGATTAAGAACATCACAATAGAACAGGATTTAACCAATAAGCCACTGCCTTCTACAGACAAAAGAAACAAGACCAAGGTTAAGCACTACGAATGTTAAAATGTGAGCAGAGCTAAAGGAGAAACCATATCTTGCCTATAGGGCTTGGCGTGACCAGCTGATTTGTTGGACACGGGCCGATGCCAACTTGCCTTCTAGGTGAAGTAAGGGTCAAAGTGATGTGTTGGTCCAAAGTAAGCCGCAACCCACATGGTCCTCAATCACCAGAATTCCGTCCTCCCCCATTAAGGATCGCATTCCACGGCAAAAGGAATGCCTCATTTTAGTCGCCTTTTACGACAAGCATGAGGTACTGGGGACCTATTCTAACCCAGGGGTAGTTTCTTTAGAATAGCGGTGCCACCTACCAGGTAACTTCGTGGTTTCTTAAGAATATCTGTCCTACGTACCTTGTAACATAATGGTTTCTTTGGATTATCTGTACCCAGTACCAGGTAACTTAGTGGTTTCTGTAGAATATCTGTACCACGTAATAGGTAACTAAGTGGTTTGTAAAGAATATATGTGGTTTCTTTACAATATCGTTACCCAGTACCAGGTAACTTCTTGGTTTTTTTAGAATGTCTGTAACCAGCAGCAGGTAACTCTCGTAGTTTCTTTAGAATATCTGTACCACGTACCAGGTACCTGAGTGGTTTCTTTAGAATATCTATACCAAGTTAGAGGTAAATTAGTGGTTTGTTTAGAATATCTGTACCATAAACCAGGTAACAAAGTGGTTATTTTAGTATATCTGTACCCGGTACCAGGTAATTTAGTGGTTTCTTTAGAATACCGTATACGGGGTAATTTTTGCGTTTTGAAATGTTCACGGTTTTAAGTATAAAAACCCTCTAAATTATTTTGGCGTTTTTATAATTCGCGGTTTCTGTAATTTCAAAACTATTTCTTTAGTCTGTGTAATTCCCAAATCAAAAATTTTAACCTGAATACGATATAACAAGTTAGACGCATGTGTTATTTATTAACTCCGGAAGCTACAAGCGGAAACTAAAATCCAGAAATGTAAACGGCACTTCATAATATTTAATATTTTATTTCACATAAAGACACTTGTTGAAGACTGAAATAAAACATGCAATGAATAAAATCGTCATTAAAAACTGGTATAGAGAGTAATGTTAAAACTGTTGATACTACAGTAGGGTAAAAAATATATAAAATATCTTAAACTGATATTCTGGTATTTAAATAAAATGATAAAGTTAAAACTGTCACAATACCGGTAAATGGTCAAAAGTCATAATTAAGCTTTTCTGCAATACCAGCACAGTGAAATCCATTGTAAATAAATTCTGGTTCAGCCGATCTTTAACTGATTTTTGGACAAACAAGTCTATAGGTTGAAGTTTGTCGGTACAATTTGGAGGAACAAACACAATACTGATATTTTTTTCTTTCAGAATACTAAGAAAATCTTCACCTATTTGACCTTTGAATACGTCAAAAATGCACAAAGACCTGATTTTTTGGTAAACCGAGTCGACGTTTCACTTTATTGATATAGGGCAATATAATTCTCTCCACATAATCCATTTGGGTATCGGCGTTAGCCCAGTGATTTACACTGTGATTTATATCCCATGATTTTGGAAACTTGTATTGAGGGTGGCAAGCACTTGTTTTCCCTGTGTAAATGACTTGAGCAGGTAAAAACTCTCCAGATAAAGTACCTGGAAATAAAGAATGTGGAAACAAAATATTAGTAAAATACCGTTATAATTACACCTGCTATTCATAAAAATTAGTGGACCGTCACATTTACAGTACTCTATCAACCGTAACTAACAAATTAATTTATTCAGCACTATAAAGCCATGCAAAAATTATCAGAATACTGGTTTATTATTGGTTGATGTTTGTTTACCAGTGTGTGTGTGTGTGTGTGTGTGTGTGTGTTATCAGACTACGTATACATACCAGCAAATACAACAGTGATTTGTCTTTTATCGTCTATTCCAATAATCGGTACTTTTTCAGCCCCTTTGATTTCCATTGTCCACTGTGACACTGGGACAAGATGTATACTGGTATGATCCCAATTTATGATCAAAATTTATAAAATATCTTAAACTGATATTCCGCAGAAATTTAGCAGGAATTTTATTTTCTGAACATGCTTTATTTATTCTATTCAGATATTCATTCTTTATTTTCTGAAACTCTTTATCCGGTATTTTTGTTTTGGCAACACAGCTACCCCTTCGTTTTACCCATCATAAACGTTGTAAAATTGAATAAGCCCAATTTTTTGTGAGCGTGATGTGTCAACCAAATTGCTGTTTGTCGGAACCTAGAACTATTCCTCTTCCTGCAGCCAATGTAATTGCTGTATTGACCACACCACCTGATGCTCGCAAAGCTTTCAGATAATTTTGAACCTTTTTATCCAAGTCGTCGCTTAATAAAGTTTTCCTCCCTCTTTTGTTAGGTTCTAAAGTTTCTACATTAATATCCGTGTTATCAAAATCAAGTTTTCGTTTGCGAGATTTAATTTCACTCCTAAATTTATCCCTGAATGTTCTTACAGTGCTTTCATTAAGATTTGGAAATTTATCTTTAAAATTGCGGACAGCTGATGCAGGCCCATTCTCACTGACATATAACCCGATTTCAGCACGATTTGACGGTGAATATAATGTATATTTTCCACGTTTTGCTGATTCTGGTGTCATTAAACATTTTTTAACTAGCGCATTTGCCTCAACCGTCAAATGTGGATTAACAGCTTTTGCTAATTCTCCATTTGGATTAGGAAGACAAGAATCTTTTTTAAGGTATTTCAATATCGACATTGTACCGGTATTTAAAGTGTTAAAAACGGTTTGTTAAAATTAAATTACGATAAAAAATTATCATTAATAAAAACACATCTAGCTCCAAAGAAGTCATGAGTAAAAATGTCAAAATACAAAGAAATGTAAAAAGTAATCACACTTTATTAGCTATTATTAGATTGTGAACACTGTTCCGTAACCAAGTCACCCAATGTTAACGACAGCCCGTGTGAGTGCGTATAACGTTACAATACGAGTTACTTCCCTTTCACCATTAACATTTGTTTCTAAATAATTTTTCGCGGTTAAAACATGACCGCAAAATACCGCGAACATTACCCATATATATGGTATCTGTACCGCGTACCAGGTAACTTAGTGGTTTCTTTAGAACACCTGTTTATCTGTACCCAGTACCAGATAACGTAGTGGTTTCTTTAGAATAGCGGTACCACGTACCAGTTAACGTCGTGGTTTCTTTGGAAAATCTGTACTAGTACCTTGTAAGGTAGTGTTTTGTTTAGAATATCTGTACCCAGTACCAGATAACTTAGTAGTTTCTTAAGAATATCTGTACCACGTACCAGGTAGCTTAGTGGTTTCTTTAGAATATCTGTATCCAATACCGGGTAACTTCGTGGTTTCTTTACAATGTCTGTACCAAGCAGCAGGTAACTCTCGTGGTTTCTTTAGAATATCTGTACCACGTACCTGGAAACTTACAGGTTTCTTAAGAAGATCTGTATATCTGTACCCAGTTCCTGATAACGTAGTGGTTTCTTTAGAATATCTGTACCCAGTACCAGGTAACTTATTGGTTTCGTTAGAATATCTATACCACGTACCAGGTAACTTAGTGGTTTCTTAAGAACATCTGTATATTTGTACCCAGTACCAGATAACGTAGTGGTTTCTTTAGAATATCTGTACCATGTACCAGGTAACTAAGTGATTTGTTTAGAATATCTGTACTCAGTACCAGGTAACTTATTGGTTTCAGTACTCAGTAGGCAGTACTTTGTGCTGTCAGAAAATTATCATTTAACAAAATTTTCAGTCGTCTAAAATTTGGAATTAATTTAAAACTAAGGTTTGTTCCCTCATGCACAGCATTTCTTAGCTGGATTTGGATTTATATAATTTTGAAACTTAAGATTCATAATTTCAACTGTTTGGCTTATATTTTTTATGTATTAAACTTTTCGGTCTTAGTGTCACTGATGAGGAATGAATTTCCGAAATGTGCACATCTGGCACATCAAAATTTAACTGGTATTTGTATTATATATTTCTTTAGAATTTCTATACCACGTAACAGGTATAATTTAGTGGTTTCTTTAGAATATCTGTATCATACACCAGGTACTTTAGTGGTTTCTTTAGTATATTAGTATATCTATACCCAGGACCAGGTAATTTAGTGGTTTCCTCAGAATGTCTGTACCGCGTAGCAGGTAACTTAGTGGTTTCTTTAGAACATCTGTATATCTGTACCCAGTACCATGTAACGTTGTGGTTTCTTCAGAATATCTGTATCCAGTACCAGGTAACTTCGTGGTTTCTTTAGAATATCTTAACCACGTACTAGGCAACTTAGTGGTTTGTATAGAATCTCTATACCACGTACCAGGTACCTTAGTGGTTTCTTTACAATATTTGTACCCAGTACCAGGTAACTTAGTGGTTTCTTTAGAACACCTGTTTATCTGTACCCAGTACCAGATAACGTAGTGGTTTCTTTAGAACAGCGGTACCACGTACCAGTTAACTTCGTGGTTTCTTTGGAAAATCTGTACTAGTACCTTGTAAGGTAGTGTTTTGTTTAGAATATCTGTACCCAGTACCAGATAACTAAGTAGTTTCTTAAGAATATCTGTACCACGTACCAGGTAGCTTAGTGGTTTCTTTAGAATATCTGTATCCAATACCGGGTAACTTCGTGGTTTCTTTACAATGTCTGTACCAAGCAGCAGGTAACTCTCGTGGTTTCTTTAGAATATCTGTACCACGTACCTGGAAACTTACAGGTTTCTTAAGAAGATCTGTATATCTGTACCCAGTTCCTGATAACGTAGTGGTTTCTTTAGAATATCTGTACCCAGTACCAGGTAACTTATTGGTTTCGTTAGAATATCTATACCACGTACCAGGTAACTTAGTGGTTTCTTAAGAACATCTGTATATTTGTACCCAGTACCAGATAACGTAGTGGTTTCTTTAGAATATCTGTACCATGTACCAGGTAACTAAGTGATTTGTTTAGAATATCTGTACTCAGTACCAGGTAACTTATTGGTTTCAGTACTCAGTAGGCAGTACTTTGTGCTGTCAGAAAATTATCATTTAACAAAATTTTCAGTCGTCTAAAATTTGGAATTAATTTAAAACTAAGGTTTGTTCCCTCATGCACAGCATTTCTTAGCTGGATTTGGATTTATATAATTTTGAAACTTAAGATTCATAATTTCAACTGTTTGGCTTATATTTTTTATGTATTAAACTTTTCGGTCTTAGTGTCACTGATGAGGAATGAATTTCCGAAATGTGCACATCTGGCACATCAAAATTTAACTGGTATTTGTATTATATATTTCTTTAGAATTTCTATACCACGTAACAGGTATAAATTTAGTGGTTTCTTTAGAATATCTGTATCATACACCAGGTACTTTAGTGGTTTCTTTAGTATATTAGTATATCTATACCCAGGACCAGGTAATTTAGTGGTTTCCTCAGAATGTCTGTACCGCGTAGCAGGTAACTTAGTGGTTTCTTTAGAACATCTGTATATCTGTACCCAGTACCATGTAACGTTGTGGTTTCTTCAGAATATCTGTATCCAGTACCAGGTAACTTCGTGGTTTCTTTAGAATATCTTAACCACGTACTAGGCAACTTAGTGGTTTGTATAGAATCTCTATACCACGTACCAGGTACCTTAGTGGTTTCTTTACAATATTTGTACCCAGTACCAGGTGAATTAGTGGTTTCCTTAGAATGTCTGTACCAAGCAGCAGGTAACTCTCGTGGTTTCTTTAAAATATCTGTACCACGTACCAGGTAACTTAGTGATTTGTTTAGAATATCTGTACTCGGTACCAGGTAACTTATTGGTTTCTTTAGAATTTCTATACAAGTAACAGGTTATTTAGTGGTTTCTTAAGAATATCTGTATCATACACCAGGTAACAAAGTGGTTTCTTTAGTATATTAGTATATCTATACCCAGTTTTAGGTAATTTAATGGTTTCTTTAGAATACCTGTATATGTGTACCCGGTACAAGGTAACCTCGTGGTTTCTTAAGGAAATCTGTACCAGTACCTTGTAACGTAGTGGTTTCCTTAGAAGGTCTGTACCACGTACCAGGTAACTTAGTGGTTTCTTTAGAACATCTGTATATCTGTACCCAGTACCAGGTAACTTCGTGGTTTCTTTAGAATATCTGTACCACGTACTAAGCAACTTAGTGGTTTGTATAGAATATCTATACCACGTACCAGGTACCTTAGTGGTTTCTTTACAATATTTGTACCCAGTACCAGGTAACTTAGTGGTTTCTTTAGAATGTCTGTACCAAGCAGCAGGTAACTCTCGTGGTTTCTTTAGAATATCTGTACCACGTACCAGGTAACTTAGTGATTTGTTTAGAATATCTGTACTCGGTACCAGGTAACTTATTGGTTTCTTTAGAATTTCTATACCAAGTAACAGGTTATTTAGTGGTTTCTTAAGAATAACTGTATCATACACCAGGTAACAAAGTGTTTTCGTTAGTATATTAGTATATCTATACCCAGTTTTAGGTAATTTAATGGTTTTTATTAGAATATTTGTATATCTGTACCCCGTACAAGGTAACTTCGTGGTTTCTTAAGGAAATCTGTACTAGTACCTTGTAACGTAGTGGTTTCTTTAGAATATCTGTACCACGTACCAGGTAGCTTAGTGGTTTCTTTAGAATATCTGTACCACGTACCAGGTAACTTAGTGGTTTCTTTAGAATATATGTAACACGTACTAGGGAACTCAGTGGTTTGTTTTGAATATCTGTACCACGTACCAGGTAGCTTAGTGGTTTCTTTAGAATATTTGTACCACGTACCAGGTAACTTAGTGGTTTCTTTAGAATAAATGTACCACGTATTAGGTAACTTAGTGGTTTGTTTAGAATATATCTGTACTCGGTACAAGGTACCTTAGTGGTTTTTTTTTAGAATTTCTTTACCACATAACGGGTAATTTAGTGGGTTTTTTTTTAGAATATCTGTATCATACACAAGGTAACTAAGTGGATTTTTTAGTATATCTATACCCAGTACCTATGTAATTTAGTGGTTTCTTTAGAATATCTGTACCACGTACCAGGTAGCTTAGTGGTTTCTTTACAATATCTGTACCGCATACCAGGTACCAGATAACGTAGTGGTTTCTTTAGAATGTCTGTACCACGTACCAGGTAACTTAGTGGTTTCTTTAGAACATCTATATATCTGTACCACGTACTAGGTAACTTCTTGGTTTCTTTAGAATACCTGTACCACGTACCAGGTAACTTTGTTGTTTTTTAGAATATCTGTACCACGTACCAGGTACCAGATAACGTAGTGGTTTCTTTAGAATGTCTGTTCCACGTACCAGGTACCAGGTAACTTAGTGGTTTCTTTAGAAAATCTGTATATCTGTACCACGTACTAGGTAACTTCTTGGTTTCTTTAGAATGTTTGTACCACGTACCAGGTAACTTTGTTGTTTTTTAGAATATCTGTACCAAACACCAGGTAAATTAGTGGTTTCTTTAGAATATCTGTACCCAGTGCCAGGTAACTTAGTGGTTTCTTTACAATATCTATACGACGTAACAGGTAACTTTGTGATTTCTTTACAATATCATGTACCACGTACAAGGTAACATAGTGGTTTCTTTAATATCTTTGGCCTAGTACTGCTGCTGTTGAACGTCCAACACATTTTTAGTTTTTTCTTTCTTTTTTTATTTTCTTTTTTTAGAAGAAGGTTATTAATCTCTATGAAATAACACTGGGTATATCGATGGTTTTTTAAGAATGATATCTGTAGCCAACACTGGGTATATCCATGGGTGTTTAAGAATATCTGTAGCCAGGACTGGGTATATCGGTTGGTTTTAAGAATGATATCTGTAGTCCAACACTGGGTATATCAGTGCAATTTTATGACAGATATCTGTAGCTAACACTGGGTATATCAGCTGGTTTTAAGAATGATATCTATAGCCAACACTGGGTATATCAGTGAGTTTTTAAAAAATATATATCTTGTCAACACTGGGTATATCAGTGCGTTTTAAGACTGATATCTGTAGCTAACACTGGGTATATCAGTTGGTTGTATGAATGATATCAGTGGCCAACACTGTGTATATCGATGTTTTTTAAAGAATGATATGTGTTGTCAAAACTGGGTATATAAGTGCGTTTTTCAAGAAGATCTGTAGCCAACAGTCGGTATATCGGTGGGTTTTTAAGAATGATATCTGTAGCCAACACTGGGTATATCGATGGTTTTTCAAAGAATGATATGTGTTGCTAACACTGGGTATATCGGTGTTTTTTTCAAAGAATGATATCTATAGCGAACACTGGGTATATCGATTGTTTTTCAAAGAATAATATGTGTAGCCAACACTGGGTATATCAGTGGGTTTTTAAGAATGATATCTGTAGCCAACACTGAATATATCGACGGGTTTTTTTTTTAAGAACGAGATCTGTAGGTATAACTGGGTATATCGGTGGGTTTAATTTTAAGAATGATATCTGTAGCCAAAACTAGGAATATCAGTGGTTTTTTAAGAATGATATCTGTAGCTAACACTGGGTATACCAGTTGGTTTAAAGAATGATATCTGTTGCTAACACTGGGTATATCAGTGCGTTTTTAAGACTGATATCTGTAGCTAACACTGAGTATATCAGTTGGTTTTAAGAATGATATCTGTGGCCAACACTGCGTATATCAGTGAAGTTTATAAGAATTATATCTGTAGCCAACACTGGGTATATCGATGGTTTTTAAGAATGATATCTGTAGCTAACACTGGGTATATTAGTGGGTTTTTAAGAATGATATCTGTAGCCAACACTGGGTATATCAGTGAATTTTTAAAATGATATCTCTGTCAACACTGGGTATATCAGTGGGTTTTTAAGAATTATATCTGTAGCCAACACTGGGTATATCAGTGGGTTTTCAAGAATTATATCTGTAGCCAAAACTGGGTATAATAATGGGTTTTTAAGAATGATATCTGTAGCTAACACTTGGTAACCAGTGGGTTTTTAAAATGATTTCTTTTGCAAACGCTTTGTATATCAGTGCGTTTTAAGACAGATATATATGTATTCTTAAAAATGAATTTCAGACAAAGTTTTTGATATGTATGAACTTGTATTAACCTCGCTTGTAATTAAAAACACAAACTTAATAATCTTTAAAACAAAAATCCCTGACACCAAGCCCCTGTGGTATTTTCAATCGTGAGCGAAATGAGGCGGCGCCCCTTCCGACACCAGCTGGTATCAGAAAATCCCGGGTTTTTGAAATCATAAGAAATTGTTCTGACCGTCAGGCATAGTGTGTTGGCGTCAGAACAAATTCGGACTCTCACGGGGTAACGAACAAATTCGAGTAACGTGACAGGCAAACGAATCATTTTGCAATCAATCAGAAAATATAAGAGTATTAACAAGGTCAAAAATTGATTAAATTGCCTCAACTCGATAGCTGCCATATTATATTACAATGATGATTATACTCAAACGATTTCCGATAAAGCGACCATTTTATCGATTAAATTCTCACTGTCTATATAGAAGCTATCATTCCATGTGTTACATAACATCCACATACATGTACAATAGCGGCGGCATTTATTCTTCATACATTCATTATGTCTTAAGTGTGCCCTTTCGGGACCCCATACAGTCCAACATTCTTCGGAACAATAAGTAGATACAGCTTGGCTCACACCTCTAGAAAAAAGCTTGTTCGTTATGGAGAACCATATGGCCTGATCGTCTTGTTCCGAATGTTGTTTTAGACGAGGTATTAACAGACCGAACGTCCATGTAATATAACAAGAGTTGTTTTTACGGAAGTACGTCAAGCGTAACGAGATCACTCGGAACCCACGTGAGTATACATACACTATGAATTTTATATGTATCGTATGATTTTGCAACCATTTTGTGCCCTAAGGTTTTGAATATTTACCTTTTGGACGTGTTCATCAAACTCACGTGGTATTATTGATAAATGCTACAATCTTTAAAGTCGTTAAGAAAAAAATTGTCAATACGTTCTACTAAACATTAACTTGAAAGGTAAGATAGTAATATATTATTTTTATTTAGAACTGTATTTAATACTTGTACTCGCGTGTGTGTGTGTGTGTGTGTGTGTGACTGTATAAGCGAACCAATTTAAATGTTTCACTTTCTTTGCCTATGACATTGTACAAGAGCGGTCTGGGGCGGACGGCTAAGTACAAGGCCCAGATGTGAATCGATGGGGTGCTGGGTGGAGGCTTACCCCTTCACACGAGTGACCTATATTCCTGGTGTTCACACAGCAGTGAATTAACATGTATATATACACTAGTGTCTTTTAAATTTAATTTTTTTACCTTGAAATTTCGACTGGAATGGACTAAAAAGCAAGCCGTTTTGAACATTTCTGTTAAAAATTATTTCCTCTTAAAAGTTAAACATAATTTTTGAGAAGGGGGGGGGGTTATTATCGTTATTTGTATTTAAACTGGAGTACATTTTATGAAACGCGCTGTAGTATTTTTTAACAAGAGTAACTGCATAACTCGTAACTAAAAATAACTTATTTAAAACAAGGCATTCTGTAAATGTAGCTGATGTATGCAATAATCTGTATGTAGCTGAAGTATGCAATAATCTGTGTATGTAGCCGAGGTATGTCAGTAATTTGTGTATATAGCTGGTGTATGGAATAATATGTATGTAACTGAGGTATGCCAGGAATCTTTGTATGTAGCTGAGGTATGCTAGTAATCTTTGTATGTTGCTGAGGTATGTCAGTAATCTGTAGCTAAGGTATGCTAGCAATCTGTTTATGTAGCTGAGTTATGCCAGTAATCTTTGTATGTAGCTGAGGTATGCCAGTAGTCTTTGTATGTAGCTGAGCTATGATAGTAATCTGTATGTAGCTGAGGTATGCCAGCAATCTATGTAAGTAGCTGGAGTATGCTAGTAATCTTTGTATGTAGCTGAGGTATGCCAGTAATCTGCAGCTAAGGTATGCTAGCAATCTGTGTATGTAGCTGAGTTATGCCAGCAATCTGTGTATGTAGCTGAGTTATGCCAGCAATCTGTGAATGTAGCTGAGGTATACCAGTAGTCTGTGTATGTAGCTGATGTATACCAGTAATCTGTGTTAGAAGCTGAGGGATAGTAATCTTTGTATGTAGCTGATGTATACCAGTAATCTGTGTATGTAGCTGAGGTATACCAGTAATCTGTGTATGTAGCTGATGTATACCAGTAATCTGTGTATGGCTGAGGAATGCCAGTAATCTTTGTATGTAGCTGAGGTATGCCAGTAATCTGTGTATGTAGTTGAGGTATACCATTAATCTGTGTATGTAGCTGAGGTATGATAGTAATCTTTGTATGTAGCTGATGTATACCAGTAATCTGTGTATGTAGCTGAGGTATGCCAGTAATCTTTGTATGTAGCTGAGGTATCCCAGTAATCTGTGTATGTAGTTGAGGTATACCATTAATCTGTGTATGTAGCTGAGGTATACCAGTAATCTTTGTATGTAGCTGAGGTATACCAGTAATCTGTGTATGTAGCTGAGGTATACCAGTAATCTTTGTATGAAGCTGAAGTATGCCAGTAATCTGTGTATGTAGCTGAGGTATACCAGTAATCTTTGTATGTAGCTGAGGTTTGCCAGCAATCTATGTAAGTAACTGAGGTATACCAGTAATCTGTGTAAGAAGCTGAGCTATACCAGTAGTCAGTGTATGTAGCTGAGGTATACCAGTAGTCAGTGTATGTAGCTGAGGTATACCAATAATCTATGTATGTAGCTGGGGTATACCAATAATCTATGTATGTAGCTGATGTATGTCAGTAATCTGTGTATGTAGCTGAGGTATACCAATAATCTGTGTATGTAGCTGAGGTATACCAATAATCTATGTATGTTGCTGAGGTATACCAAGAATCTATGTATGTAGCTGATGTATGTCAGTAATCTGTGTATGTAGCTGAGGTATACCAATAATCTGTGTATGTAGCTGAGGTATACCAATAATCTATGTATGTAGCTGAGGTATACCAAGAATCTATGTATGTAGCTGAGGTATGCTAGTAATCTGTGTAAGAAGCTGAGGTATGCCAGTAGTCTGTGTATGTAGCTGAGGTATACCAATAATCTGTGTATGTAGCTGAGGTATGTCAGTAATCTGTGTATGAAGCTGAGGTATGCCAGTAATATCTGTATGAAGCCGAGGTATACCAGTAATCTTTGTATGTAGCTGAGGTATGCCAGTAATCTTTGTGTGTAGCCAAGGCATACCAGTAATCTTTGTATGTAGCTGAGGTATGCCAGTAATCTGTGTATGTAGTTGAGGTATACCAGTAATCTTTGTATGTAGCTGAGGTATACCAGTAATCTTTGTATGTAGCTGAGGTATGCTAGTAATCTGTATGTAGCTGAGGCATACCAGTAATCCTTGTATGTAGCTGAGGTATGCCAGTAATCTGTGTATGTAGTTGAGGTATACCAGTAATCTTTGTATGTAGTTGAGGTATACCAGTAATCTTTGTATGAAGCTGAGGTATGCCAGTAATCTATGTATGTAGCTGAGGTATACCAGTAGTCTGTGTATGTAGCTGATATATGATAGTAATCTGTGTATGTAGCTGTGGTATACCGGTAATCTTTGTATGTAGCTGAGGTATGCCAGTTATCTGTGTATGTAGCTGAGGTATACCGGTAATCTTTGTATGTAGCTGAGGTATGCCAGTTATCTGTGTATGTAGCTGAGGTATACCGGTAATCTTTGTATGTAGCTGAGGTATGCCAGTAATCTTTGTATGTAGCCGAGGCATACCAGTAATCTTTGTATGTAGCTGAGGTATGCCAGTAATCTGTGTATGTAGTTGAGGTTTACCAGTAATCTTTGTATGTAGCTGAGGTATGCTAGTAATCTGTATGTAGCTGAGGCATACCAGTAATCCTTGTATGTAGCTGAGGTATGCCAGTAATCTGTGTATGTAGCTGAGGTATACCAATAAACTGTGTATGTAGCTGAGGTATGCCAGTAATCTTTGTATGTAGCTGAGGTATACCAGTAATATTTGTATGTAGCTGAAGTATGCTAGTAATCTGTATGTAGCTGTGGTTTACCAGTAATCTTTATGTAGCTGGAGTATACCGTCAATCTGTGTTTGTAGCTGAGGTATACCGGCAATGTGTGTTTGTAGCTTAGGTATACCGGCAGTCTGTGTTCGTAGCTGAGGTATACAGGCAATATGTGTTTGTAGCTGATGTATACCGGCAATTTGTGTTTGTAGCTGAGGTATGCTGGAAAGCTTTGTTTGTAGCTGAGGTATGCTGGAAATCTGTGTTTGTAGCTTAGGTATACCGGCATTCTGTGTTTGTAGCTGAGGTATACCGGCAATCTTTGTTTGTAGCTGAGGTATGCTGGAAATCTGTGTTTGTAGCTGAGGTATGCTGGAAATCTGTGTTTTGTAGCTGAGGTATGCTGGAAATCTGTGTTTGTAGCTGAGGTATACCAGTAATCTGTGTTTGTAGCTGAGGTATACCAGTAATTCGTGTTTGTAGCTGAGGTATGCTGGAAATATGCACCTTACTACTTCATGTTTATAATTTTAAAAAATCCGTTGGGCAGATGATGAAAACTAGTTAGAACTAGTAGGTAGGACACAAAAACACCCAGTTGATATCACCATGGCAACAAATCAGTAAACCAAAAAGTTAACGAACTTTTAATCTTGTTATTCGATATTTGTTGGCGTGTGAAATATACCAGCCACGTTGACAATAAATAAAGTTCCACAACCTGAGAGTCTCGGTGCCCGATTGGTCAAAAGCATATTTACACCTCTCGCCGCTTAAGTTCGAATACTAATTTTGAAAAATTCTTGACCCAAACATAAAAAAAGACAAGACCAAGTATTCAACAAGGCTAACAATAATGGGGTTAATTTCCACAACCTGCACTTAGTCACTCAGTGTTATTCGTAACTGATAGACCTTTAATTATGATACTCTAACATGCAGTGTATATATTTCATTGATACTTAATTATAAAAGACATATGCGATGATGCAGATTAATTTTATTGAAAGTTTATTGCATTTATAAGTTAAATGAGAAAAAAGTTAGACGGTCGTACAGACTTAAAAGAGGACGAAATGAAAAATACAGAAAAATATGAAAGGTTCGACAAAGAACATACACACGTGGACTCGCGCGCGGTGACTTCTTTTCAGCAACACTTTGTACAAAGCTATCATAAAGCATTAAAAAAATATTGTTAAATGGCAATAAAGAATTTTTGAATGTAATTAACGATAATTTTTTTTAAAAAAAGAAGCTTAATGACAAATCTGCCCCGAGTTATGAAATGGTGCGGCTTTGTTACTCCTGGCAGGTCGGACTGGCGACCCATGCAGTTCCTCAAAAAAAAAAAAAAAAAAAAAAAAATGTTGTTGAAACTTCATAAACACATTTGAAGGTAAGGCTTCCATTTGCACCTTTGAAATTTACTTTGAACCGAGATAATCGTAATCGAAATGAATGGTAAAAAATATTAAAATTACACACAATTCATGCGTAAAAGAAGATTCTAATTTTCTTTCAAAACAATCAGGAAATTGACGAAAAATGAAAAGAATTTTAAATATTTAACATAAAACTCTACGTGGAGAAGTTACAAAACGAAACGTTAAAGTTACGTCAGAAAGGAAATAATCGGTTGTCATGGCAGCACAATGTGGTTTATATTTACTTGGTTATTAGTAAGTAGTTGTAACCGTTTGTTATAATGTTCATGTGTAAAAGTGAAAATTATTGACGAAAATCAATTTAATTAACAATGCAATAAAACAATTATTTACAGTTAATTGTGGCTAATAGCGTTATTTTGACGTCAAAAATCCACTTCAGTGTACAATACCAGGGGAAATATTTTTATGTTTATTCTGTAAATTCTAGACCTGGTCTTGATGTCACTGGACAAACTAAAGTGTACTTACGCCGAAGTCAAAACACTTTTACTTATATCACAACAGTCAATTATAATCTGAATTCGCGGACTTATATCATAGCAGTCAATTATAATCTGAATTCGCTGACATATCATAGCAGTCATTTATAATCTGAATTTGTAGACATATCCGTCAGTTATAATCGTAATTCGCGGACTTATATCATAGCAGTCATTTATAATCTGAATTTGTGGACTTATATCCGTCAGTTATAATCTGAATTCGCGGACTTATATCATAGCAGTCATTTATAATCTGAATTTGCGGACTTATATCATAGCAGTCATTTATAATCTGAATTTGTGGACTTATATCCGTCAGTTATAATCTGAATTCGCGGACTTATATTTTAACAGTCATTTATAATCTGAATTCGCGGACTTATATCATAGCAGTCATTTATAATCTGAATTTGTGGACATATCCGTCAGTTATAATCTGAATTCGCGGATATATCATAACATTCAGTTATAAAACGGGGGAAAAATCTGAATTCGCGGAGAAAATAGACTTTCAGCAAGCATCACCACCACCATCATCATCATCATTATATCTTTATTTCTTCCATAACAGAGACTGTAATAAATAGCAAAAAATATAGATATTAACCTAGAACAAAAACAAAACATAAGATAATTTTACGAACAGTGTTTTAAATATACACACACTATTTACATGAAGATTATGTATGATACGTGTTTATGGCAACACGCTTCCAGCTGAATGGCAAATAGAGCAGACTAGTGATTGGGCAAGCTATATCCACCAACAAGCCTTATGCAATACCTGCCTTTAAACTAGACCATGTAATACACATATGTAAACACACCTTTTTTCAAAAGAAAAACAGAACAGACGATTAAGTCATTGGGAAACATCCCTACCAACAAGTTGTCTGCGAAATCCACCATCCAAAGTATATAGAACTTAGAGCTATGATAGCTGTGCTCGGGCATGAGACATATACACTGCTGAAGCGTATTTTATAAAGCAGAAACAGTATAGTCTGAATTAGCTTAATGTTACTGTGCCAATATTTGTGATTGGTGGTTTTCCCAGCAAAATCTGTGTAAATTCACCATCATCGTAAAACATAAGCTAGACGCTAAGATTTTACGATGATTTCCAATTTGAAAATTTCCAATAAGGACATACATAATGTGAGAATGTTTGTTATGTTCGCTTGCCTAAACTCAGTGGTCTTCTCGGGGTCTAAGATTTGAAACTGAAAGCTTCGATAGGGTAAGAAAGGGGAGTTGGAATTAAACATTTCACTATCAGCTTCATTAATTTATTTTTAAATGAGGCATTTCTAATCTGACCCTAGTACATTTGATTGATTTAATAGGATTTTACGCCCAAGCCAATAATACTTCACTTATATCGAGACGTCATCAACAATAGGTGAAGTTGCAGAAATTTTGACCTTTTCATTGCGCTTAGGGCAATGTGCAGGGATGGTTCTTAGCGTACTACGGCTGCTATGACACGGGACATCGGTTTTGGAGGTCTCTTTCGAAGTACCCCGTGGCTTTCATTTCTAAATATCGAGTGCATGGCGAAAGAACAGTCAATACCAATATTTAATCTTGGTCAGATCCGGCCGGGGTTCGAACCCCGACCTCCAATCTAAGAAACGAGCACTATACCGACTGAGCTATCGTAGTGGTATTCTGACCCTAGCACTGTGTACAATCTTATTAACACATTTTGCTGTATTGTTGAAGAAAAGAATTCGAGCAATCGATATTTTAGTTATTCAGTTGACAAGGTCTGTAACTATGGGCTAAATGTACATTGTATATGAAATAAAAACAATAAAATTCCGTATTCAATAGTTCGCTGGCATTCGTCACGAAACTAGATCACATACATGTATTTTGTAGCACCTCTCTCTCTCTCTCTCTCTCTCTCTCTCTCTCTCTCTCTCTCTCTCTCTCTCTCTCTTTCTCTCGTATTTTAGGACTCAACTGTAAAAAATTCAGTTAAAATATTGGAGAGCATTATTGTCAAGAAAAAGTCAACTGTATTACATTATTTCAATATACTGTATTTTTTTTTTCAAGGTGTTCTATAAAATTGTAGTGCCCGAAAAAATAACATGGAATGGAGTTAAATGATAGTTAGTGAGGATCGTGAGGCACTTATATATTAAGGAGTAGAGTAAAACTCGGAATTAAAGAGATATTTTGGTGACCAATGTATATCCACAGTCTTAAGATACTTGTCCGAGTTGTCCCCACGATTGCGAGACATTTTGTTGACCGCGGAAAAATCGACAGTCTTCAGACACAAGTCACCACATTTGCGAGACATTTTGGTGACCAGGGTGAAATCCACAGTCTCTAGACACTTGCAGTGTTTTTTGGGACCAGGGCCTATGCAATTGGGAATTTTTGCGTCATTTTAAGACAAATTGGAAAATGTTTATGTTGCAAAAATCCCGCAAAAATTCAAATGAATAATGTGTATAAAATAATAAATTACACTGAAATACAAATCACATTTAAAATCATAATGTATTTATTTTCTCTTTCAGGATAATAAATTTACAGCATTTTTGGGGCATCATATTTTTGAATCTTACAATACTGTCGACTTGACAAGTGGTCACAGCATCATAATACACTAGGGGCACCGAGGGAATATTCGGCCAATTAAGATTCAATCAGCTTCTTTCAAAATAACATTTTTTTTGTTTTCAGTTTCAAACTTTTTCCCTATGAAAGTTAGTAGTATGTTCACACTAATACTAGTTGACACTATCGTGATATGGTCCACTTTGTTCATTATTTATTTTTATGGGGGTTTTGTTGTGAAACATGTCTAATTGTTCTGTTTTTTGCAATAAAATTTCGTGTTGTGTGACATTTTTTTTGCAGCAACACCGATGATCACGTTTTTTATTTGACGGCAGGGTCGTAAATCTTGATCATGAATACGTTTTAAAATAATTATCGCCCATAGAAATGTATAAGCATACTGATGACCACAGTTTGTCATTAGTTAAAACACATTCGGGTTAATAATTGTTGTATACTGCATTTGAGATCGCAAAGGGGGATTTTATTTGTAAATATTTGAGTCACTGAAAAATTAAATTTTCAATACAGTTGGGAATTAATGGTCCAAATTTGGGAAATTTCTAGTCTTTTTTGCTATTGGGAATTCGGCCCCAAATTAAGCCAAAAAAAAAAAATAAATAAAATAAAAATAATAATAATAATAATAATAATAAATCACTGACTTGTCACCACAGTTGCTAGAGATTTTAGTGACCGAGGTGAAATCCAGAGTCTTCAGTCACTAGCCACCACAATTGCGAGACATTTTGGTGACCTCGATGACTGAATCCACAGTTCAGACACTAGTCACAAAAGTTGCGAGAGTTTTAGTGACCACGGTGAAATCTACAGTCTTTAGACACTAGTCACCAAAAGTTGCGAGACATTTTGGTGACCACTGGTTAAATCTACAGTCTTTAGACACTAGTCACAAAAGTTGCGAGACATTTTGGTGACCACGGTTAAATCTACAGTCTTTAGACACTAGTCACAAAAGTTGCGAGACATTTTGGTGACCACGGTGAAATCTACAGTCTTTAGACACTAGTCACAAAAGTTGCGAGACATTTTGGTGACCTCGGTGAAATCTACAGTCTTTAGACACTAGTCACAAAAGTTGCGAGACGTTTTAGTGACCTCGGTGAAATCTACAGTGGTGACCAAGACCAACGGTCAGTACTGCGACTTATTTAAATGGTGTCTAGGGTCAAATCAACCATCGTGGAAACAATTTACCTTACTCGTAATCTTTGTATACCAGACAATATTATCTTTATTAACTCTGATAATAGTTTTGCTTTTCATGGCGTGTTACGTAATATATCACTGGTGTATGATCACCGTTCCTCTTTATGTCTAAGTTAGTCGCCCTCATACATTAGTCTAGTTTCTATTTCTTACACTACTCGGGACAGGCCACCTTGATATGAGATAAACATATTATTTACCGCGTGATTTCCACGTCTTAGAATGAACATTTAAGGTAGCCACCCAACCAACCAGGCAAGCGCCCTGTTTAAACCCAGGGTTGTGTTTTAGTAGCAATTTAGTTTTAAATATTTTGTTTTTTTACGGGTTTGTTTAAAGGGAACAAAAATCCCTAAACACACTTACCGACCAAAATCGATAAAATTTTGTCAATATATATGTTATCTTATTTCTGAAAGTGGATCAATGACTATTAAGAGGCGCGGTGAAATACTAGAATATATACATATGTGCTTGTAAAATATCGAAAACATATGGTGGCTTATTTCTGACATCTACATAATTTTAGTCGACATAAAATTACCTCAACATGTCGACTTAATATCTCGACATGTCGACTTAATATCTTGACAAGTCAAGAAATTATCATGGAAATTTGTGATAAAAATAAAGTTGAGATAAGTAACACGACTTGCCGCGATAAAAAAATCGAGATATCGAGATAATTATTACGACTGGTCAACATAAGTATCGCGGCATGTCGTGTTGCTTATCTCAATTTTTTATTTTTTAATTTTATGTCGACTAAAATTATATCGATGTCAGAAATAAGCCACCATAAAAACATGAAAATGTATCACCCCCTTTTAGTTACCAATTTACCCTAACACCGGTTTAAGATATTTCAATATCTTGTTGACTGGTCTACAGTTGAGTGATATTGTCACTTTATAAATTATTTCATGTTTGTATCTATCTACTAAAAAGATTTATGGCTTTTCATGTTAAAACAGGTATACGAGATATTGTAAATTAAAATTCTCTAATTAAAACTAATCTCGCCCGACCCAGGACCCAATCAAGACGTAAGATAAATTTGTTATCCTTGGCGATTTTGCATGCTATTTTATGAATGGTGGAGCAGTACCGTAATTGCATGTGCTACTTTTGAAAATAATGACTCAAAAGTGCCCACTTGGGTGTATTGCCTTGTGCAACTTTTGAATGCATTATTTCATAAAAATTCTCCAAAGTAGCACATGGCAGTAATTGCAAAATATTGTACCGATCGTCGACATCCGAACCCACATTTGATTGTAAGATGTTATGAACGCCTGTGTTAAGTATAAATTGTAATCAGGTTTCGAAACTTACCCTGATCTCTCAATGATTTACGGTCGGTAACAAGTACTCGACCATAAAAATTACTGAACATTTGTTACCATGGTTACATTTGCTACCATGACATTTAATCCTACTCGAGAACTTATTTAATCCACCTGAGATAAAACTGTTCTGATGGACTTTTGTAAAGTTCATCGATTGTCATGTGTCGCCTGTTGACTTTGTAAAGTTCATCGATTGTCATGTGTCGCCTGTTGACTTTGAAAACTTTCGCCGTCCATCGATTGTCATTCGACTCTTGTTGACGTTAGTAACGTTTTGCCGTCCATCGATTGTCATTCGACGCTTGTTGACTTTGTAAAGTTTTGCCGTCTGTCGATTGTCATGTGTCGCCTGATAACTTTATAAAGTTTTGCCGTCTGTCAATTGTCATTTGTCGCCTGTTTCTGTTTTAACATCTTAATTATTTCTAAAAATGCAAGGCCAAATATACATCAAAGTGATTATCTCATGTTGGATAGAGGGCTTTTAGATTCGGGAATCTTCGTTTTGTACATTCCACTTAATTTATTTTCGACTAAAATGGCCTAAAATGATGGAATCGAGCTATTTTGAACATTTCTTTAAAAAATCTTTTATCAAAAATTTTTACATGGAATTTAATGGGTGGGGGTACAAAATGAGGTTTTATATAAGAATACCAAAATGGTTTATGATCTGTAAAGCTATAGACTCGTATAGTCATGTATCTAGGTAGGAATGTTGAAGGTATCGATATAACGATCATATTGATATTTAGTTCAAGGCCATGAATTCGAAGGTTAAGGTCAAAGATACTTCAGAATTATAGAAAATTTCGAAAATTGGCTATTGTTCTATTTTATAAGAACAATTAACAACATTGGATTTTCTGTTTTGACATATCTTTAAATGATCTTTAAAATGGGGTTATGCAAGAGGTCAAGGCCATTGTCTTATTTTTACCTTTATGCTTTTGCTAATATTTTGGTGATTTTTTTATATTTTAATGTAGATTTTTAATTTGTAAGTTTATTGCGTATGATAAAATGAAGGTCATAGGTCAAGGTTGTAACCTCATTTTAAAAAGGGGCATTATTAAAACAATTTTGATTAATTCTCAAAATATGGGGAATTTTTCAGTCAGTTTTAAATGTAACTGACTATTGGAATTCTGCTGGAAATATTTATCCGCCTCAGGTGCATTAAGCCCGGATGTTTGTTGTAATGTTGTTTAATGTTCTTTCAGCATTTTTAGTTGTTGGCGACGGGAGCAAGGTTATTTCATTTGTTGCATTAATTCAAGAACACGTTCAGGCGTGTATGCGTGAGATATGCAAGTGTGTATTTTGGTCTGGCGTGTTATAATGCGACTTTTTGGTAAGGTACTGGCTTACCGAGTCATTATGATACAGAAAAGCAAATAAGTCACATTCCTGGCAACGTGTATTTTTCTATAGCCTGTCCTCCAAATGCAGAGAGCCAGGCGTAGAAGAAGCATCTCAAATTTTATAAAATATAAATGACCCGGTCATGGTTCAAACTCGGCCTCCCGCTTTGGAGGCGGACAATCAACTACTGAGCCACTGGGGTGATATTTAGACCCACGTGTGTAAATTATTAGTACGATTACGGTACATCGTAATTTTATTTTTTATAAGAAAATGGTAAATTGTTCTTTGACTTAGTTATAAGGTATATTTCTCTAATTTTGTCTAAAATATACGGATATATGATTTCATTTATGGGTGATGTCGCCGCAAAGATTGAATCAAATTTACCACACGTTGGTAACATTTGACTCAATATTTTCTCGGCCAATAAAGAAATAAACAAATCGTGGAATTTAATTTTATTATAATCATTTGGAATAAAATAAACATGATTTATATAAACATATAAGGTTATGCAATGCATCCGGAATTATAACGTGGCTAAAGATAGAAACAATTATTCCCTTATATTTCGTTTACAGCGTCTTAATTACACCATCCCCCGTCACACACACACACACACACACACACACACACACTATCTCCCTCATCGTTAGACAACCGTACATTGATATAAGTCCGTTAATGACCTAGATAATATTCGGTTTTATTTTATCTAAACGCAGGACGACTGTCGGGGAAAAACCTCCCATTGTATCCCCACGCATTTAATTCTATGTCAAATTTTCAGTGAAAAATTATTTTCACAGTAATGTTCAAAAAGGCACATTTCTCTAGTTTCTTTGGCTTTCAGCTTTCAGAATTAAATTAAACTTAAATTTTAACATATCGCAGTACACATGCACATGTAAGGATCAGCCATTCTTGTTGTGATAAAAGTTAAGTCAAAAAGGTAGACTGCCTTCAACACTTACAATGGCGTGATCGGGTCTCTGTGGTGTCAGATATCAGATTGATAGTAGGCGTGTCAGAAAGAATTTTTCTTTTCATTCAAGTGACCAATGTGTCTCTCTGGACAAACAAATGTTCTTGTATGGCAGAACATGAATAACGGGTTTTGTTTACCTGTAATTTGTGACGGTTCACTTGAGTCGGCTATCCGATTTATTATCTATTGTAATTTTAACAATTTGCCGCGTTATATCAACGAACAGGCGAGTTGTAAAACGTCAGGTTTTAAACAGAATTTAAAACTAGGTCAGTTTTATAACTTATAACCCGGAAGTTAAATTTCAAGTTAATGGAGATTTGACTCCGTGCTTAGTAAACACAAAAGCACGGAGTCGAATCTCAGTTCACTTGAAATTTAACAAACATTTGTTTGTCTAGAGAAATTCACATTTAGCGCGCGAGGTGTGTGCGTGTTCATCGGGAAATTAAGTAATCTCTCGGTGAACACACACCACACGCGCGCTTGCTAAATGTGTAACTGGACTGAGGAAACACCTAGTGGGGGTGGGGGAGTGCACCGACTGAGATGGAACCTGGACCTTCGGTGACAAGCGAGCGTTCTAGCACATAAATCATATTTATGGAACCTCTCCTTTTAGACCATATAGATTTTGTTTAAATTACAAAAGGTTTTTAGTTTGCAAAAGTGAATTAAACCAAAATAATAATGACATATATCCTTACAGAATAAAAATGACATATATCCTGACAGAATATAAATGACATATATCCTCACAGAATATAAATGACATATATCCTAACAGAATATAAATGACATATATCCTCACAGAATATAAATGACATATATCCTAACAGAATATAAATGACATATATCCTCACAGAATATAAATGACATATATCCTGACAGAATATAAATGACATATATCCTCACAGAATATTAATGACATATATCCTGACAGAATATAAATGACATATATCCTCACAGAATATAAATGACATATATCCTAACAGAATAAAAATGACATATATCCTGACAGAATATAAATGACATATATCCTAACAGAATATAAATGACATATATCCTCACAGAATATAAATGACATATATCCTCACAGAATATAAATGACATATATCCTGACAGAATATTAATGACATATATCCTGACAGAATATAAATGACATATATCCTCACAGAATATAAATGACATATATCCTAACAGAATAAAAATGACATATATCCTGACAGAATATAAATGACATATATCCTCACAGAATAAAAATGACATATATCCTGACAGAATATAAATGACATATATCCTAACAGAATAAAAATGACATATATCCTGACAGAATATTAATGACATATATCCTAACAGAATATTATTGACACATATCCTAACAGAATATTATTGACACATATCCTAACAGAATGTTAATGACATATATCCTGACAGAATGTTAATGACATATATTCTGACAGAATAATAATGACATATATCCTAATAGAATATTATTGACACATATCATGACAGAATGTTAATGACACTTATCATGACAGAATGTTAATGACATACATCCTGACAGAATGTTAATGACATACATCCTGACAGAATGTAAATGACATACATCCTGACAGAATGTTAATGACATATATCCTGACAGAATGTTAATGACATACATCCTGACAGAATGTTAATGACACATATCTTGACAGAATGTTAATGGCATATATCATGACAGAATGTTAATGACATATATCCTGACAGAATATTAATGGCATATATCATGACAGAATGTTAATGACACTTATCATGACAGAATGTGAATGACATATATCCTGACAGAATGTTAATGACACATATCTTGACAGAATGTTAATGACATATATCATGACAGAATGTTAATGACATATATCCTGACAGAATATTAATGGCATATATCATGACAGAATGTTAATGACATATATCATGACAGAATGTTAATTAAACATATCTTGACAGAATGTTAATGGCATATATCTTGACAGAATGTTAATGACACATATCTTGACAGAATGTTAATGGCATATATCATGACAGAATGTTAATGACACATATCTTGACAGAATGTTAATGGCATATATCCTGACAGAATGTTAATGTCATATATCCTGACAGAATATTAATGGCATATATCATGACATATATCCTGACAGAATATTAATGACATATATCTTGACAGAATATTAATAACATATATCCTGACAGAATATTAATGACATATACCGTATAACTGGTTATTAATGCGGTTATTCAATTTTCGCATATATTCGCGATCACATCTTCACCGCGAAAATATGAATCGCGTAATATACTGGAGTTACTAAAGTTACTTGATTACCGGCGGCTACTTGTTTTAATATGTAACTTCTTTACCTGCATCGGAGCACCTCTGGTTACGTATAAAATGGTTAATTAAATATAGTGAACACTTTTAACTCTCCACTATGAGGGTATTGATTTAGTATAAAAATAAATGCAGTGAATACTATTCTCAAGCAGTTTTTGTCATTTAAGGGGTAAATTTTATGCATTATGTGTATTTATAATCTAATGAAATTGTTCAAAGATAGATGGAATTATAGGTCTAGATTTACGTTTTTCGATATCACTTTTATAACAACCGGAAGTTGAAATTACATTTCTTGATCTGAATGACATGGGAGAGCGAAAACGGTTAGATAGTTATAATTTTTTCTCAAACACCTTCAACCGCGAAAATAAAAATCGCGAAAAATTTTAATAGAGCTTTTTACTAAAAAAAAATCACAAAAATTTCATACCGTGAAAATTACCAGTTATACAGTATCCTGAGAGATTGTTAATGACATATATCCTGACAGAATGTTAATGACATATATACTGACAGAATGTTAATGACATATATACTGACAGAATGTTAATGACATATATACTGACAGAATGTTAATGACACATATCCTAACAGAATGTTAATGACATATATACTGACAGAATGTTAATGACATATATCCTGACAGAATGTTAATGACATATATACTGACAGAATGTTAATGACATATATACTGACAGAATGTTAATGACATATATACTGACAGAATGTTAATGACATATATACTGACAGAATGTTAATGACATATATACTGACAGAATGTTAATGACACATATCCTAACAGAATGTTAATGACATATATCCTGACAGAATGTTAATGACATATATACTGACAGAATGTTAATGACATATATACTGACAGAATGTTAATGACATATATACTGACAGAATGTTAATGACATATATCCTGACAGAATGTTAATGACATATATCCTGACAGAATGTTAATGACATATATACTGACAGAATGTTAATGACATATATACTGACAGAATGTTAATGACATATATCCTGACAGAATGTTAATGACATATATACTGACAGAATGTTAATGACATATATACTGACAGAATGTTAATGACATATATACTGACAGAATGTTAATGACATATATCCTGACAGAATGTTAATGACATATATACTGACAGAATGTTAATGACATATATACTGACAGAATGTTAATGACATATATACTGACAGAATGTTAATGACATATATACTGACAGAATGTTAATGACATATATACTGACAGAATGTTAATGACATATATACTGACAGAATGTTAATGACATATATACTGACAGAATGTTAATGACATATATACTGACAGAATGTTAATGACATATATCCTGACAGAATGTTAATGACATATATCCTGACAGAATGTTAATGACATATATACTGACAGAATGTTAATGACATATATACTGACAGAATGTTAATGACATATATACTGACAGAATGTTAATGACACATATCCTAACAGAATGTTAATGACATATATCCTGACAGAATGTTAATGACACATATCCTGACAGAATGTTAATAACATATATCCTGACAGAATATTAATGACACATATCCTGACAGAATGTTAATGACATATATACTGACAGAATGTTAATGACACATATCCTAACAGAATGTTAATGACATATATCCTGACAGAATGTTAATGACACATATCCTGACAGAATGTTAATAACATATATCCTGACAGAATGTTAATGACATATATCCTGACAGAATGTTAATGACATATATCCTGACAGAATGTTAATGACATATATACTGACAGAATGTTAATGACACATATCCTAACAGAATGTTAATGACATATATCCTGACAGAATGTTAATGACACATATCCTGACAGAATGTTAATAACATATATCCTGACAGAATGTTAATGACATATATCCTGACAGAATATTAATGACACATATCCTGACAGAATGTTAATAACATATATCCTGACAGAATGTTAATGACACATATCCTGACAGAATATTTATGACACATATCCTGACAGAATGTTAATAACATATATCCTGACAGAATGTTTATAACATATATCCTGACAGAATGTTAATGACTCATATCCTGACAGAATGTTACTGACATATATCCTGACAGAATGTTAATGACATATATCCTGACAGAATGTTAATGACACATATCATGACAGAATGTTAATGACATATATCCTTACAGAATGTTAATGACACATATCCTAACAGAATGTTAATGACACATATCCTGACAGAATGTTAATGACATATATCCTGACAGAATGTTAATGACATATATCCTGACAGAATGTTAATGACACATATCCTAACAGAATGTTAATGACATATATCCTGACAGAATGTTAATGACACATATCCTGACAGAATATAAATGACATATATCCTGACAGAATATTAATGGCATATATCATGACATATATCCTGACAGAATATTAATGACATATATCTTGACAGAATATTAATAACATATATCCTGACAGAATATTAATGACATATACCGTATAACTGGTTATTAATGCGGTTATTCAATTTTCGCATATATTCGCGATCACATCTTCACCGCGAAAATATGAATCGCGTAATATACTGGAGTCACTAAAGTTACTTGATTACCGGCGGCTACTTGTTTTAATACGTAACTTCTTTACCTGCATCGGAGCACCTCTGGTTACGTATAAAATGGTTAATTAAATATAGTGAACACTTTTAACTCTCCACTATGAGGGTATTGATTTAGTATAAAAATAAATGCAGTGAATACTATTCTCAAGCAGTTTTTGTCATTTAAGGGGTAAATTTTATGCATTATGTGTATTTATAATCTAATGAAATTGTTCAAAGATAGATGGAATTATAGGTCTAGATTTACGTTTTTCGATATCACTTTTATAACAACCGGAAGTTGAAATTACATTTCTTGATCTGAATGACATGGGAGAGCGAAAACGGTTAGATAGTTATAATTTTTTCTCAAACACCTTCAACCGCGAAAATAAAAATCGCGAAAAATTTTGGTAGAGCTTTTTACTAAAAAAAAATCACAAAAATTTCATACCGTGAAAATTACCAGTTATACAGTATCCTGAGAGATTGTTAATGACATATATCCTGACAGAATGTTAATGACATATATACTGACAGAATGTTAATGACACATATCCTAACAGAATGTTAATGACATATATCCTGACAGAATGTTAATGACATATATCCTGACAGAATGTTAATGACATATATCCTGACAGAATGTTAATGACACATATCCTGACAGAATGTTAATGACACATATCCTGACAGAATGTTAATGACATATATACTGACAGAATGTTAATGACATATATACTGACAGAATGTTAATGACACATATCCTAACAGAATGTTAATGACATATATCCTGACAGAATGTTAATGACACATATCCTGACAGAATGTTAATAACATATATCCTGACAGAATGTTAATGACATATATCCTGACAGAATATTAATGACACATATCCTGACAGAATGTTAATGACATATATACTGACAGAATGTTAATGACACATATCCTAACAGAATGTTAATGACATATATCCTGACAGAATGTTAATGACACATATCCTGACAGAATGTTAATAACATATATCCTGACAGAATGTTAATGACATATATCCTGACAGAATGTTAATGACATATATCCTGACAGAATGTTAATGACATATATACTGACAGAATGTTAATGACACATATCCTAACAGAATGTTAATGACATATATCCTGACAGAATGTTAATGACACATATCCTGACAGAATGTTAATAACATATATCCTGACAGAATGTTAATGACATATATCCTGACAGAATATTAATGACACATATCCTGACAGAATGTTAATAACATATATCCTGACAGAATGTTAATGACACATATCCTGACAGAATATTTATGACACATATCCTGACAGAATGTTAATAACATATATCCTGACAGAATGTTTATAACATATATCCTGACAGAATGTTAATGACTCATATCCTGACAGAATGTTACTGACATATATCCTGACAGAATGTTAATGACATATATCCTGACAGAATGTTAATGACACATATCATGACAGAATGTTAATGACATATATCCTTACAGAATGTTAATGACACATATCCTAACAGAATGTTAATGACACATATCCTGACAGAATGTTAATGACATATATCCTGACAGAATGTTAATGACATATATCCTGACAGAATGTTAATGACACATATCCTAACAGAATGTTAATGACATATATCCTGACAGAATGTTAATGACACATATCCTGACAGAATATAAATGACATATATCCTGACAGAATGTTAATGACATATATCCTGACTGAATATTAATGACACATATCCTGACAGAATGTTATTAACATATATCCTGACAGAATGTTAATGACACATATCCTGACAGAATGTTACTGACACATATCCTGACAGAATGTTAATGACACATATCCTGATAGAATGTTAATGACATATATATCCTGACAGAATATTAATGACACATATCCTGACAGAATGTTAATAACATATATCCTGACAGAATGTTAATGACACATATCCTGACAGAATGTTAATGACACATATCCTGACAGAATATTAATGACACATATCCTGACAGAATATTAATGGCATATATCATGACAGAATGTTAATGACTCATATCCTGACAGAATGTTAATGACACATATCCTGACAGAATGTTAATAACATATATCCTGACAGAATATAAATGGCATATATCCTGAAAGAATATCAATGCCATAAATCCTGAAAGAATATTAATGACATATATCCTGACAGAATGTTAATAACATATATCCTGACTGAATATAAATGGCATTTATCCTGAAAGAAAATTAATGGCATATATCCTGAAAGAATATTAATGACATATATCCTGACAGAATATTAATGACATATATCCTTAAGGACTATTTATGGCATATATCATGGCATATATCCTGACAGAATATAAATGGCATATATCCTGACAGAATATTAATGACATATATCCTTCAGGACTATTTATGGCATATATCATGGCATATATCCTGACAGAATATAAATGGCATATATCCTGACAGAATATTAATGGCATATATCATTGCAGAATATTAATGGCATATATCCTGACAGATCTAACATCAATGGCATATATCCTTAAGGATTATTAATGGCATATATATCATGACATGTATCCTGACAGAATATTAATGGCATATATCCTTAAGGATTATTAATGACATATATCCTGACAGACTATTAATGGCATATATCATTGCAGAATATTAATGGCATATATCCTGACAGAATATTAATGGCATATATCATTGCAGAATATTAATGGCATATATCCTGACAGATCTAATATCAATGGCATATATCCTTAAGGATTATTAATGGCATATATCCTGACAGACTATTAATGGCATATATTCTTAAGGATTATTGAGGGCATATATCATGACATATATCCTGACAGAATATTAATGGCATATATCCTTAAGGATTATTAATGGCAATATCCTGACAGACTATTAATGGCATATATTATGACGTATATCCTGACAAAATTTCAATGGCATATATCCTTAAGGATTATTAATGGCATATATTCTGACAGACTTTGAATGGCATATTTCATGACATATATCCTGACAGAATATTAATGGCATATATCTTGACATAATATTAATGACATATATCCTGACAGAATTGTTCAGTTTATACAGGGTTTCATTTTAAATTTTGTTTGTGTGTCTAATGTAATTAAGAAAATACAACTCATATAGCCCTCTACCATGTTGCTATTTTTGCCTTTCAAGGTAAAAAGCATGACTACTAGTTTGTTGGATATTTTATAAATTTTTATCTTTTATTGTCAGATAAATTTTTAAAGATGGCTAACTATGTTCAGAACATGTTGGATATATTTTGGAAAGACGAATATTGGTTTGGTGGGGGACATTCCTGGAAGGAGATAGAACCAAAGTCGCCAGATGATAAATTTCCAGATGCACAACAAGTTGGCTGGCAGTCATTACTTTTAGGACTGTTATTGTTATTAGTTAGATATATTGTACAGAAGTAAGTATGTTTGTATCTGTGAAAAATCTACTGACATTACAGACCCACATAACTTGTATAAGCTTACCGGCCCCATGATCTAGAACCAAGAAGACAAGTATACATCCTTTATAGATAAGACATATTACTATGTACAAAGTGTCCATCTGAAGTCCACATGCACTAAGCCTAAAAAAGCTTGCTGGTTATTATTGCTTGCTTTGCTTATTTCAAACTTAACACAGTTGGATGCTGTCATTGTCACACAATATATGTATACTTTTTTGTTACAGTAAACTTCAGTTTTCGCTGTCTTAGTTATGGAGTTATGGAACTTTATGTACCGGGTATTCTTTTCTTGTGTTAAATTTTAAGCTAGTACAACAATATTTTGTTTAAAGAAACTTTTATAAAAACCATGTATTTTTCATTGAATGTCAATGTCCAAATATAGATTATGTCCTCATTCAAATATATTTCTTTTCTCTCAAGTATCATTCTTGACTTTAGAATTATGTTGTTTGTCATTGTAAAAATCAAACCAGAAATCACTAATTCCTTGTTAATGGTACCAATAATCAATCTATTACAATATACATGAATTCTTTGTTTTATGTAATAATTACATAATTTCTTTTGCTTCATTGCAGTTATATTATTTATCCATTTGGATTATATGCTGGTGTTAAACGTCCAAAAAAGATTCTTGTACAGCCAAATACAGAATTAGAAAGTTTATACCGAATTTCAAAGACGCCAAATGATATACAAATCAAAGTAAGTGAACTAGCACTCCATGACAAGTTTATCTCACTTACATCAAGATTTCACCAGCTATAGGCTAGGAGGATCTAGGTACAGTCATGGATATAAAAAAAATGTACAAATATCTACTGTTTGTGTCACTATGATTGTGACAGTGAACTGTGTAAACGTTTAATAGAAAATCCACTAAACTACAGTCTTAATCAGTATTTTAGCTATATAGTTCACCTTACCAAAGAAGAAAAACCTATGGCATGGCAAGACAAGTGCATCTGTATGTATCATTGCAATTTGTCATCAAAATTTTATCATCTTCTCAGAAGAAACTTGGTCACTTTTCTTTAAAAGTCTGTTACAGCTATACCATTATTTTGTTTTCTAGGAAATATCTAAGAAAACAGATTTATCAGAGCGACAGATAAATAGTTGGTTTCGCCGTAGACGACACCAAGATCTAACAACTCCAATGAAAAAATTCCAGGATTGTAGGTAAGATGTTTGAAAAAAAGTGTTTATATTCAAGTCATGGTCACAGACCTGGCTGGGGTTTCAACCCTGACCTCCCTATTCAAAGCAAGCACTCTACCAACTGAGATACTATAGTGGTTTTGACACAGGGTGTTTACATTTAAGTCATGGATAAACCAGCAAGTACATAACAGTGAATTGAAGAAATGTGAACAGGTTTTTTTGAGTAATTTTTCTTTGTTTCAATTTTCACAAATTGTGCAAACAAGATTTAAGATTAAGTCATTTCTTTACAAATCTTTTCTTATGATCCCACTTTGCCAATTGAAATTAAATTTGATTTGAAAGGTACCTAGGTCAGATAGTCCAAATTTTTTATCATATATACTGTTATGATTTTAACATTTTCTAACAGCAAAAAGATGCAATAATACTGATGCAGGTTAAAATAATAATTCACTCACTAACTCATTAAATTTTAAACCAGGCAACTCTGATAACATCCAAGATAGATAGATTGTAACAGTAACATTTCTACAGATCGTAACAGTAACATTTCTACAGATCCTTACAGTAACATTTCTACAGATCCTAACAGTAACAGTGACATTTCTACAGATCCTAACAGTAACATTTCTACAGATCCTAACAGTAACATTTCTACAGATCCTAACAGTAACATTTCTACAGATCCTAACAGTAACATTTCTACAGATTGTAACAGCAACATTTCTACAGATCCTAACAGCAACATTTCTACAGATCATAACAGTAATATTTCTACAGATTGAAACAGTAACAATTCTACAGATCATAACAGTTATATTTCTACAGATTATAACAGTATTATTTCTACAGATATTAAAAGTAACATTTCTCCAGATAGTAACAGCAACATTTCTACAGATAGTAACAGTAACATTTCTACATATCATAACAGTAACATTTCTACAGATTATATCATTAACATTTCTACAGATCATAACAGTAATATTTCTACAGATAGTAACAGTAACATGTCTACAGATCCTAACAGTAACATTTCTACAGATCCTAACAGTAACATTTCTACAGATTGTAACATTAATATTTCTACAGATAGTAACAGTAACATTTCTACAGATCGTAACTGTAACATTTCTTCAGATAGTAACAGTAACATTTCTACTGATTATACCATTAACATTTCTACAGATAGTAACAGTAACATATCTACAGATCGTAACAGTAACATTTCTTCAGAAAGTAACAGTAACATTTCTACAGATTATACCATTAACATTTCTACAGATAGTAACAGTAACATTTCTACAGATCCTAACAGTAACATTTCTACAGATAGTAACAGTAACATTTCTACAGATAGTAACAGTAACATTTCTACAGATCATAACAGTAACATTTCTACAAATTGTAACAGTTAGATTTCTACAGATTGTAACATTAACATTTCTACTATAGCAAAATCAATTACATAATTTTTGACAGGTTGTACAAATTCTGGAAAGTTATGCAATGCATTATATAAAATGTTTACTCTGTTTCCTAATCAATTGAATTAATATTATATATACATGTATGTATATCTTTTTTCTTTCAGCTGGCATTTTTTGATACATATATCACTGTTTATCATAGGATTAGTTGTACTTTGGGATGTAAGTATTGTAAAATTACAGATATTTTATGTTGACAATACTAACTTTTTTTCTTAGTAGCCAAGTGATAGATAATATCACAATCTTTCTTATTGCCTATGTAGTACTTAGGTTTGGTTCTTTTGATGATTAAAAGATTTAAGCCTTCCCTTTTACCCCTAATTACAAAAATGACTGCCTCAATATAAGTAAAATGATTTTTACTTGGTCATCTTGCCCTGATTCCTTAGAATGTGTTACTGGCCCTTACTTACTAATATTAGTCATATTATTTTTATTTGGGCATAAAATGGTTTAACTGCCTTAATTTGTTTGAAATAATTTTATTAGGTCACAAGACTTCCTTAGTGTTAATAAAAATCATACCTTCGGTAAATCGAATTCATCTGTTAGATCAGACCAATTTCCTGTAATATCTTATGTAAATAAACCTCGATCACCCGAACTTTGTTCACTCCAATACACCCGCTTGCTCAAACAAAAAAAAATTGTCAAAAACGCAAATTCAATGAAATTGAAATTGAAATTTTTTGCTTGAATACACAGAATGACGTGGCCAGCCATTGTAAGCAAAACAAGCTGAAGCCATTTTAAGATTTTGTCAAAAGTAATAGAGTGCAATGAAACAACAAGTCTAGACAGTTACCTGTAATGTTGAGTGCTACTAGAGATTAGTAATTAATCTAATTAGATAGTGAACAACAAACCCAGTTCTTTAATCTCTTAATCCAATTACGGTATGCGGAGGTCCTTTATCGGTAAAGAGTCTGACTCACCCATGCTTAATGATTACACAAGAAGACTCATTAATTTACTTGTCATTGATATGGTAAGAGTAATGTGTATTGCTGCTGTTTTTTGTGATATTGACCGGTAATACATGTGCTGAATATTGTATTTGATATTGACCGGTAATACATGTGCTGTGAATTGTATTTGATATTGACCGGTAATACATGTGCTGTATATTGTATTTGATATTGACCTGTAATACATGTGCTGTATATTGTATTTGATATTGACCGGTAATACATGTGCTGTATATTGTATTTGATATTGACCAGTAATACATGTGCTGTATATTGTATTTGATATTGACCGGTAATACATGTGCTGTATATTGTATTTGATATTGACCGGTAATACATGTGCTGTATATTGTATTTGATATTGACCAGTAATACATGTGCTGTGTATTGTATTTGATATTGACCGGTAATACATGTGCTGTATTTTGTATTTGATATTGACCGGTAATACATGTGCTGTATATTGTATTTGATATTGACCGGTAATACATGTGCTGTATATTGTATTTGATATTGACCGGTAATACATGTGCTGTATATTGTATTTGATATTGACCGGTAATACATGTGCTGTATATTGTATTTGATATTGACCGGTAATACATGTGCTGTATATTGTATTTGATATTGACCGGTAATACATGTGCTGTATATTGTATTTGATATTGACCGGTAATACATGTGCTGTATATTGTATTTGATATTGACCGGTAATACATGTGCTGTATATTGTATTTGATATTGACCAGTAATACATGTGCTGTGTATTGTATTTGATATTGACCGGTTATACATGTGCTGTATATTGTATTTGATATTGACCAGTAATACATGTGCTGTATATTGTATTTGATATTGACCGGTAATACATGTGCTGTATATTGTATTTGATATTGACCGGTAATACATGTGCTGTGTATTGTATTTGATATTGACCGGTAATACATGTGCTGTATATTGTAAGTCTTTAGAATGAATATAAAAAAACATTGAGATAACATTACTAATGAAAATTGTATTGTTTGATTGGGACATTTCAAAAATTCTCTATGACTTTTTTAATTTGAAATTTTCAAGATAATTTGATTGTCAATGAGAATAGAATCCTGAACCTTGGCTTGTATCTCGATGTTCAATCACTAGAACCCCAAATGGCTTGAACATTTGGGCCAAAACTCATCAATTCTACTGTTCTTTTTATAAGATATTTATAATAAGTGCTACAAGGATGAAATTCCTCAGTTTAGTATTTGTTAATCAAAGCTGAGAAATTGTAAAATGTTTTAATTTGTTACTTAAAAAATTGTAAAAATGAAATAAAATTATTTTTTTATGGAAAAAAATGACACAGAATAAGATATTTTGCACATTTCATAATTCCCTAAACAAATTATGGCTATAGTTGTTGATTTTAACAATATTAACTTTTGTGAATATAATATAAAACATTAACTTTTTTACAGAAACCATGGTTTTGGGACTCCAAATATATTTTCGAAGGTTGGCCACATCAGGTGAGAACCAATATCCCTGAGATTCTGTTATGTCAAAACAAATTAATGCAAGTAAATTGTACAATGAATTGTAAAAACTGTCATCATAATCTAAAAGTTTTCCAGCAAAATAATCAATGTCATATAAATCATGGGAATGTCAGTAAGTGGATTTACATCAGCTTTATTTATATATATCCATCAACGTTGTAAAATATAGTTCAAATCACTTTAAATTTCATAGTTCTTTGCTATCATTTAAAGTAAAACACTTGCAGGAAATTCATTGCTGGATTCAAAGACAGTTTCTTTTACAAGAAACAACTTTTTTAGATGTTTCATATTAATCACTGCAGTTATTTTTAGGGAGTATACTCTAGCATTCATAGAAAAACTTATTACTTTTTGTATTTTATCCTTTTTATGTGTTGTGACCTATAATACGTCCCCTTACAGGAAATTTCATCTGGTAAAATTTCTATTATTTGAGAAACTTGTTGTGTGAACATTTTTAGATGGTTTTAAAATTATTTTCCAGAAAACAAGAATTCATGTAAACTTCTTGACAAGATTTGGCATATTTGTTTTATTCTGGTGGTTACAAGAAAGTTAAAATTTCTAAAAATTGCAAAAACCAAAAATCATAAATTGCGATTACAGTTTAAAAGCATCTCAATTTGCTCAATAAATAAATAAATGTAAAGTTTGGATGTCATGCACTACATTATTGAAACTTGTGTGTTGATTTGTTGTTTAACCAGCTGCTATTGGTGCTAATGAAGGAAAAGTTCTAAAATAACTAGCTATCATGTTACCATGACATCAGTGTAACTATAGTTTTCTCTTATTACCTTAACTTCAAACCATGAACCAAGTATAAGATTTTGAACTGTTTTACCTGTCTCTACTCTCTGATGTTTAACTGTCAGTGCTTTGATTGAGTTATTTATTAATTGATTTATTTACAGGTGACAGATGATATGTACTGGTATTATCTTATAGAATTGGCTGTTTATTGGAATTTTTGTTTCACTATAGCAATAGAACATAGACGTAAAGTAAGTATGATAAGTTGTTATTGATTTAAAATGGGTACAAAGTAAGTATGTTAAAGCTGCATTAAGTTTTCCAAAGAAAAAATTAAAACGGTGCTAATCTATTTAATGATATTCCTAATGAACAATGATACATTTGGTTCAACGATAAAAGCTCGAATAAATACAGAAATTACAGTATTTACCCAGCGAGATGCAACATTTGGGATCTAATATTAGAACATGGTTACGTCATTAAAACCTGGGTCATTTAAACACAACTTTCAAAACGGTGAAATATGATAAATTTAACACAAAACTTCGTTGAATTTGTCATTTGTGACTTAGTAAGAGATAAATAACACCATTTCAAATACATCTGGTTATTAATGAAGGACAAAAAATGCAATCTGTCAGGTTTCATCTTCGATTCTAGGGTTTTCCGTACATCCGTGTGCATGCTCCAAGCTCATAATTACCATCGTAAAACACTGACCAACCGGTCAGAGGATTCCGTTTATTTACAGCTAAAAGAAATGAAATTTTAGAAAATGAATGTCACAGATCATGGTTAGAAGATATCTATTTTTTTAAAAAAAAATTTTTTTAGAAATTAAAAAAAAAAATTCAGAAAATTGAAAAACTTAATGCAGCTTTAAGTTGTTATTGATTTAAAATAGGTACAAAGTAAGTATGTTAAGTTGTTATTGATTTAAAATAGGTACAAAGTAAGTATGTTAGGTTGTTATTGATTTAAATTAGGTACAATATAAGTATGTTAGGTTGTTACTGATTTAAAATAGGTACAAAGTAAGTCTAGGTTCCTTGGATACAGGTGACTAATATAATACAGCAATAAAAAATAAACATGGCAGATATTATTTATTTTTATTGTATATTTTTGTTTTACTGATTAAGCTGTCAATCATTGGTTCTGATGATGATCGCCAGTGATCCAAAACTTAACCAGTCTTACATGATCTAATGATACAAAACTTAACCAGTCTTACATGATCTAATGATACAAAACTTAACCAGTCTTACATGATCTAATGATCCAAAACTTAACCAGTCTTACATGATCTAATGATACAAAACTTAACCAGTCTTACATGATCTAATGATTCAAAACTTGACCAGTCTTACATGATCTAATGATACAAAACTTAACCAGTCTTACATGATCTAATGATACAAAACTTAACCAGTCTTACATGATCTAATGATTCAAAACTTGACCAGTCTTACATGATCTAATGATACAAAACTTAACCAGTCTTACATGATCTAATGATACAAAACTTAACCAGTCTTACATGATCTAATGATTCAAAACTTGACCAGTCTTACATGATTTAATGATACAAAACTTGACCAGTCTTACATGATCTAATGATTCAAAACTTGACCAGTCTTACATGATTTAATGATACAAAACTTAACCAGTCTTACATGATCTAATGATTCAAAACTTGACCAGTCTTACATGATTTAATGATACAAAACTTGACCAGTCTTACATGATCTAATGATTCAAAACTTGACCAGTCTTACATGATCTAATGATACAAAACTTAACCAGTCTTACATGATCTAATGATACAAAACTTAACCAGTCTTACATGATCTAATGATTCAAAACTTGACCAGTCTTACATGATCTAATGATACAAAACTTAACCAGTCTTACATGATCTAATGATACAAAACTTAACCAGTCTTACATGATCTAATGATTCAAAACTTGACCAGTCTTACATGATTTAATGATACAAAACTTGACCAGTCTTACATGATTTAATGATACAAAACTTGACCTGGAGAACAAGTCCTGGAAACAATCTGTTGATCCGAAACTTGAACAGGACTAAAACAATCCGTTGATCCGAAACTTGACCAGGACTACATAACCTAATGATCCAAAACTTGACCAGGACTACATAATCTAATGATCCATAACATGACCATGACTACATAATCTAATGATTCAAAACTTGACCAGGACTACATAATCTAATGATCTATAACTTGACCATGACTACATAATCTAATGATCCAAAACTTGACCAGGACTAAACAATCTGTTGGTCCAAAACTTAACCAGTATTACACAATGAACAATTGTAAAATAGGATAGATGTTTTATGTTTAGGTATGGGGATCTCCTACATTAAAATTTCATGGCATCCAGCATTCCTTCAACACTAAGATCCAACATGTGAAGTAGTCCTTTGATCAACAAACTAAATAAATATGTAACAATTTACTGATTTTTTTCAAGTTTATATTTTAAGAGATTCTGTTATATCCTAACAATGCTAAATTTCACATTCAAGACAGCTAGAAACAATTTAACTAATTAAGTATCTGTATATGCCCCTAAATCAGGTGTGGTTAAATGTGGTTATGTTTGTATAAAAAATTGTGGAAGTTGTACATAAGTATGATAGAGTTATCTTTCATTGAAAATTTACAGTGATTAGGGGAGATAATTCAAGCTACTCTGATGGAGATAAGACAACACTATTAATCTCCCTTAGATACACTTGCACTTGTCTTTTACTGCCTTTTACCCCCTTTTGACAGATTAAAGAGTGAGGATTTTTGTCATTTTACTTCCCAAAATTGAAAAGCTAGTGGTTTTCTTTGGGTCCTCCAATTTCCTCCATCCACCTTCTTTTATACTCTACATATTGTCCCTGGCACTCCAATTTCCTACACAATTTTCAGTCACACATTTCTCATCTCTTAGCTGTCCAGTTTCCCCCCTTTGTTACATAATTTTGTTTCTTCATCAATTTGGAGTTAAACATTTTTTCAGCATACAACTGGTTTTTTTGTTTTGTGCTATATAATACTGTTTATTTTCCAGTCACTTTACGTTTAATTTTCTTCAGGTACTTCGGTTTCACCCTCCATGCTACAATTTCTATTTTTATATATTTACAGGATTTTTTGGAGATGTTGCTACATCATATCATCACACTATTTCTATTATTTGGATCATTTGTTAGTGATTTCCTAAGGTTTGGTTCTATGGTGTTGATAGTCCATGATGCTGTAGATTATTGGTTAGCGGTAAGTATTTTATTATTAAGATCAGTTGCTAGTGATTTCCTAAGGTTTGGTTCTATGGTGTTGAAAGTCCATTATGCTGTAGATTATTGGTTAGCAGTAAGTATTTTATTATTAAGATCAGTTGCTAGTGATTTCCTAAGGTTTGGTTCTATGGTGTTGATAGTCCATGATGCTGTAGATTATTGGTTAGCGGTAAGTATTTTATTATTAAGACCAGTTGCTAGTTATTTCCTAAGGTTTGGTTCTATGGTGTTGAAAGTCCATGATGCTGTAGATTATTGGTTAGCGGTAAGTATTTTATTATTAAGATCAGTTGCTAGTTATTTCCTAAGGTTTGGTTCTATGGTGTTGAAAGTCCATGATGCTGTAGATTATTGGCACATTTATGTGCGTGGGACAAAACAAGCAGAATAAAAACTCACTGTGGTAGAACAAGCAGTATAACAACACACTGGGCCAGAACAAGCAGTATAACAACACACTGGGACAAAACAAGCAGTAATACAACACACTGGGCCAGAACAAGCAGCAAAACAACACACTGGGACAAAACAAGCAACATAGCAACATACTTGGACAGAACAAGTAGTATAACAACACACTGGGATAGAACAAGCACTATAGTAACATACTGGGACAGAACAAGCAGTATAACAACATACTGGGACTAAACAAGCAGAATAACACACTTGGCCAACACAAGCAACATAACAACATACTCGGACAGAACAAGCAGTATAACAACACACTGGGACAGAACAAGCAGAGTAACAACACACTGGGATAGAACAAGAAGAATACACACTTGGACAGAACAAGCAGTATGACAATACACTGGGACAGAACAAGCAGTATGACAATACACTGGGACAGAACGAACTGAATATCAACACACTGGGATAGAACAAGCATAATTACAACTTACTGGGACAGAACAAGCAGAGTACATCACACTGGGACAGAACAAGCAGAATATACACTTGGACAGAACAAGCAGTATAATAACATACTGGGACAGAACAAGCAGTAAAACAATATACTGGGACAGAACAAGCAGAATGACAACACACTGGGACTGTATGAGCAGAATAACAACACACTGGAATAGAACAAGCAGTATAACAACATACTGGGATAGAACAAGCAGAATTACAACATACTTGGACAGAACAAGCATTATTACAATATACTGGGACAGAACAAGCAGTATAACAATATACTGGGACAGAACAAGCAGAATAACAACACACTGGGATAGAACAAGCAGTATAATAACACACTGGGATAGAACAAGCAGTAATACAATATACTTGGACAGAACAAGCAGAATGACAACACACTGGGACAGAACAAGCAGAATAACAACACACTGGGATAGAACAAGCAGTATAATAACACACTGGGATAGAACAAGCAGTAATACAATATACTTGGACAGAACAAGCACAATGACAACATACTGGGACAGAACAAGCAGTATAACAACAAACTGGGACAGAACAAGCAGTATAACAATAAACTGGGACAGAACAAGCAGAATGACAACACCCTGAGACAGAACAAGCAGTTTAACAACACACTGGGACAGAACAAGCAGTATAACAAGACACTTGGACAGAACAAGCAGTATAACAACACAGTTGGACAGAACAAGCAGTATAACAACACACTGGGATAGAACAAGCAGTATAATAACACACTGGGATAGAACAAGCAGTAATACAATATACTTGGACAGAACAAGCAGTATAACAACATACTTGAATAGAACATGAAGTTTAACAACACACTGGGCCAGATAAAGCAGTAATACAACACACTGGGCCAGAACAAGCAGTATAACAACACACTTGGACAGAACAAGCAGAATAACAACAAACTGGGACAGAACAAGCAGTATAAAAACATACTTGGACAGAACAAGCAGTATAACAACACACTGGGAAAGAAACAAGCAGAATAACAACACACTGGGACAGAACAAGCAGAATAACAACACACTGGGACAGAACAAGCAGTATAACAACACACTGGGACAGAAACAAGCAGTATAACAACACACTGGGCCAGAACAAGCAGAATAACAACACACTGGGACAGAAACAAGCAGAATAACAACAAACTGGGAGAGAACAAGCAGTATAACAACACACTGGGAAAGAACAAGCAGAATAACAACATGCTTTATTACCTTACATATCACATAACCTCTCACCAGACATGCACAATCCCCCCTCAACCCCCCCCCCCCCAGTCTGAACCTAATAAGAGACATCTTGTTAGTTGTTAAAGATCAGTGATTTTTACAAGATACTTAGTTTTCCTTGACTATTATAGAACTGACTGTCAGTATATATGAAGAGTTTCTTGACTGAAGCTTATAAATCTGCTGTATCTCTATTTTTAAGCTCTTCTTATTTCTATTTCACAGGCAGCCAAGATGGCGAAATACTCCAGAAAACAAACTTTATGTGAGGTCTTGTTTGCCATATTTGTAGTTTCCTGGTACATATTTAGGCTAATTATGTTTCCAATTAGGTAAGTGTTGTTTTAACTCGCCTGCCTAAAAGGCAATATGAGCTTATGGTATGTTTTAGTGTTTCCAATTATTTATGGGTACATAAGGTCTCCTTTTAAAACTAATAGGCCAATCAAACTCTGCAGAACCAGTTACTGGGAGGGTAACTTTCATGTTGCTGTAGGTATAGAATGAAAGTCATGATAACCTGCATGAAAAAATTACTCAATAAGAAAACTGAATGTCAAAAACAAAACCAACTTGATTTGTAGCACAGTACCTAGGCATAACTTTAATACAGATTTTTCAGCTTTTTTAGTGTCTCAAGTATATAGTTTTTAAAATTTGTAAATTTCAGTTAAAAAATGTCACATGTTTTTGCATGTTTTGTTTAGAATGTTTTATTGTTTCCCAGCTTTTATTCCAATGTTTCAGAAATTTATATTTGCTAGTTTTTGGAAATATTAATGTGACAATGGTTGATCTACATTTCTGATGTTTATAACAAGTTATTGCTACCTTTGGCAGTGAAGGACAGAGAGTTTTTGACCTAGCTCATGTCAGAAAGTCAAAAGAAACCATATACATAAAAAATTTAAGAGCAACCATATTTAGATCACAGATATTTCCATACGCAATAATTCAACTAAAATATGAGTGCATGTAATAATCAGCTGTGCCAGGTGGTCAGCTTCAAGGCTGATGGGATTCTGGGTCACAATTTTATTTGTGTGTTCCCAATTTCTGGAAGTAAACAACAACTTTTTATTTCCCCCCCTCTCTCTCTCTCTCTCTCTCTCTCTCTCTCTCTCTCTCTCTTGGTGGGTGGGTGGGTGTGTGTGTGTTTGTATCATTTCAACTCTTGTATGTGAATTGAGTTCCACTCAAATAATTGATTAGTTAAACTCACCACAGGTTGTAAAATGCAGCCAATTCCAAACAGTATTAATCAAGATATCTAAGTAATCTCTATTTAATTTATTTTACTATTTGTAGACTTGTCTATGTTGTGTTATTCCACATGGGAGAAATAGGAGAAAGTCGTATCATGTATGGATTGAAAGCATTGTTATGTACATTACAGCTGCTACATGTTATATGGACATGTTACATTAACAATGCTATAATCAACAAGTTCAGATATGGACAGGTAATTATTATTTTATTATTCTTATTAATTATTATTTGGTCTTTCCTTGGGGCACTTTAGTTATCACTGCTTTGCCAGAACTAATCTCATTTTAAGAGAAAAAATCTTGACTTGGAAGTAAAAAGACTCATTTAATGCTATGACTAACCCTAACCCATATAATAACTCTTACCCATATAATAACCCTACCCATATAATAACCCTTACCCATATAATAACCCTAACCCATATAATAACCCTAACCCATATAATAACCCTAACCCATATAATAACCCTTAACCCATATAATAACCCTACCCATATAATAACCCTTACCCATATAATAACCCTAACCCATATAATAACCCTAACCCATATAATAACCCTAACCCATATAATAACCCTAACCCATATAATAACCCTAACCCATATAATAACCCTTACCCATATAATAACCCTAACCCATATAATAACCCTTACCCATATAATAACCCTAACCCATATAATAACCCTTACCCATATAATAACCCTAACCCATATAATAACCCTAACCCATATAATAACCCTAACCCATATAATAACCCTAACCCATATAATAACCCTAACCCATATAATAACCCTTACCCATATAATAACCCTAACCCATATAATAACCCTAACCCATATAATAACCCTAACCCATATAATAACCCTTACCCATATAATAACCCTAACCCATATAATAACTCTTACCCATTTGCTAACTCGGACTCATTCACAATCCTGACTCATTAACTAACCCTTACTCATTAACTAACCCTTACCAATTCACTAACCCTAACTCATTTAATAACCCTTACCCTTTCACTTACCTTAACTCATTTAAGAAACTGATGCATTTACTAACAGACACATTCACTAATATTTATTCATTACCCCTTAAACATTCACTAACCCAAACTCATTTACAAGTCTGACTGATTCACTAACCCTAAAACATTCACTTATCCTTAACCATTCACTAACCCTAACTCATTTATGAACCTGACTCATTCACTAACCTTCAGGGAGCATATAGGCCCAGGCTTGCCTGATGAAATAAGTCATTGGCATATTGCAGGGTAGATGTCTTTGTGTATTTGATATTGCATATTATGAATTTTTTTTTTTGCAGAATTTGATATTTGATGGTAAATGTTTTGTTACACAAATTTATTATTTACTTTCTTGATTTATTGTAATCTACACAATACAAATATTAACTGAATTTTATTTTAGAATTTAGGCATTTTAAAAAGGCCATTAATATTCAGATGAGTGTATCATGTCATTTGGACATCTTATGAATTTTCTCTTGACCAATCTTATGGAGTAATTCATTAAATGCTCTGACCATCTTCTGTATTCTGTTAAATCCTAAATTTATTTATTCCTCAGATTGATGATGTAAGAAGTGACCAGGAAAGTGATGATTTTTCTGATAATGGAGAAAAAGCAGAAAAGGAAAATGGTGTACATGTGAATAATAATATATCAAACGGAAATGTACAAAATGGACATGTGGGTGTACGATAAAATAATCTGCCAATTAGTGATTTAAAAGCATTAACTTGGTTGAAGATGAATGTGTGGCTATAAAAATTTGAAAAATTTTAAAACTTACAAATTTGTGTAAATATATAGTAGTCAAAAGGCCAAATTTAAAAATAAATGTTTCTGGTTTTTGTCTCAAAAAAGGGTATGTTGATAGGCAAGAGAAGTAATTATTTTTGTATTTTATTTTCATACACACACATTGACAATTCTGTTTTAACAATCCAACTTCTACAGTTAAGGGAAAAAAGGTAAAAAATAAAAGAAAGCTATATACCAAGGATAATTGAAAATATTAAATATCAATTGCTTACAAACACTTTAGTCCTTTTTTTTAGCAATAAGCACTGTGTTAAAAGTTAAAAAATACTTTTTCATTTCAAAACTAGTAATTAAAGCTAAAATGATTTGAATGTAACAAAAGTAAGACCAGTTTGACATGACTTGTTATTGTAAAAAGATACAGGTTTTAAAAACATTTACCAGCAAAGCAAATAGTGATAAAAGGTTCAGTTTTGAGACCAGAAACATGATTATTATATTTTTTGGCCAATAAGGCTATTGGAGACTGTAAACATGATACATATGTGGTTTGTGTGTGAGTTACGCAGTGTAAAAAAGTATATTAACAAATTATTTGTGGGTGAAAACAAAATGATCATATAGTGTTATATATTTGTTCCAACATTGTGTGTTTTTGAGACTGTTAACAAATAAATGTGTGTGCTTTTTGTGTCCCAGTATGTTACACTGCTTGTTTTATCCCAGCTTTAACTAAATACCATTGATTTGTGTTAAAGGTCATCCATAGACCTGATTGTCATCCATAGACCTGATTGTTCATTTGAGGCAATGAAAGAGTGTGTGCTCTGTATGTGTGTGTGTGTGTGTGTGTGTGTGTGTGTGTGTGTGTGTGTGTGTGTGTGCTCTGTGTGTGTGTGTGTGTGCTAGCTGAAATCAAAACTTCGTTTTTCTGAAGCCATAACAAGTGTGTGTGTGTGTGTGTGTGTGTGTGTGTGTGCTAGCTGAAGTCAAAACTTTGTTTTTCTGAAGCCATAACAAATTTATGTGTGTGTGTTGTGTGTGTGTGTGTGTGTAACAAGACAGCAAACTTAATCATTAAAAATATTTAAGTTTATATAATTTTTTTTACAACAAGCAGTTTAAACAAGCTTCAAATTTAAAAAAAAAATACCTAATTTTTTTTTCATCATTTAACAAAGTAGAAAATTGATTTTGATGTCACCATGTTTTGGAAAATAAAGACAAGTTTTTTTCTCAGTTACTTGAGAAATGATTGATCTTCTAGTATATTGTGACAGCCTTTGATTATAATGTAATAATGTAATAAATATAGATAATTATATATCAGTACTAATATAGAGCAATAACTACAGATTTTAAGCTCTTATTACAGTCAACCCTATCTGTTATTAAGCCATCTTAAGGGGACCTGGGTAAGAGACATATATTACGGCTTTTTAGTTGTTAGCAGCTAGCCTTCTTTTGTACAAGGATTGAGTTAAATGACAGATTAAAAAGGTGATGGAATAATAGCATTATATTTTATGATGTAAATGATATATAAGGTACAAAGTGTACATAAATATGTATAAGTGTATATGAATATGTATATGAATATGTGTAAGTGTATATGAATATGTATAAGTGTATATGAATATGTATAAGTGTATATGAATGAAGAATTCTTTTCACAAGGTGCACCTGTTTTGTCTATTTGAATTCCAACATTTTCTATGAACAAAATGATTGTATTTAGTCAGAAGATTTAGGCATCATTTTATATTGTCATCAGAAGATTTAGACATCATTTTATGTTGTCATCAGAAGATTTAGGCATCATTTTATGTTGTCATCATAAGATTTAGGCATCATTTTATGTTGTCATCAGAAGATTTAGGCATCATTTTATGTTGTCATCACATCTGTCTCTCATTGGTGCACAGTTATTCCCTACGGGGAGTGATTAACTTTGAATCAAAATGGTAAAATTAACATTGAGGTTTAATTTTCTTTCTTCTTTTTGTTCATTTTTTAAATTGTTTTGAATGTTAGGATTTTCCATCTGGAACTCGGTTATATGGCCCTCATTTATCCTAAACAAAATAAAATTTAATTAAAATTCTAAGTAGTTGTAGATATTATAGTATCCTTGTTTTATTTTCGTTTATTTACCATTTATTTAAATGGATAAATAGTGAATCAAAGAATGATTATATAACATTTAAAGTTTACAACCCATAAAATAAATTATCACCAATCATCATTATAAGTTCCAAATGGCATGTTTTTTTTTTCAATATTCTGATAATAATTTATTTTAAAATGTATTATTTTTCTGTTTGTTTGAACCTAATTTAGATAACATATGTTTCTGATTTCCATAATTATGTATATTTGTGATTTCCATAATTATAATGTATTTAATACCTTGTTAACACATAGTTATGTAGAAAATAATTAAATCTTAATAACCTGATAAATACATATATCCCTTGTTTTATATGATATACTAGTAATGCACATGTTTATTAGACACATATATAATGGATACAAATTGTAGGATATACTTATATAAAATGTATGTTTTAAATGCAAGCTTACAGTCAATATAAACTTGGGTTTTTTCACATTTCCTTCATGTCTGAGGTGTATTTCACATTTCCTTCATGTCCTGAGCTGTATTTCACATTTCCTTTATGCCCTGGTCTGTATTTCACATTTCCTTCAAGTCCTGAGCTATATTTCAAATATTCTTCATGTCCCAAGCTGTATTTCACATTTCCTTCATGTCTTGAGCTGTATTTCACATTTCCTTTGTCTTGAGCTGTATTTCACATTTCCTTCATGTCTTGAGCTGTATTTCACACCCATATACTGCCCTTATTGAACATTATTCTTTATCCAAATTTTTTTTTTTACCTTTTTAGCTCAACTGGCTATAGCCAGATGAGCTTATGGCATGGTTTTGTGTGCGACCGTGGGTGCGTGTGTGCTTAAACTTTAATCTTCTCCTCTGAAACCACCGGGCCAATTGGGACCATATTTGGTGTGGAAGGTCCTTAGGTGAAGTAGACTAAAGTTTATACAAGGCGACCCTGCCCGACATCAAAGATGGCCACTGTTACTATAAATAGCAAAAACACATAAATAGCCATTTTTGAGTCATTTTTAACCGTTTTTGTTCAAACTTGAAATGAAGAGAGAAGATAGTGGGGCATTCAACATATATAACGGGTTTTTCTGAGAAATTTTCGTTGACCTGATTTTTATGAATTATGCAAATGAGGTGTAATATTTAATCAATTCTTTGAAAATCTTCTCCTCTGAAACCACTGGGCTGACTGGAACCATATTTGGTGTGAAAGGTCTTTAGGTGGGGAAGACTAAAGTTTGTACCAGGCGACCCCGCCCGACATCCAAGATGGCCGCCATTACTATAAATAGAAAAAACACAAAATTGGCCATTGTGGATCCATTTTTCCACCAATTAAGCTCAAATTTGAAATGTAAAAAGTATAACGTGGGGGATTTCACATGTAGCAATACAAAGAAAAACAAACATTGTCTTACATTTGCAGCCAGTTGAGCATCACAGGCCCTATTGGGCCTCTTGTTTTTTGAACACAGGAATTCTAGAGAACTGCATTTCAACATTTTTTCCAGCAAATTGAACAATTTGAATATTTTGTTGAAGGTGATTAAAATTCAGTTATGATTTTTTTTTTCATATCTACAAGTTGTTCTAATAGGGTTATATTCCAGTTTCCCTAATTAGGTCACCAGTACTTAACATAATACTTAGTTACATAAAACAATCTTGTCTTGGGATATTACAACAGAAGTTTTTATGTTCCCAGAATATGAGATCTTATTGTTTGACACAATTGTTAAGGGGTATTTCTAATGTTGTACATTGTTAAACTCCATTATTTGATTCCTGATGATCAATGCTTGTAAAAGCAAAAAAAATATGACATTTATGTTACTGTCCAATAAAGCATTAACATTTTACACTTCAGAAAGAATGGAGTTTATCTGTTGAATTGATGTTTGTTAAAGTTTAATTTTAACAGTAGTTTGTCTGTCTGAGGCGCTTTAATATGACACTCTTTCTGGGACAATTGAATATGACAGTCCTTCTGAGACAATTGAATATGACAGTCTGTCTGAGACAATTGAATATGACAGTCTGTCCAAGACACTTGAATATGACAGTCTGAGACACTTGAATATGACAGTCTGTCTGAGACACTTGATTATGACTAACAAGCAAATAAAAATGCTGACTTATCTGCCCAATAAGACAAATCTGGCAGTTGTTCTATCTTAAGTCCACTAGATCACTTCTCATCTAAATGTTTTACACATATCCAGTGTTAGCTGGACAACTTAGCTTATAAATAGAATCTAAGCAGAAAAAACAATTTAATGGTTGAGTTGTCAATCATAACACATTATATTATCTAATACTATGATATAGAACTGACACAGACAGTTTAGATTTTTATGGAAATGGGTAACATTTATGGCACATTGGCCTGACAAAACAAATTGGTTTAAAAATTAATGTTAAGCCTTTATACCAGCTAAACTTTGTGTAACCCTAATAATATTACTAATTAATACAAACAAAATTCTATTTGAATCTGTAAATGATATACTGGAACATATCCTGGAAAATATCACATTTATATAAAATAAACATAAAAAATTATACACTGGAACTTTTCAGCTACATTTTCAAGAATCTATCAAATCTACTGGAAAACCATAGAGTATACACTGGAACTGTCCACATCTACTAGAAAACCATTTAATATACACTGGAACTGTCCACATCTACTGGAAAACCATAAAGTACACACTTTAACATTTTGACTATAATTATATGGAATGTATTATGTAAATAAAACTGTTATTTGTGTACTTGGATATTCTAGTTACAATTTTCCAGAATATATCAAATTTACTGAAAACCCATAATTGATGCACCTAACCGATTTGGTCACAAATGTCCATACCAAATTAACTGAAACCATTAATTATACATTGATACGTTTAGGCTACAATTTTCCAGAATATTTCACTTTGACTTAAAACCATAATTTACCAGTGAGACCTGGAAGTAATATTTTATGCAAACATTTTAATTTAAATTGATGAATCCATTGTTTCTGTTTTGTTAATGTTGAAATTTTTGCTTTTGTTTATATTTTATTTGTTTTAGAGATTTTTTTTAATGACATAATAATTCCCGTTATGTTTTCAAGAAAAAGATCTATATTCCAAGTGTACATGTACATGTTAGCAATATCAGTTTTTAAAAAATATAAATTGCTTTCATTCATTGCATATATATACTTTCAATTATGGAATCGTGGTATCATTTTTGCTTTATCATCAGTGGGTTGTATCATCTTGGCTTCGTTAACAGTGAATAGTATCATCTTGGCTTTATGAGCAATGGGTGGTATCATCTTGGCTTTATCATCAGGGGATGGTATCATCTTGGCTTTATGATCAGTGGGTGGTATCATCTTGGCTTTATGATCAGTGGGTGGTATCATCTTGGCTTTATGAACAATGGGTGGTATCATCTTGGCTTTGTGATCAATGGGCAGTATCATCTTGGCTTTGTGATCAGTGGGTGGTATCATCTTGGCTTTGTGATCAGTGGGTGGTATCATCTTATCTTTATGATCAATGGGTGGTATCATCTTGGCTTTATCATCAGGGGATGGTATCATCTTGGCTTTATCATCAGGGGATGGTATCATCTTGGCTTTATCATCAGGGGATGGTATCATCTTGGCTTTATCATCAGGGGATGGTATCATCTTGGCTTTATCATCTGTGGATGGTATCATCATGTCTTTATCATCTGTGGATGGTATCATCATGGCTTTATCATCAGGGGATGGTATCATCATGGCTTTATCATCTGTGGATGGTATCATCATGGCTTTATCATCAGGGGATGGTATCATCTTGGCTTTATGAGCAATGGGTGGTATCATCTTGGCTTTATGATCAGTGGGCAGTATTATCTTGGCTTTATGAGCAATGGGTGGTATCATCTTGGCTTTATGATCAGTGGGCAGTATCATCTTGGCTTTGTGATCAGTGGGTGGTATCATCTTGGCTTTATCATCAGGGGATGGTATCATCTTGGCTTTATCATCAGGGGATGGTATCATCTTGGCTTTATCATCTGTGGATGGTATCATCTTGGCTTTGTCATCTGTGGATGGTATCATCTTGGCTTTATCATCAGGGGATGGTATCATCTTGGCTTTGTGATTAGTGGATGGTATCATCATGGCTTTATGAGCAATGGGTGGTATCATCATGGCTTTATGAGCAATGGGTGGTATCATCTTGGCTTATCATCAGGGAAGATATCATCTTGGCTTTGTGATCAGTGGGTGGTATCATCTTGGCTTTATACAAATATTGTTTAAACCTTTTGTTCATTATCGTATGATCCATTTATGAATCTCTTTCCTTTTATTACAGCCCTAGCAATGGATCATTTTTTTTTTTTTTTTTAAATTAGAGAAGTATCTTTAGCAATAATTAATCCATTAGTCTTCTTTGTCATGGACTAAATTGGATAGTATCATTGTGCGATTTTTTTTCTAGAAGTTTCATGAAAGTTGAACTCCTCTTTTTGTATTTTACAAAACGAATGTCTGTGGCTTATGGTTCCAATTTCACAGATATACAGTATGAGGAATTATATAAAAATGTAGAAAAATAGTTTTTGTGCTTAAAAAGATGAATACTAGGTAATTTTTTGTAGTGTAGTACAAAGAGCTAATTGTTAATATTTTATAGGCAATATTACCCAGGTAATTAGATTATCTATAGTTATGAAAAATGCTTTTGTTGATTAATGCATGGGAACACTTGACAGTGTTTGTTATCAATTAATGTTGTTTATTAAATTATGCATTATTACATCAATTATAATTACATGAAATTATGCATTAGTACCTCAGATATACCAAAAAACTTTAAAAAAAAATTTTTTTTCTTGCATTAATTAGCTTTTTATGTTAAAAATATTAAAATAAGCCATTATTCATAATCAATACTAAAAAGAAATACAAGTACAAGTAGATTAATGTTGTCAGAGATACACGTACATGTAGTATAATATTGGCATTGTCAGAGATACATGTAAATGTACTATAATATTGGCATTGTCAGAGATACATGTACATGTAGTATAATATTGGCATTGTCAGAGATACTTGTACATGTAGTATAATATTGGCATTGTCAGAGATACTTGTACATGTAGTATAATATTGGCATTGTCAGAGATACATGTACATGTAGTATAATATTGGCATTGTCAGAGATACATGTACATGTAGTATAATATTGGCATTGTCAGTGATACATGTACATTTAGTATTATATTGGCATTGTCAGAGATACATGTACATATACTATAATATTGGCATTGTCAGAGATACTTGTACATTTAGTATTATATTGGCATTGTCAGAGATACTTGTACATGTAGTATAATATTGGCATTGTCAGAGATACATGTACATGTAGTATAATATTGGCATTGTCAGAGATACATGTACATGTAGTATAATATTGGCATTGTCAGAGATACTTGTACATGTAGTATAATATTGGCATTGTCAGAGATACTTGTACCTGTAGTATAATATTGGCATTGTCAGAGATACATGTACATGTAGTATAATATTGGCATTGTCAGATATACATGTACATGTAGTATAATATTGGCATTGTCAGAGATACATGTACATGTAGTATAATATAGGTATTGTCAGTGATACATGTACATTTAGTATTATATTGGCATTGTCAGAGATACTTGTACATTTAGTATTATATTGGCATTGTCAGAGATACTTGTACATTTAGTATTATATTGGCATTGTCAGAGATACTTGTACATTTAGTATTATATTGGGATTGTCAGAGATACTTGTACATTTAGTATTATATTGGCATTGTCAGAGATACTTGTACATTTAGTATTATATTGGCATTGTCAGAGATACATGTACATGTAGTATAATATTGGCATTGTCAGAGATACATGTACATGTAGTATAATATTGACATTGTCAGATTTACTTGTGCATGTGGTATAAAATTGGCATTGTCAGAGATACATGTACATGTAGTATTATATTGGCATTGTCAGAGATACATGTACATGTAGTATTATATTGGCATTGTCAGAGATACTTGTACATGTAGTATAATATTGACATTGTCAGATATACTTGTACATGTGGTATAATATTGGCATTGTCAGAGATACATGTACATGTAGTATAATATTGGCATTGTCAGAAATACATGTACATGTACTATAATATTGGCATTGTCAGAGATACATGTACATATACTATAATATTGGCATTGTCAGATACGTGTACATGTAGTATAATATTGGCCTTGTCAGAGATACATTTACATGTAGTATAATATTGGCATTGTCAGAGATACTTGTACATGTAGTATTATATTGGCATTGTCAGAGATACTTGTACATGTAGTATTATATTGGCATTGTCAGAGATACATGTACATGTAGTATTATATTGGCATTGTCAGAGATACATGTACATGTAGTATTATATTGGCATTGTCAAAGATACATGTATATGTAGTATAATATTGGCATTGTCAGAGATACATGTACATGTACTACAATATTGGCATTGTCAGAGATACATGTACATGTAGTATAATATTGGCATTGTCAAGGATACATGTACATGTAGTATAATATTGGCATTGTCAGAGACACTTGTACATGTAGTATAATATTGGCATTGTCAGAGATACTTGTACATGTAGTATTATATTGGCATTGTCAGAGATACATGTACATGTAGTATTATATTGGCATTGTCTGAGATACATGTCAATGTAGTATTATATTGGCATTGTCAGAGATATATGTACATGTAGTATAATATTGGCATTGTCAGAGATACATGTACATGTAGTATAATATTGGCATTGTCAGATATACATGTACATGTAGTATAATATTGGCATTGTCTAGGATACATGTACATGTACTATTATATTGGCATTGTCAGAGATACTTGTACATTTAGTATTATATTGGCATTGTCAGAGATACTTGTACATGTAGTATAATATTGGCATTGTCAAGGATACATGTACAAGTACTACAATATTGGCATTGTCAGAGATACTTGTACTTGTAGTATAATATTGACATTGTCAGAGATACATGTACATGTAGTATAATATTGGCATTGTCAGAGATACATGTACACGTAGTATAATATTGACATTGTCTGAAATACTTGTATATGGCATTGTCAGAGATACATGTACATGTAGTATAATATTGGCATTGTCAGAGATACTTGTACATGTAGTATAATATTGGCATTGTCAGAGATACTTGTACACATAGTATAATATTGGCATTGTCAGAAATACTTGTACATGTAGTATAATATTGGCATTGTCAGAGATACATGTACATGTACTATAATATTGGCATTGTCAGAGATACTTGTACATGTAGTATAATATTGGCATTGTCAAAAATACATGTACACGTAGTATAATATTGGCATTGTCAGAGATACTTGTACAATGATGTTGTATAATATTTGCATTGTCAGAGATATTTGTACATGTATTAAACATTTGTATATAATTATTGCTTTGCAAAATTGAGTCAGTTATTATTTTTTATTAAAATTTAACTTTAAAAAAACTGAATTATGTGATTAATTAAGACTTCAAAATTTTGAAAGCTCAAATTTTTTTTGAGGAAAAAAATTAGAAAAATAAAAAATGCATGTTAAATTATAGATGTGAGAATGAATCTTTATTATAATTATCTTTATTTACAAACACATATTAGTGAGGTGATTTGTACAATCTCTGTAAATTTTTTGTGCAGACCTGTTGATGTAATTTTTATAGGGGACTTCAATAGGAGAGTCATTTAAAATATTGGTCTACAATTTATAATGCCAGCTCTAAAAGTTTAAAGATTTTATTCCTAATTGGCCAGATCCAAGTTTGAGAAACTTCTCAATTAACTTGACAAACGTCGTTTGCTTACCATGGAATTTTTTGTTTTCCCACCATTCCAGAACTAATGTTTACTTGTTTTCAGCAATCATTAAGCAGAGGGGTCCTATAATGTGAAATCAAATCCTCCAACAGATTTTAACTAAAAAACGTGAAACAACATAGAAAGTTTATATTTACATAAAATGTTTTAAATGTGTGGATATATTTCAATGTTTCCCACACTTTACAGCATTTTAAGAACCTTGCCATTTAAGTCTTTCAGCCATTTGCCAGGAAAATGACCATTTTCAAAAGCCAGACAGAATAGTTTTTACAAAAGATATATCACTTGGTTATTGTTTCCATGGAAAACAATCCTAATATTTAACAATTAAATTTTCTTTACAAAACATCTTAGTTCAGAATTATAGTGTTTTAACATGAGTTATCATTTGATACAGCTTTATGTCCCCCTCCCCCTTTCCAGGGCAGTTCTTGTTTTTCTTAGTTTTGAGTGTGAAGATTTCTGATTATAATTTAACTGTTCCTCAGTTATGAGTTGTGAATGAGACAAAACTTGATTGGTTGCTCAACAACTATGCAAATTATTCACTCATGCATAAAGCTTACCTCATTTTATTACATTTACATACCACGTTATGCCTCATAAAATTTTTACAAGCCATAATTTTCCTTTGGTATTGAATAGTGAAAACTGACATTTCTTGTTAAAATGACATTCCATGAAATGAGATTTTTTCTTATCATAATGCTATGTCAATATCCTAAAATATTTCTAAAAAGTTATGAAAAGTATTTATGTAGCAAATTCCTGGATTTTTTTTAATGGAATCTTTCCCATAAAAATGGCAATTACTTAAATGGCATGACTATGTTTTCCATTATCAGTAGAATTGCTAGATCTGCATATATTAGAGGTAAATTTTATCACAGTACATTGGTGAAGCTCATTTAATTTTAGTTATTAAGTCATTTATATCTCATGAGAAAATTATAAAAATAAACATTTCCATGCTGATAATTATATATTATGGAGTCATATAGTCAGATTTCTACTTAGAACTAAGGCCATTTCAGTTTTCAGTTTAGTTTTTACTTTATTTTTTTGTTTCAGTTTTCATGAATATTAATATATGCTAGTATGATTTGTTGATAAAAGAAAACTGACACACAAGTTGATTTAGTGAATTTTTTGTTGTTCTGAAACCCATAATTTCCATGATTTTTTGTATATTATATTGCCTTGAAGAACAAAGTTTATCTGTTCCAATAAAAGAATCTAACACTTATATTTAACTGCAGTTTGCTTGTTGTTTTTTTTCAGTCACTTTTGTATACTGCATTGTAAGTCTATGTAGTGTGTGTGTGTGTGTGTGTGTGTGTGTGTGTGTGCTTGCATGTGCATGCATGTGTGTAAAAAAAGACATAACTTGATTCTCATTTTACATCATTTAGTATAACTGGCATTATCAATAGAGTTAATTAAATATTGTTGAAAAGAAGCCAAAGGCTCAAGTGAGCTTTTCTGATCAAAGTTTGTCTGTCGTTGTCTTTGTCACCGTCATCCGCAGTGAAACTTGGTCAGATGCAAATATATGAGCCGGTGCAATTCAGATTTGTTTGTAATGTTGTCATGGCTCCCAAAACTAGGTCAAGGTGACCTATGGCTCCAAAAACTTAAAAAATCTTCTTGTCTGAAAGCGATGATGGGAGAAAAAAAATTGTATGTGATATTTGGCTTCTCTAGGGTCTTAAGCTTATGAATTGTTCATTTTGTGAGATTTGGTTAAAAAAAATATATATGTTACATGTTTTTGTGTTCAATTTATAAAAAAAAAAAAACCTTCAAAATGGGTCAAGGTCAAAGTTCAAGGTCATGACCTAGTTTGTAATTTGTGCAGTTTTAGGCTATTTTCTTCAAAACTTTAAGAGATATGTAATATCAAAACATTCTTAAAAGGTTCAGCATGACAAAATTTAACAGGGTACAAAGTTTCGTAACTGTGATAATGCATGTAGGAGTTGTTGCCCCTTTAATGTTATTTTGTAGCTCACCTGAGGCTGACTGAAAGGTCATGTGAGCTTATGGCATGGCGCGGCGTGTGTGCGTGCATCATTAACACCTATTTTCGACTTCTCCTCCAAAACTGCCAGACAGATTTCAATAATACTTGGTCAGAAGCATATATGGGCCGGTGCAATATAGATTTGTTCATGGCGTTGCCATGGCTACCAAAACTAGGTCAAGGTGACCTAGGGGTCCAAAAATCTTAAAAAATCTTCTTCTCCAAAACCGATGATGGGAGTAAAAATCTGATGTGATATTTGGCTTATCTAGGGTCTTAAGCCTATAGTTTGTTTATTTCGTGAAATTTGGTCGAAAAATGGTTTACGGTTTTTGTGTTTAATTTTAAAAATTCCGTAAAATGGCTTCAAATTGTTATAACTTGACTATTTGGACAGATATTGACATTGGGTTTTCCATTTTGACTTTTTCTTGAAATGACCTTTAAAATAGGGTCAAGTTCACAAATCAAGGTCATGACCTAATTTGTGATTTATGCAGTTTTAGGCAATTTTCTTGCAAATTTTAAGAGATTTAGGAATTCAAAACATTGTTGAACTGTTTAGCATGACAAAATTTAACAAGATACAAGTTTTGTAACAATATGATAATCCATGAAGGAGCTGTTGCCCCTTAAATGTTATTTTTGGCTTATAAGTACTAAAAATGTGCATTAGCTTGAAAACTATAAACTTTTTTATAGGCATGTATATGAGAATATTGTAAGTATTGATATGATAATCATTTTGATATATGTTTCAAGGTCATATGTTCAAAGGTCAAGGTCAAAGCTGCATAAGTGTACTGAAATTGTTAATTTTCTTGAAAACTATTTTCTTTTTGTATAGGCATGTATATTAGAATATTGTAGGTATTGATATAACAATCATTTTGATAGATGATTCAAGATCATATGTTCAAAGGTCAAGGTCATAGCTGCATAAGGTGCACTAAAATTGTTAATTATCTTGAAAACTACGAAGTTTTTGTACAAGCATGTACATTAGAATATTGTAGCTATTGATATGACAATAATTTTGATATATGGTTCAAGGTCATATGCTGCAAGGTCAAGGTCATATCTGCATTAGTGTACTGAAATTGTTAATTATCTTGAAAACCATTAACTTTTTGTACAAGCATGTATATTAGAATATTGTAGGTATTGATATTACAACCATTTTGATATAAGGTTCAAGTTTATATGTTCAAAGGTCAAAATTATGGCTGCATTACCGTATGTTTAATGTTTTGGAAATAATTCATTGTACTCTAGTTAAATCATGTATATGAGCTATTTATAAATGAAATGTGACTAGACATTTCTGATTAACTATTGCAGGATTTTCAAACTTGAGGAATTTTGTGAAGTTTTTGTAATTAAGTTCTTTGTAAGTTTTTGGACATTTCCTCAGGTAAGCATTAAGGCCTCTTGTTTGCTTATAAAAACTAAAATTGTGCATTAGCTGGAAAACTATGAACTTTTTGTATAGGCATGTATATTAGAATATTGTAGGAATTATTATGACAATCATTTTGATATATGATTCAAGGTCATATGTTCAAGAATCAAGGTCACAGCTGCATAAAAAGACTGAAATTGTTAATCATCTGGGAACAATTCACTTTTACCGTAAAAACATAGAAATTGTTTATTATCTTGAAAACTACCGGTATTAACTTTTTGTATTGGCTTGTATATTAGAAAATTGTAGGACTTGATTAATTGCAATCATTCTGATACATGTATAAGCTTCAAGGTCTTGAGTTTAAAGGTCAGGGTCATAAATGCATAAGGAGACTCAAATTGTTAATTATCTTGAAAACTATTAACTTTTGTATATGCATGTATATTAGATTATTGTTTGTATTTTTGCAAATGATTTTGAATATATCCTCCGGTTGGCCATGCTGTATCCTCAGGTGAGCGTTAAGGACCATGGGCCTCTCGTTCTTCATAAACATATAGGATTAATTTAAACACATGCAAGTGGGTAAATCTTGTGCAAGTGTTTTCAATCTGCTTTATTTTGTTATGCACTTATGAATTTCATGTAGGTGGTAGAACACTTCCTAAAAAATTGAAGGTATGAAATCACAGAACCATTTACTGTTTTTATTTTTACTTCGACACCTAGTATGAATGGGGAAAATTATTTATGACTGACAGGTCAAACCAACATGAGTGAGAGTCTTAACCTCTATATCCAACTAAAAATTGAGTTCTATGATACACTAAAATAATCACAATTTATAATGTTTTATGTTCTGATGTTAAAGTTTAGCTTAATTTTGATTTAAGAAACTACTAGGTCAATGTAATGAAACCAAAGTTGGTGTAGAAAGTCTAGTTTGATTAATGATTGTAAATGGCTGGAGGATCTTGCATCCAAATTGTCAATCACTCCATAATAAATAGAGAGATATATGACCTCTATATGGTTGTATATGTAAGTATTAAATTGAAAAATGATGTATGTAAGAAAAACAATTCCTAGCCATAAATAAGTTTTGGTTGTTTATTGGTAATTGGCAGATATAGAAATTAAATGGTTAATTTAGCCTTTTTTTAAAATTTTAGATCTAAAAATTCAAATCAATATTGTTGATCTGTAAAATGTTGTTTGACTTCACATCAACAATTAAGCTTTATTTTTATCAATCTTAACACAGGTTCATGTGCTGCCTGAGTGGGCATGTTTTTGATGTACATTGTACTAGTGTTTACTTGTGACACCCGTCTAATAGTACTAGTACCCTTGTCAACAATGTCACAAATAAACATTGCAGATCACCGTGTCAATTATTATGTACCAAGCCAACCAGTAGAGGACAACTTCAAGGAAAAAACTTTTTTTTGGCTGACCTGGTTCAAATACATAGCAGTAAGATGCCTTGTGTTGGAAACCTAATGCCTCAACCACTTAGCTACTAGGGCATCTCTAATCAATGTGAAATGCCTCCAGATAAAGTGCATTAAAATTTGTTCAGCCAGATCCAACTTCTAGGATGGCCACCATTTCTATAAATAGAAACAGCTATGTTAAGAACATCAATGCATCCACCTGCAAAGTTGTAATCGGGTTTTGTGGACCTGTGAGGTGGACGATTACAAGCAATTCAATATATGTTACAGTAATAAGTAAAACTAGAATATGTCATTCAGATTCTATATGTGGCCAACTATAAAATTTTCTTCTCAACAGCAACTTGCCCAAATATAACTAGATTATGTGTTAAGTTTGACCAATTCTTTGAATGTCTTCCTATCCGCATCTAAAGTCAATAATGACATATTTTCTGATTTTTTTCTTCTCAGCCAGTTTGGAAATCTTCTGAGCAAGTTAGGATATCTTTTGAGCCAGTCAGGACATCCACAGAGTCGAGTGTTACATACCTTAGTCTATCAGTCAGGACATCCAGAGTCGAGTGTTACATACCTTAGTCTATCAGTCAGGACATCCACAGAGTCGATCACATGTTACATACCTTAGTCTATCAGTCAGGACATCCACAGAGTCGATCACGTGTTACATACCTTAGTCTATCAGTCAGGACATTCACAGAGTCGATCAAGTGTTACATACCTTAGTCTATCAGTCAGGACATCCACAGAGTCGATCAAGTGTTACATACCTTAGTCTATCAGTCAGGACATACACAGAGTCGATCGAGTGTTACATACCTTAGTCTATCAGTCAGGATATCCACAGAGTCGATCAAGTGTTACATACCTTAGTCTATCAGTCAGGACATCCACAGAGTCAAGTGTTACATACCTTAGTCTATCAGTCAGGACATCCACAGAGTCGATCAAGTGTTACATACCTTAGTCTATCAGTCAGGACATCCAAAGAGTCGATCGAGTGTTACATACCTTAATCTATCAGTCAAGACATCAACAGAGTCGATCGAGTGTTACATACCTTAGTCTATCAGTCAGGACATCCACAGAGTCGATCAAGTGTTACATACCTTAGTCTATCAGTCAGGACATCCACAGAGTCAAGTGTTACATACCTTAGTCTATCAGTCAGGACATTCACAGAGTCGATCAAGTGTTACATACCTTAATCTATCAGTCAAGACATCAACAGAGTCGATCGAGTGTTACATACCTTAGTCTATCAGTCAGGACATCCAAAGAGTCGATCGAGTGTTACATACCTTAATCTATCAGTCAAGACATCAACAGAGTCGATCGAGTGTTACATACCTTAGTCAGGACATCTACAGAGTCAAGTGTTAAATACCTTAGTCTGTTAAGGTTTTAATATGTTACTTATAAACCTCTTAGAGAATTTCAATAGCCATTTATGTTATAACCCTTTAACTTTACCAGCAAACAGCAGCCAAAAGTCTGACAATTTATGTCAGTAGTACCAAGTTATAGTAATTAATGAAAAATGCTAGTACAAAAATCTTTCTAATTTTATTAACAAGTACACTGTTAAAAAACGATTCTATGTACAAATACTGTAAAACACAATTATATTACATATTATATTAAATATAAAATCTTAATATGTAATAGTTGAAAAAAGGAGGATTTTTAACTTTCTGGGCTCTTTATTTATATAAAATATAACAATCCAACAATCACCATGTAATGAATCAAGGGTCTGAATTACCATAATAGAAAACTATACAATATGTACAAATACAAGGGGGGATAACTCTCTTTGCACAAACTTAAAATAAAATAATCTTTTAAATCAAGTTGACTAACCCATGGAATTCAGATGATCCATTAAATATCATTCATCATACATTGTCATCAATATAAATCTACACAACAATAAAACCCAATTGATATCAAAATATCACCACAATGTTTTGAATAATCAATACTTATCATAATGAAATTTTTTATACAGGATACAGGGTGATACCACCAATTAAGTTTTAAGCTTCTAGGCTAAGGTCACTTTGACCTTGAATGAAAGTCAAGATCAATCAGCTTTGTAAACTCGGTAGGGTTCACGTGCTGAAGTCTTGTATGAAGTTTTAAACATCTAGACCTTTTGGTTCATGGTAAGAAGGTGCTTAAATATTTCTTTATGTAACCTTAAAGATCAACCATCTTTACTAACATGGTAGGGCTTTATGCGCTGATGTCATTTATAAAATATTAATTTTCTAGGCAACCAATCCTATGATCGTATCTGTTTACATGTCAAATAAGTGACCCATTGAGTCTGAACAGTCACCTGAGGACATTTAAGTTATGCTTTCCATTATTTAAATCCCCAGGCCACTTCAATAGGGGAGGTGCAGGAGGCAGGTTCTTAAAAACAAATACCCCATACACTTTGCTGTATACTAAAAAACCATACCTACATACTGACTGTATACTAAAAAACCATACATATTTGTGTTCAGCATCTCAAGGTGCATCACTTCATATAAAATAATTTACCGGGGATACCATTAAGAGGTGGTGCTAGGTGGGACTTTCTCAAAACTTTGAAATTGTTAACATTCCCATCCCTTAACTATATATTTTGTGGTTCCTTATAACAAAATGAAAAGATTGATACTAATGAAAGACAGCTAAGGTCATTCCAAACTGCAGGGTAGGGGCTGAGTGTTGCTATGTGCATGTATAAATTGAAAACTTGAGATCCTCAACCACAAACTATGTATTTCCTGGTTCTTTATGAAAAGTTGATTAAAGGGATACTAATGGAAAAAGTGTGGGTCATTCCAGAGGGAAGGATGGGGCTGGGTGGTGCTATGTACATGTATTATTTTTAAACTGTTGAGATTCCCATCTCAAAACTATATATTTTCTGGTACTTTATGGGCATTTAAATAGGGTTATGATAAAAAACACATTAAGTCATTCCCAAGTTCCTTGATTATGGGAGACTTTTATCTCAGAAATATTAATTGGGATACAAAAACAACTAACACCAATAAAAGCCACCAAGTTTTGAATTTGTTGAGTGTATCAAAGATAACTATTTGTTTCAACACATAACAAAACCAACACGATTTAGAGAGGGAAATGAATCATCAATATTAGATCTTATATTAACCAATGAGGAAACAATGGTGGATGAAATTGAATACTTAACTGGTCCTGGTAGTAGTGACCATATTTGTTAAGCTTTTAACTTTAACTGTTTTACCAATGTACAAAGTGTAAATGTATGTAAGTAAAATTATTTTAAAGGTGATTATGAAGATATTAGGAAAGAATAAAGAGAAATAGACTGGGAAAGAATGGATCAGATGGTATTGAGTAGAAGCCTGGAAATACTTTCCTGAAATTATATCAATACTCGTAGAGAAATACATACCATTGAGTAAAGTTAATTCAGGCCATACTAATTACCACAGAAATCTAGACGCAGTGGCATTAAATGCAGTCAAAAGACGAAAATGGTTGAAATACCTACACTGCAAAACAGACAGAAATGTCAATAAATTCAAAGAAGCTAGAAATATAGCAACACACATAGAACTAACAAATGAAATATAGAGACCTTTATCAAAAATATTTCAGAAATTCCTGGAAGAAGGCTTAGTCCCAAATAACTGGAAAATGGCACATGTTACCCCCATATTTAAAAAAGGAAGCAAGACAAAATGTAAAAATTATCGTCCCATAAGTCTCCCCTCCACTATTAGCAAAATAGGCAGCACATTATAAGGGACTATAAAACATATTACCTTGATAATAAACAACACTTTTGTCAGCAACATGTAGTATCTATCAAAACAAGGACAGGATGACAAATGTAAACATGTCCATGTCTATCTATCAAAGCAAGGACAGGATGGCAAATGTAAACACATCCATCTCTATCTATCAAAACAAGGACAGGATGGCAAATGTAAACACATCCATCTCTATCTATCAAAACAAGGACAGGATGACAAATGTAAACATGTCCATCTCTATATATCAAAACAAGGACAGGATAACAAATGTAAACATGTCCATGTCTATCTATCAAAACAAGGACAGGATGACAAATGTAAACATGTCCATGTCTATCAAAACAAGGACAGGATGACAAATGTAAACATGTCCATCTCTATCTATCAAAACAAGGACAGGATGACAAATGTAAACATGTCCATGTCTATCTATCAAAACAAGGACAGGATGACAAATGTAAACATGTCCATGTCTATCAAAACAAGGACAGAATGACAAATGTAAACATGTCCATCTCTATCTATCAAAACAAGGACAGGATGACAAATGTAAACATGTCAATATCTATCTATCAAAACAAGGACAGGATGACAAATGTAAACATGTCCATGTCTATCAAAACAAGGACAGGATGACAAATGTAAACATGTCCATGTCTATCAAAACAAGGACAGGATGACAAATGTAAACATGTCCATCTCTATCTATCAAAACAAGGACAGGATGACAAATGTAAACATGTCCATGTCTATCAAAACAAAGACAGGATGACAAATGTAAACATGGCCATGTCTATCTATCAAAACAAGGACAGAATGAAAAATGTAAACAGGTTCATCTCTATCTATCAAAACAAAGACAGAATGACAAATGTAAACATGTCGATGTCTATCAAAACAAGGACAGGATGACAAATGTAAACATGTCCATGTCTATCTATCAAAACAAGGACAGAATGACAAATGTAAACATGTCCATCTATATCTATCAAAACAAGGACAGAATGACAAATGTAAACATGTTCATCTCTATCTATCAAAACAAGGACAGAATGACAAATGTAAACATGTCCATTTCTATAAAAACAAAGAAAGAATGACAAATGTAAACATGTTCATCTCTATCTATCAAAACAAGGACAGGATGACAAATGTAAACATGTCCATGTCTATCTATCAAAACAAAGAAAGGATGACAAATGTAAACATGTCCATCTATATCAAAACAAAGACAGGATGACAAATGTAAACATGTCCATCTCTATCTATCAAAACAAGGACAGAATGACAAATGTAAACATGTTCATCCCTATCTATCAAAACAAAGACAGAATGACAAATGTAAACATGTCCATGTCTATCAAAACAAGGACAGAATGACAAATGTAAATATGTCCATCTCTATCTATCAAAACAAGGACAGGATGACAAATGTAAACATGTCCATCTCTATCTATCAAAACAAGGACAGAATGACAAATGTAAACATGTCCATCTCTATCTATCAAAACAAGGACAGAATGACAAAAGTAAACATGTCCATCTCTATCTATCAAAACAATGACAGGATGACAAATGTAAACATGTCAATGTCAATCAAAACAAGGACAGGATGGCAAATGTTAACATGTTCATGTCTATCAAAACAAGGACAGGATGACAAATGTAAACATGGCCATGTCTATCTATCAAAACAAGGACAGAATGACAAATGTAAACATGTTCATCCCTTTCTATCAAAACAAAGACAGAATGACAAATGTAAACATGTCCATGTCTATCAAAACAAGGACAGAATGACATATGTAAACATGTCCATGTCTATCTATCAAAACAAGGACAGAATGACAAATGTAAACATGTACATCACTGTCTATCAAAACAAGGACAGAATGACAAATGTAAACATGTCCATCTCTATCAAAACAAAGACAGAATGACAAATTTAAACATGTCCATCTCTATCTATCAAAACAAGGACAGAATGGCAAATGTAAACATGTCCATCTCTATCTATCAAAACAAGGACAGGATGACAAATGTAAACATGTTCATCTCTATCTATCAAAACAAGGACAGGATGACAAATGTAAACATGTCCATCTATATCTATCAAAACAAGGACAGAATGACAAATGTAAACATGTTCATCTCTATCTATCAAAACAAGGACAATATGACAAATGTAAACATGTCCATTTCTATAAAAACAAAGAAAGAATGACAAATGTAAACATGTCCATCTCTATCTATCAAAACAAGGACAGGATGACAAATGTAAACATGTCCATGTATATCTATTAAAACGAAGACAGGATGGAAAATGTAAACATGTCCATGTCTATCTATCAAAACAAAGAAAGGATGACAAATGTAAACATGTCCATCTATATCAAAACAAAGACAGGATGACAAATGTAAACATGTCCATCTCTATCTATCAAAACAAGGACAGGATGACAAATGTAAACATGTCTATGTCTATCAAAACAAGGACAGGATGACAAATGTAAACATGGCCATGTCTATCTATCAAAACAAGGACAGAATGACAAATGTAAACATGTTCATCCCTATCTATCAAAACAAAGACAGAATGACAAATGTAAACATGTCCATGTCTATCAAAACAAGGACAGGATGGCAAATGTAAACATGTCCATGTCTATCAAAACAAGGACAGGATGACAAATGTAAACATGTCCATCTCTATCTATCAAAACAAGGACAGGATGACAAATGTAAACATGTCCATGTCAATCAAAACAAGGACAGGATGGCAAATGTTAACATGTCCATGTCTATCAAAACAAGGACAGGATGACAAATGTAAACATGTCCATGTCTATCAAAACAAGGACAGAATGACAAATGTAAACATGTTCATCCCTATCTATCAAAACAAAGACAGAATGACAAATGTAAACATGTCCATGTCTATCAAAACAAGGACAGAATGGCAAATGTTAACATGTCCATCTCTATCCATCAAAACAAGGACAGAATGACAAATGTAAACATGTCCATGTCTATCAAAACAAGGACAGGATGGCAAATGTTAACATGTCCATCTCTATCTATCAAAACAAGGACAGAATGACAAATGTAAACATGTCCATGTCTATCAAAACAAGGACAGGATGACAAATGTAAACATGTCCATGTCTATCAAAACAAGGACAGGATGGCAAATGTTAACATGTCCATGTCTATCAAAACAAGGACAAAATGACAAATGTAAACATGTTCATCCCTATCTATCAAAACAAAGACAGAATGACAAATGTAAACATGTCGATGTCTATCAAAACAAGGACAGGATGACAAATGTAAACATGTCCATGTCTATCTATCAAAACAAGGACAGAATGACAAATGTAAACATGTCCATCTATATCTATCAAAACAAGGACAGAATGACAAATGTAAACATGTTCATCTCTATCTATCAAAACAAGGACAGAATGACAAATGTAAACATGTCCATTTCTATAAAAACAAAGAAAGAATGACAAATGTAAACATGTTCATCTCTATCTATCAAAACAAGGACAGGATGACAAATGTAAACATGTCCATGTCTATCTATCAAAACAAAGAAAGGATGACAAATGTAAACATGTCCATCTATATCAAAACAAAGACAGGATGACAAATGTAAACATGTCCATCTCTATCTATCAAAACAAGGACAGAATGACAAATGTAAACATGTTCATCCCTTTCTATCAAAACAAAGACAGAATGACAAATGTAAACATGTCCATGTCTATCAAAACAAGGACAGAATGACATATGTAAACATGTCCATGTCTATCTATCAAAACAAGGACAGAATGACAAATGTAAACATGTACATCACTGTCTATCAAAACAAGGACAGAATGACAAATGTAAACATGTCCATCTCTATCAAAACAAAAAAAGAATGACAAATTTAAACATGTCCATCTCTATCTATCAAAACAAGGACAGAATGGCAAATGTAAACATGTCCATCTCTATCTATCAAAACAAGGACAGAATGACAAATGTAAACATGTTCATCCCTTTCTATCAAAACAAAGACAGAATGACAAATGTAAACATGTCCATGTCTATCAAAACAAGGACAGAATGACATATGTAAACATGTCCATGTCTATCTATCAAAACAAGGACAGAATGACAAATGTAAACATGTACATCACTGTCTATCAAAACAAGGACAGAATGACAAATGTAAACATGTCCATCTCTATCAAAACAAAGACAGAATGACAAATTTAAACATGTCCATCTCTATCTATCAAAACAAGGACAGAATGGCAAATGTAAACATGTCCATCTCTATCTATCAAAACAAGGACAGGATGACAAATGTAAACATGGCCATGTCTATCTATCAAAACAAGGACAGAATGACAAATGTAAACATGGCCATGTCTATCTCTCAAAACAAGGACAGAATGACAAATGTAAACATGTTCATCTCTATCTATCAAAACAAGGACAGGATGACAAATGTAAACATGTCCATCTATATCTATCAAAACAAGGACAGAATGACAAATGTAAACATGTTCATCTCTATCTATCAAAACAAGGACAATATGACAAATGTAAACATGTCCATTTCTATAAAAACAAAGAAAGAATGACAAATGTAAACATGTCCATCTCTATCTATCAAAACAAGGACAGGATGACAAATGTAAACATGTCCATGTATATCTATTAAAACGAAGACAGGATGGAAAATGTAAACATGTCCATGTCTATCTATCAAAACAAAGAAAGGATGACAAATGTAAACATGTCCATCTATATCAAAACAAAGACAGGATGACAAATGTAAACATGTCCATCTCTATCTATCAAAACAAGGACAGGATGACAAATGTAAACATGTCTATGTCTATCAAAACAAGGACAGGATGACAAATGTAAACATGGCCATGTCTATCTATCAAAACAAGGACAGAATGACAAATGTAAACATGTTCATCCCTATCTATCAAAACAAAGACAGAATGACAAATGTAAACATGTCCATGTCTATCAAAACAAGGACAGGATGGCAAATGTAACATGTCCATGTCTATCAAAACAAGGACAGGATGACAAATGTAAACATGTCCATCTCTATCTATCAAAACAAGGACAGGATGACAAATGTAAACATGTCCATGTCAATCAAAACAAGGACAGGATGGCAAATGTTAACATGTCCATGTCTATCAAAACAAGGACAGGATGACAAATGTAAACATGTCCATGTCTATCAAAACAAGGACAGAATGACAAATGTAAACATGTTCATCCCTATCTATCAAAACAAAGACAGAATGACAAATGTAAACATGTCCATGTCTATCAAAACAAGGACAGAATGGCAAATGTTAACATGTCCATCTCTATCCATCAAAACAAGGACAGAATGACAAATGTAAACATGTCCATGTCTATCAAAACAAGGACAGGATGGCAAATGTTAACATGTCCATCTCTATCTATCAAAACAAGGACAGAATGACAAATGTAAACATGTCCATGTCTATCAAAACAAGGACAGGATGACAAATGTAAACATGTCCATGTCTATCAAAACAAGGACAGGATGGCAAATGTTAACATGTCCATGTCTATCAAAACAAGGACAAAATGACAAATGTAAACATGTTCATCCCTATCTATCAAAACAAAGACAGAATGACAAATGTAAACATGTCGATGTCTATCAAAACAAGGACAGGATGACAAATGTAAACATGTCCATGTCTATCTATCAAAACAAGGACAGAATGACAAATGTAAACATGTCCATCTATATCTATCAAACAAGGACAGAATGACAAATGTAAACATGTTCATCTCTATCTATCAAAACAAGGACAGAATGACAAATGTAAACATGTCCATTTCTATAAAAACAAAGAAAGAATGACAAATGTAAACATGTTCATCTCTATCTATCAAAACAAGGACAGGATGACAAATGTAAACATGTCCATGTCTATCTATCAAAACAAAGAAAGGATGACAAATGTAAACATGTCCATCTATATCAAAACAAAGACAGGATGACAAATGTAAACATGTCCATCTCTATCTATCAAAACAAGGACAGAATGACAAATGTAAACATGTTCATCCCTATCTATCAAAACAAAGACAGAATGACAAATGTAAACATGTCCATGTCTATCAAAACAAGGACAGAATGACAAATGTAAATATGTCCATCTCTATCTATCAAACAAGGACAGGATGACAAATGTAAACATGTCCATCTCTATCTATCAAAACAAGGACAGAATGACAAATGTAAACATGTCCATCTCTATCTATCAAAACAAGGACAGAATGACAAATGTAAACATGTCCATCTCTATCTATCAAAACAATGACAGGATGACAAATGTAAACATGTCAATGTCAATCAAAACAAGGACAGGATGGCAAATGTTAACATGTTCATGTCTATCAAACAAGGACAGGATGACAAATGTAAACATGGCCATGTCTATCTATCAAACAAGGACAGAAGGACAAATGTAAACATGTTCATCCCTTTCTATCAAAACAAAGACAGAATGACAAATGTAAACATGTCCATGTCTATCAAAACAAGGACAGAATGACATATGTAAACATGTCCATGTCTATCTATCAAAACAAGGACAGAATGACAAATGTAAACATGTACATCACTGTCTATCAAAACAAGGACAGAATGACAAATGTAAACATGTCCATCTCTATCAAAACAAAGACAGAATGACAAATTTAAACATGTCCATCTCTATCTATCAAAACAAGGACAGAATGGCAAATGTAAACATGTCCATCTCTATCTATCAAAACAAGGACAGGATGACAAATGTAAACATGGCCATGTCTATCTATCAAAACAAGGACAGAATGACAAATGTAAACATGGCCATGTCTATCTCTCAAAACAAAGACAGAATGACAAATGTAAACATGTTCATCTCTATCTATCAAAACAAGGACAGGATGACAAATGTAAACATGTCCATCTATATCTATCAAAACAAGGACAGAATGACAAATGTAAACATGTTCATCTCTATCTATCAAAACAAGGACAATATGACAAATGTAAACATGTCCATTTCTATAAAAACAAAGAAAGAATGACAAATGTAAACATGTCCATCTCTATCTATCAAAACAAGGACAGGATGACAAATGTAAACATGTCCATGTATATCTATTAAAACGAAGACAGGATGGAAAATGTAAACATGTCCATGTCTATCTATCAAAACAAAGAAAGGATGACAAATGTAAACATGTCCATCTATATCAAAACAAAGACAGGATGACAAATGTAAACATGTCCATCTCTATCTATCAAAACAAGGACAGGATGACAAATGTAAACATGTCTATGTCTATCAAAACAAGGACAGGATGACAAATGTAAACATGGCCATGTCTATCTATCAAAACAAGGACAGAATGACAAATGTAAACATGTTCATCCCTATCTATCAAAACAAAGACAGAATGACAAATGTAAACATGTCCATGTCTATCAAAACAAGGACAGGATGGCAATGTAAACATGTCCATTTCTATCAAAACAAGGACAGGATGACAAATGTAAACATGTCCATCTCTATCTATCAAAACAAGGACAGGATGACAAATGTAAACATGTCCATGTCAATCAAAACAAGGACAGGATGGCAAATGTTAACATGTCCATGTCTATCAAAACAAGGACAGGATGACAAATGTAAACATGTCCATGTCTATCAAAACAAGGACAGAATGACAAATGTAAACATGTTCATCCCTATCTATCAAAACAAAGACAGAATGACAAATGTAAACATGTCCATGTCTATCAAAACAAGGACAGAATGGCAAATGTTAACATGTCCATCTCTATCTATCAAAACAAGGACAGAATGACAAATGTAAACATGTCCATGTCTATCAAAACAAGGACAGGATGACAAATGTTAACATGTCCATGTCTATCAAAACAAGGACAGGATGGCAAATGTTAACATGTCCATCTCTATCTATCAAAACAAGGACAGAATGACAAATGTAAACATGTCCATGTCTATCAAAACAAGGACAGGATGACAAATGTAAACATGTCCATGTCTATCAAAACAAGGACAGGATGGCAAATGTTAACATGTCCATGTCTATCAAAACAAGGACAGAATGACAAATGTAAACATGTTCATCCCTATCTATCAAAACAAAGACAGAATGACAAATGTAACATGTCCATGTCTATCAAAACAAGGACAGAATGACAAATGTAAATATGTCCATCTCTATCTATCAAAACAAGGACAGGATGACAAATGTAAACATGTCCATCTCTATCTATCAAAACAAGGACAGAATGACAAATGTAAACATGTCCATCTCTATCTATCAAAACAAGGAGAGAATGACAAATGTAAACATGTCCATCTCTATCTATCAAAACAATGACAGGATGACAAATGTAAACATGTCAATGTCAATCAAACAAGGACAGGATGGCAAATGTTAACATGTTTATGTCTATCAAAACAAGGACAGGATGACAGATGTAAACATGGCCATGTCTATCTATCAAAACAAGGACAGAATGACAAATGTAAAACATGTTCATCCCTTTCTATCAAAACAAAGACAGAATGACAAATGTAAACATGTCCATGTCTATCAAAACAAGGACAGAATGACATATGTAAACATGTCCATGTCTACTATCAACAAATGTAAACATGTACATCACTGTCTATCAAAACAAGGACAGAATGACAAATGTAAACATGTCCATCTCTATCAAAACAAAGACAGAATGACAAATTTAAACATGTCCATCTCTATCTATCAAAACAAGGACAGAATGGCAAATGTAAACATGTCCATCTCTATCTATCAAAACAAGGACAGGATGACAAATGTAAACATGGCCATGTCTATCTATCAAAACAAGGACAGAATGACAAATGTAAACATGGCCATGTCTATCTCTCAAAACAAGGACAGAATGACAAATGTAAACATGTTCATCTCTATCTATCAAAACAAGACAGAATGACAAATGTAAACATGTCCATGCCTATCAAAACAAGGACAGGATGACAAATGTAAACATGTCCATGTCTATCAAAACAAGGACAGGATGACAAATGTAAACATGTCCATGTCTATCAAAACAAGGACAGAATGACAAATGTAAACATGTCCATCTCTATCTATCAAAACATGGACAGAATGACAAATGTAAACATGTCCATCTATATCTATCAAAACAAGGACAGGATGACAAATGTTAACATGTCCATGTCTATCAAAACAAGGACAGGATGACAAATGTAAACATGTCCATGTCTATCTATCAAAACAAGGACAGAATGACAAATGTAAACATGTTCATCTCTATCTATCAACACAAGGACAGAATGATAATGGAAACATGTCCATCTCTATCAAAACAAGGACAGGATGACAAATGTAAACATGTCCATCTCTATCTATCAAAACAAGGACAGAATGACAAATGTAATTATGTCCATCTCTATCTATAAAACAAGGACAGAATGGCAAATGTAAACATGTCCATGTCTATCAAAACAAGGACAGGATGACAAATGTAAACATGTCCATGTCTATCTATCAAAACAAGGACAGAATGACAAATGTAAACATGTTCATCTCTATCTATCAAAACAAGGACAGAATGACAAATGTAAACATGTCCATGTCTATCAAAACAAGGACAGGATGACAAATGTAAACATGTCCATCACTGTCTATCAAAACAAAGTCAGAATGACAAATGTAAACATGTCCATCTCTATCTATCAAAACAAGGACAGGATGACAAATGTAAACATGTCCATGTCTATCAAAACAAGGACAGGATGACAAATGTAAACATGTCCATGTCTATCTATCAAAACAAGGACAGAAGGACAAATGTAAACATGTCCATCTCTATCTATCAAAACAAGGACAGGATGACAAATGTAAACATGTCCATGTCTATCAAAACAAGGACAGGATGACAAATGTAAACATGTCCATGTCTATCAAAACAAGGACAGGATGACAAATGTAAACATGTTCATCCCTTTCTATCAAAACAAAGACAGAATGACAAATGTAAACATGTCCATGTCTATCAAAACAAGGATAGGATGGCAAATGTAAACATGTCCATGTCTATCAAAACAAGGACAGGATGACAAATGTAAACATGTCCATCTCTATCTATCAAAACAAGGACAGGATGACAAATGTAAACATGTCCATGTCAATCAAAACAAGGACAGGATGGCAAATGTTAACATGTCCATGTCTATCAAAACAAGGACAGGATGACAAATGTAAACATGTCCATGTCTATCAAAACAAGGACAGAATGACAAATGTAAACATGTTCATCCCTATCTATCAAAACAAAGACAGAATGACAAATGTAAACATGTCCATGTCTATCAAAACAAGGACAGGATGGCAAATGTTAACATGTCCATCTCTATCTATCAAAACAAGGACAGAATGACAAATGTAAACATGTCCATGTCTATCAAAACAAGGACAGGATGACAAATGTAAACATGTCCATGTCTATCAAAACAAGGACAGGATGGCAAATGTTAACATGTCCATGTCTATCAAAACAAGGACAAAATGACAAATGTAAACATGTTCATCCCTATCTATCAAAACAAAGACAGAATGACAAATGTAAACATGTCGATGTCTATCAAAACAAGGACAGGATGACAAATGTAAACATGTCCATGTCTATCTATCAAAACAAGGACAGAATGACAAATGTAAACATGTCCATCTATATCTATCAAAACAAGGACAGAATGACAAATGTAAACATGTTCATCTCTATCTATCAAAACAAGGACAGAATGACAAATGTAAACATGTCCATTTCTATAAAAACAAAGAAAGAATGACAAATGTAAACATGTTCATCTCTATCTATCAAAACAAGGACAGGATGACAAATGTAAACATGTCCATGTCTATCTATCAAAACAAAGAAAGGATGGACAAATGTAAACATGTCCATCTATATCAAAACAAAGACAGGATGACAAATGTAAACATGTCCATCTCTATCTATCAAAACAAGGACAGAATGACAAATGTAAACATGTTCATCCCTATCTATCAAAACAAAGACAGAATGACAAATGTAAACATGTCCATGTCTATCAAAACAAGGACAGAATGACAAATGTAAATATGTCCATCTCTATCTATCAAAACAAGGACAGGATGACAAATGTAAACATGTCCATCTCTATCTATCAAAACAAGGACAGAATGACAAATGTAAACATGTCCATCTCTATCTATCAAAACAAGGACAGAATGACAAATGTAAACATGTCCATCTCTATCTATCAAAACAATGACAGGATGACAAATGTAAACATGTCAATGTCAATCAAAACAAGGACAGGATGGCAAATGTTAACATGTTCATGTCTATCAAAACAAGGACAGGATGACAAATGTAAACATGGCCATGTCTATCTATCAAAACAAGGACAGAAGGACAAATGTAAACATGTTCATCCCTTTCTATCAAAACAAAGACAGAATGACAAATGTAAACATGTCCATGTCTATCAAAACAAGGACAGAATGACATATGTAAACATGTCCATGTCTATCTATCAAAACAAGGACAGAATGACAAATGTAAACATGTACATCACTGTCTATCAAAACAAGGACAGAATGACAAATGTAAACATGTCCATCTCTATCAAAACAAAGACAGAATGACAAATTTAAACATGTCCATCTCTATCTATCAAAACAAGGACAGAATGGCAAATGTAAACATGTCCATCTCTATCTATCAAAACAAGGACAGGATGACAAATGTAAACATGGCCATGTCTATCTATCAAAACAAGGACAGAATGACAAATGTAAACATGGCCATGTCTATCTCTCAAAACAAGGACAGAATGACAAATGTAAACATGTTCATCTCTATCTATCAAAACAAGGACAGGATGACAAATGTAAACATGTCCATCTATATCTATCAAAACAAGGACAGAATGACAAATGTAAACATGTTCATCTCTATCTATCAAAACAAGGACAATATGACAAATGTAAACATGTCCATTTCTATAAAAACAAAGAAAGAATGACAAATGTAAACATGTCCATCTCTATCTATCAAAACAAGGACAGGATGACAAATGTAAACATGTCCATGTATATCTATTAAAACGAAGACAGGATGGAAAATGTAAACATGTCCATGTCTATCTATCAAAACAAAGAAAGGATGACAAATGTAAACATGTCCATCTATATCAAAACAAAGACAGGATGACAAATGTAAACATGTCCATCTCTATCTATCAAAACAAGGACAGGATGACAAATGTAAACATGTCTATGTCTATCAAAACAAGGACAGGATGACAAATGTAAACATGGCCATGTCTATCTATCAAAACAAGGACAGAATGACAAATGTAAACATGTTCATCCCTATCTATCAAAACAAAGACAGAATGACAAATGTAAACATGTCCATGTCTATCAAAACAAGGACAGGATGGCAAATGTAAACATGTCCATGTCTATCAAAACAAGGACAGGATGACAAATGTAAACATGTCCATCTCTATCTATCAAAACAAGGACAGGATGACAAATGTAAACATGTCCATGTCAATCAAAACAAGGACAGGATGGCAAATGTTAACATGTCCATGTCTATCAAAACAAGGACAGGATGACAAATGTAAACATGTCCATGTCTATCAAAACAAGGACAGAATGACAAATGTAAACATGTTCATCCCTATCTATCAAAACAAAGACAGAATGACAAATGTAAACATGTCCATGTCTATCAAAACAAGGACAGAATGGCAAATGTTAACATGTCCATCTCTATCTATCAAAACAAGGACAGAATGACAAATGTAAACATGTCCATGTCTATCAAAACAAGGACAGGATGACAAATGTTAACATGTCCATGTCTATCAAAACAAGGACAGGATGGCAAATGTTAACATGTCCATCTCTATCTATCAAAACAAGGACAGAATGACAAATGTAAACATGTCCATGTCTATCAAAACAAGGACAGGATGACAAATGTAAACATGTCCATGTCTATCAAAACAAGGACAGGATGGCAAATGTTAACATGTCCATGTCTATCAAAACAAGGACAGAATGACAAATGTAAACATGTTCATCCCTATCTATCAAAACAAAGACAGAATGACAAATGTAAACATGTCCATGTCTATCAAAACAAGGACAGAATGACAAATGTAAATATGTCCATCTCTATCTATCAAAACAAGGACAGGATGACAAATGTAAACATGTCCATCTCTATCTATCAAAACAAGGACAGAATGACAAATGTAAACATGTCCATCTCTATCTATCAAAACAAGGACAGAATGACAAATGTAAACATGTCCATCTCTATCTATCAAAACAATGACAGGATGACAAATGTAAACATGTCAATGTCAATCAAAACAAGGACAGGATGGCAAATGTTAACATGTTTATGTCTATCAAAACAAGGACAGGATGACAGATGTAAACATGGCCATGTCTATCTATCAAAACAAGGACAGAATGACAAATGTAAACATGTTCATCCCTTTCTATCAAAACAAAGACAGAATGACAAATGTAAACATGTCCATGTCTATCAAAACAAGGACAGAATGACATATGTAAACATGTCCATGTCTATCTATCAAAACAAGGACAGAATGACAAATGTAAACATGTACATCACTGTCTATCAAAACAAGGACAGAATGACAAATGTAAACATGTCCATCTCTATCAAAACAAAGACAGAATGACAAATTTAAACATGTCCATCTCTATCTATCAAAACAAGGACAGAATGGCAAATGTAAACATGTCCATCTCTATCTATCAAAACAAGGACAGGATGACAAATGTAAACATGGCCATGTCTATCTATCAAAACAAGGACAGAATGACAAATGTAAACATGGCCATGTCTATCTCTCAAAACAAGGACAGAATGACAAATGTAAACATGTTCATCTCTATCTATCAAAACAAAGACAGAATGACAAATGTAAACATGTCCATGCCTATCAAAACAAGGACAGGATGACAAATGTAAACATGTCCATGTCTATCAAAACAAGGACAGGATGACAAATGTAAACATGTCCATGTCTATCAAAACAAGGACAGAATGACAAATGTAAACATGTCCATCTCTATCTATCAAAACATGGACAGAATGACAAATGTAAACATGTCCATCTATATCTATCAAAACAAGGACAGGATGACAAATGTTAACATGTCCATGTCTATCAAAACAAGGACAGGATGACAAATGTAAACATGTCCATGTCTATCTATCAAAACAAGGACAGAATGACAAATGTAAACATGTTCATCTCTATCTATCAACACAAGGACAGAATGATAATGGAAACATGTCCATCTCTATCAAAACAAGGACAGGATGACAAATGTAAACATGTCCATCTCTATCTATCAAAACAAGGACAGAATGACAAATGTAATTATGTCCATCTCTATCTATAAAAACAAGGACAGGATGACAAATGTAAACATGTCCATGTCTATCAAAACAAGGACAGGATGACAAATGTAAACATGTCCATGTCTATCTATCAAAACAAGGACAGAATGACAAATGTAAACATGTTCATCTCTATCTATCAAAACAAGGACAGAATGACAAATGTAAACATGTCCATGTCTATCAAAACAAGGACAGGATGACAAATGTAAACATGTCCATCACTGTCTATCAAAACAAAGTCAGAATGACAAATGTAAACATGTCCATCTCTATCTATCAAAACAAGGACAGGATGACAAATGTAAACATGTCCATGTCTATCAAAACAAGGACAGGATGACAAATGTAAACATGTCCATGTCTATCTATCAAAACAAGGACAGAAGGACAAATGTAAACATGTCCATCTCTATCTATCAAAACAAGGACAGGATGACAAATGTAAACATGTCCATGTCTATCAAAACAAGGACAGGATGACAAATGTAAACATGTCCATGTCTATCAAAACAAGGACAGGATGACAAATGTAAACATGTCCATGTCTATCTATCAAAACAAGGACAGAATGACAAATGTAAACATGGCCATGTCTATCTATCAAAACAAGGACAGGATGACAAATGTAAACATGTCCATGTCTATCTATCAAAACAAGGACAGAATGACAAATGTAAACATGGCCATGTCTATCTATCAAAACAAGGACAGTATGACAAATGTAAACATGTCCATCTCTATCTATCAAAACAAGGACAGGATGACAAATGTAAACATGGCCATGTCTATCTATCTAAACAAGGACAGGATGACAAATGTAAACATGTCCATCTCTATCTATCAAAACAAGGACAGGATGACAAATGTAAACATGTCCATGTCTATCAAAACAAGGACAGGATGACAAATGTAAACATGTCCATGTCTATCTATCAAAACAAGGACAGAATGACAAATGTAAACATGGCCATGTCTATCTATCAAAACAAGGACAGGATGACAAATGTAAACATGTCCATGTCTATCTATCAAAACAAGGACAGAATGACAAATGTAAACATGGCCATGTCTATCTATCAAAACAAGGACAGTATGACAAATGTAAACATGTCCATCTCTATCTATCAAAACAAGGACAGGATGACAAATGTAAACATGGCCATGTCTATCTATCAAAACAAGGACAGAATGACAAATGTAAACATGGCCATGTCTATCTATCAAAACAAGGACAGAATGACAAATGTAAACATGTCCATCTCTATCTATCAAAACAAGGACAGGATGACAAATGTAAACATGGCCATGTCTATCTATCAAAACAAGGACAGGATGACAAATGTAAACATGTCCATCTCTATCTATCAAAACAAGGACAGAATGACAAATGTAAACATGTCCATCTCTATCAAAACAAGGACAGAATGACAAATGTAAACATGGCCATGTCTATCTATCAAAACAAGGACAGAATGACAAATGTAAACATGTCCATCTCTATCTATCAAAACAAGGACAGAATGACAAATGTAAACATGTCCATCTCTATCTATCAAAACAAGGACAGGATGACAAATGTAAACATGGCCATGTCTATCTATCAAAACAAGGACAGAATGACAAATGTAAACATGTCCATCTCTATCTATCAAAACAAGGACAGAATGACAAATGTAAACATGTCCATCTCTATCTATCAAAACAAGGACAGAATGACAAATGTAAACATGGCCATGTCTATCTATCAAAACAAGGACAGAATGACAAATGTAAACATGTCCATCTCTATCTATCAAAACAAGGACAGAATGACAAATGTAAACATGTCCATCTCTATCTATCAAAACAAGGACAGGATGACAAATGTAAACATGGCCATGTCTATCTATCAAAACAAGGACAGGATGACAAATGTAAACATGTCCATCTCTATCTATCAAAAATGCTGAAGGACAGAATGACAAATGTAAACATGTCCATCTCTATCTATCAAAACAAGGACAGGATGACAAATGTAAACATGGCCATGTCTATCTATCAAAACAAGGACAGAATGACAAATGTAAACATGTCCATCTCTATCTATCAAAACAAGGACAGAATGACAAATGTAAACATGTCCATGTCTATCTATCAAAACAAGGACAGAATGACAAATGTTAACATGTCCATCTCTATCTATCAAAACAAGGACAGAATGACAAATGTTAACTCATCCATCTCTATCTAAAACATGTCCATCTCTATCTATCAAAACAAGGACAGTATGACAAATGTAAACACATCCATCTCTATCTATCAAAACAAGGACAGGATGACAAATGTAAACACATCCATCTCTATCTATCAAAACAAGGACAGGTCCAGAGTTTTCATTGAACTATACAAAGTTAGCATAAAAATCTCAACAGTCCAGTTAGAAAAAGACCTAGGTTTTTCAGTGGACGACCAGGTCAAATTCAGTCAATATATCCACAATGTTATACATCAGCAAACAAGAATGTAGGCATCATATTTAGAACTTTTATATACATCAATAAGGATATGTTTTTGATGCTCTATAAATCACTTGTAAGACCTCACCTAGAGTACTCATCATCAGTTTGGACACCAATATACAAAAAGGACAAAGAACTATAAATGTGCAACGTATGGCTACCAAATTGATCCCCAATCTTAAAAACTTACCTTATACAGAAAGGTTAAAATCGCTGGGACTCGATCCCAACTTTAGAATACCACAGACTGAGACTTGATATGGTCGAGGTGTTTATAATATTCAAATCTATTGAAACAGTAATATTTTTAAATGTAGCCATACCAAACAAACAAGGGGTAACAAAATGAAGTTATTTAAAAATTGATATAAGACAAATTTAAGGGGCTCCAGTTTTTCAAACAGGGTTATTGACACCTGTAACAGCCTTCCAAACTCTGTAATTGATGCATCTAGTTTAAATGCCTTAAAAATCGTCTAAATAAACATTGGATAAATGAAGCCTATAAAAAGGTCACCAAGTTGCTACACTATAGATGCGCAACTGGAGACACAAGTTAATAGTCAATATTATTGAGACATGCCTTTAGAAGATTAAATCTTACTGTGGAGCTAAAGACAGTAAGACAATAACACAGTATGAGTAAGTAAGATAGTAAGTAAAAAGCTGGGACTGGTGGAACTATTATTCTCCATCCCTACAATTAGGTGTAAATAAGGAACAGCTTTTTCTGAAACATATCAGGTTTTACTCCTTAAGGCAAGCTAATAAGATTATAGACCAAAGAATTAAAAATAATTTCAATAGCATAACTAGAATTGCAATTGTGGAAAGCACAATGACTAAAGTCTTTTACCATCCCAACATTTAAATACCCCCTTTTCTCACCACAAAATTAGTTGGATGATTATTATGTTGTAAAAACCACATCAGGAATTTTTCAGTTATTTGCTAGTTTTATTAGTCACTTAGTAATATTTAAAGAATAGTTCCTGTATGTGTTCATGTGAGAGTGTGTAATTTTATCTGCCTTATACTGGTTGTATAAAAAGAGATTTTGTTGTGGTCATAGCTCACTGAGTCAGTACACTGCAAACGAGCATATCATGCCCTGATGTTGTTGTTGTAATGTTGTCCAACATCACATCAACAATTTTTCAGCTAACTACAAGGAGAGCAAGGTTATTAGTCTTTATGGATTTATCTAAGAACAAGTTCATGTATGCATGTGATGTGCGTTTGTGTAGTATGGTCTGCCATGTGCACGCTGGGTGACTTTTTGATAAGGTGCTAGCTCAATGAGTCAGTATGCAATAGACAAGCAAACTTGGTGGGACTCATGCATTTATATGATGTTTCAAACTTTCCAGATCTTTTGGTTCATGACAAGAAGATGTTTAAAGGATTTTCTATTAAAGCTCACTGTGACCTTGAATATCATATAATTACAAATGCACACGATGTCTGATTTTATTGCATTTTGATTAATCAATGCATTCTGTATGACATCATTTTTGAAGATCAATGGTAGGTCACAACACATTGTAATTCTGAGACTAAAATATTAATGTTAATGGGCTTCACAAACATACTATATAATGCCAAAACATATCAGACCCATTATTGTTTCATTTCTGATTTTGACCTGAAAGCAACCAAGTAACTAATTTTGTAAGAGACAATGTATGGAGTTTTAGAGGGACAAGATGTAGTTTATAGGGGACATTGTATGAAGATTGTAAGGGACAAGATGGAGTTTATAAGGGACATTGTATGGAGTTTGTGAGGGACAAGATGGTGTTAGTGAGGGACATTGTATGGAGTTTGTGAGGGACAAAATGGAGTTTGTGAGGGACAATGTATGGAGCTTTTGAGGGACAAAATGCACATGAAAAGGTAAAATCCTACTGACCATATCAATTACAGTCTCTATGTACATGAAAAAGTTACATGTCCTGGATCATACAGTATTTATTTTTAATCTCAATTATTTCTTTTATAATGTCTTCTATAGATTTTCTAGCATCAGGATCTGTGTTCCAACATTTCTTTATCATGTTTTCTAGTTCTGGCCATGGTTTGTATCTATCAAATTTAGGTCTGGTTCCATCTTTAACATGGGAAGCTAGACTGTGATACTGCTGCATTTGGCTGTACTCTGATCCGCTATATGCTCGTTTCCCATACCAGATTTCCCATAGCATTATAGCTAGACTATAGATATCAGCTGCCTGAGTATAAAGTTTACCATGTAATACCTCTGGAGCCATGTGTGTTGGAGTTCCTATTATAGAGCCAGTCATCATATCTACTTGTTTGGAAAATCCTACATCAGCTATTTTTGCCACTCCGTTTTTCATCTGAAATTAAAAATTAGTTTTTTAATTGATTATTATTTCGTGAATATTTGTTATTTATCACCTTGAATAAAAAAAACAAGAAGTCATCCAACTTTGTTCTGTATTGACTCCATAATGACAGCTACATGTCATCTACAATTGATATCATAGTGACCCTTCATGTTATCTACAACTACAACCACACTGAATCCCTATATGTCATTCATACTGTCACCAGTGATAGTTACATGTGATCTTCAACTGACACCATAGTAATACTTTAATGTCAATGTAAACAAAATACTAAAACTAGAAATGTAAAATACATCACTAAAACCAGAAATGTAAAACACATCACTAAAACCAGAAATGTCAAACACATCACTAAAACCAGAAATGTAAAATACATCACTAAAACCAGAAATAAAATACACATCACTTAAACCAGAAATGTAAAACACATCACTAAAACAAGAAATGTAAAACACATCACTAAAACCAGAAATGTAAAACACATCACTAAAACAAGAAATGTAAAACACATCAATAAAACCTAAAATGCGAAACACATCACAAAAACCAGAAATGTAAAATACATCACTAAAACCAGAAATGTAAAACACATAACTATAACCAGAAAAATAAAACACATCACTTAAACCAGAAATGTAAAGCACATCACTAAAACCAGAAATGTAAAACACATCAATAAAACCAAAACTATAATACACATCAATAAAACCAGAAATATAAAACACATCACTAAAACCAGAAATGTAAAACACATCACCAAAACCAGAAATGTAAAACACATCACTAAAACAAGAAATGTAAAACACATCACTAAAACAAGAAATGTAAAATACATCACCAAAACCAGAAATGTAAAACACATCACTAAAACTAGAAATGTAAAATACATCACTAAAACCAGAAATGTAAAATCACTAAAACCAGAAATGTAAATACATCACCAAACCAGAAATGTAAAACACATCACTTAAACTAGAAATGTAAAATACATCACCAAAACCAGAAATGAAAAATACATCACTAAAACTAGAAATGTAAAATACATCACTAAAACCAGAAATGTAAAACACATAACCAAAACCAGAAATGTAAAATACATCACCAAAACCAGAAATGTAAAACACATCACTTAAACCAGAAATGTAAAATACATCACTAAAACCAGAAATGTAAAATACATCACCAAAACCAGAAATGTAAAACACATCACCAAAACCAGAAATGTAAAACACATCACTAAAACTAGAAATGTAAAATACATCACCAAAACCAGAAATGTAAAACACATCACTAAAACTAGAAATGTAAAATACATCACTAAAACCAGAAATGTAAAACACATCACTAAAACTAGAAATGTAAAATACATCACCAAAACCAGAAATGTAAAACACATCACTAAAACTAGAAATGTAAAATACATCACCAAAACCAGAAATGTAAAACACATCACTAAAACCAGAAATGTAAAATACATCACCAAAACCAGAAATGTAAACAAAATACTCAAACCAGAAATGTAAAACACATCACTATAACCAGAAAAATAAAACACATCACTAAAACCAGAAATGTAAAACACATCACTAAAACCTAAAATGTTAAATACATCACTAAAACCAGAAATGTAAAACACATAACTAAAACCAGAAAAATAAAACACATCACTAAAACCAGAAATGTAAAACACATCACTAAAACCAGAAATGTAAAATACATCACCAAAACCAGAAATGTAAAACACATAACTAAAACCAGAAAAATAAAACACATCACTAAAACCAGAAATGTAAAATACATCACTAAAACCAGAAATGTAAAATACATCACCAAAACCAGAAATGTAAAACACATAACTAAAACCAGAAAAATAAAACACATCACTAAAACCAGAAATGTAAAATACATCACTAAAACCAGAAATGTAAAACACATCATTAAAACAAGAAATGTAACATACATCACTAAATCCAGAAATACAAAATACATTTCTAAAATTAGAAAACCAGAAATGTAAAACACATCACTAAATCCAGAAATGAAAAACCCACTACAAAAAAAAAAACAAAACAAAAAAAAAAAACAAAAAACAAAAAACAAAACAAAACAAAACAAGAGGCCCATGGGCCTTAACGCTCACCTGAAGATATGTCCAATATTGTTTGTCAAGTGCAATAGACGATATATTGAGTACAGAAACTTGAAAAGTTTTCTCAAGTTAAGAACTCCCATAAAACTTTATCAGAAATATATCCACTAATCATTTCATTTATAAGTAGCTTATATAATATGCACAAAGTAACTGTAGTGCAATGAATAATTTCCAAATCATTAATAAATTTCGGTATACTTATGCAGCTATGTCCTTGACCTTTGAACATATATGACCTCGAACCATATATGATTGTCATGTCAATACCTACAATATTCTAATATATATGCCTATGCATGAAATTAATAGCTTTCAAGATAATTAATAATTTTAGTATTCCTATGTTGATATGACCTTGACCTTTGAACATATAACCTTGAACCATATATCAAAATGATCGCCATGTTAATACCTACAATATTCTAATATACATGCCTATACAAAACGTTTATAGTTTTCAAGATAATTTGGGACTAGACTGAACAGTAAATATTGACTACCGCGAAACTCGAAATTATCTGCTCCGACCTTGGCCCATGGCCTAGATGGAATATCATGAGGCGTCATTGTCTCTTTAACGTTCGACTTTTGATACTTGTTACAAACGCTACAACTCGATACAAGTTGTTCTATGTCTGCATTGATATTTGGCCAAAATAGTATTTTGCGTGCTCGGCATTTTGTTTTAACAATGCCAAGATGAGATTCGTGTAACTGTGATAGTATCTCTTTGCGTATACTTAATGGTATGACAATACGATAATTTTTGTATATTAAACCATTTATGACTGTTAGCTCGTCTCGATATGGCCAATATTCGTGAATCTCTGGTTGAACATCATGACATTCATTCAGCCATCAACCTATCACAACATGTGTTAATTCCTGTAAAGGCACATCTGTCAACGTTTCAGACCTTATCTGTGCTAGTTTCTGTGGAGTGACCGATAATTGTGCTTCCACTATATTTACATCCACCTCTTTGTCAACTAATGATTCTGAACATTCATTCAAGTTCGCCCCCCTGAGTGCATCCGAAATGTACATGTGTTTGCCCAGAACATACACAAGTTTTAGTTTATATCGCTGCAATCGGAGAAGCATTCTTTGCAGTCTCAGTGTAGCCAAATGTATTGGCTTCGAATAAATCGTGACCAACGGTTTGTGATCCATTTCTATAATAACCGAATGTTGACAATAAATATAATGATGGAATTTCTCACATCCATAAACTATTGCGGGCATCTCGCGTTCGATTTGTGCATACCGCATTTGCGTATCCGTGAGTGCACGTGACCCATACGCAACTGGATGTCCGTCTTGCATTAACAACGCCCCTAATCCGCGACAACTTGCGTCTACAGAAATAGTTACTGGTTAACTAACATCATAAAATTTGAGTACAGGTGTGGTGGATACTAATCGTTTCAACTCACTGAAACTATCTTGTTGCTGTTTATCCCAGTGCCAATCAACATCATTTTGAGTCAACATACACAAAGGTGCTGAAATATCCGATAGATTTGGCAGGAATTTTGCCAAATACTGTACGATTCCTAAAAAATCGTTTGACTCCAGCAACATTAACCGGTGACGGCATATCTTAAATTGCTCTAACTTACTCAGGATCGACCTTATTAGTCCATTACTACCGATAATATGCCCTACATATTTAACCTCGGAAACTCGTATCTGAAACTTTTGCTTGTAAAGTTTAAAATTACACGTGTGGCATCTTTCTAGCATTGCAGGTACACGCGCGTCGTGCATTTTAGCGGTTTCGCCCCATACTTATATGTCTTCAACTACAGTTTCCACACCAGGTAAATCTGCAAACATCTCATGAACATGTTTACTGAAAACTTCCGGTGCCGAATTTATACCAAACGGTAATCTTAAGTAACGGTAGCGTCCAAATGGCGTGTTAAATGTCAGTAGCTTCGAACTCGACATGTCTAATGGTATCTGCCAAAACCCATGAGTGGCATCAAATCGTGAGAAAAACCTTAGCGTTCGGCAAGCGTTCAACGATTTCTTCAATAGTTTCCATGTGATAATGTTCGCATTTGATCGCCTGATTGAGTTCTTTCGGATCTATACAAATACGCGTCTTTCTTGGTTTGCGCACAACAACCATACTATTTACCCAATCAGTTGGACCATCTTGCTTGGCAATTACTCCAAGACCCTCCATGAGATCTAGTTCCTTATGTACGTGTACCCGAAGCGCCGCTGGTATTTTACGTGGCGGATTCACAACTGCTTTAATATTCTAATCAACCGTAATGTGATGAGAAGTTTCGATCTTCCCCAGCCTGCGTATTCGTACAACATACTTTCTCTGGTTAGTATTGATGGTACATTATCATTCTCAATCACGTGTACATGTTCAATTGCTTTTATTTCGGTACAATAATGGTGACCTAGAATGGGTTGGGATTTTACATTAACAATGAAGAATGACAAAGAGTCTAAACAATCTCTGTATAAACAATCGGCTTGGATAGTACCTAGTGGTGTGATTTTAGTACCCCCATATGAAACCAATTTCACATTTGTTTCATGCAACATTTTCTTATTAAAACCAAGTTTATAGAATTGTTTCAATGGAATAATGTTTGCTTGAGCACCAGTGTCTAATTTAAAATTTAACTGTTTTTCATTAATTGTCAAACTCTCTGTCCAATCTGTATCTGTTTCAACACTATTAATGTCCAATATTCTAATGAAAAATTCCTCATCACTTAATTCTACACTTCCGGTATCCACTGTGTTACCTGATCGTTTACTTGCACAGAATTTCACAAAGTGGTTCTTATTATGACAACCATGACATTTTTTTCCATACGCTGGACATTTAAATTTGTCATGAATATGTCCACAGTTTTTACATTTTGGTTTATGTGAATTACCAGTATTGTTCGTTTGTGGTGTGCTACTTGTTATTTTATCCTGTCTGCCACGAGGTCGAAATTTCCTACCTTGCTTTGTTGACTTGTCGATAGAGGCTACTACCTGTTCTTCCGTTTTGAGAGATTTCAATTGTTGTGAGCTAATCTCGTTTGCCCTACAAATGTCAATAGCCTTGGTTAACGTCAGCTCGGACTCGTGCAATAATCTTGCCCTGCAATGTTCATTATGAATCCCACACACAATGCGGTCTCGTATTAAAGAGTCTTTCAGATCTCCAAACTCGCACTGCTGAGCTTTATTTTTAACGTCCGTGACGTACGAATCAGTAGGCTCGTGTACCCCTTGGTTGCGGGTAAAAAACATATGGCGAATATATGTCAAATTTTTTCTTGTAAAAAAATCCTTGAAACAATTTATGAGCACATCTAATTTATTAACATCATCTTCTGGAATGTTAAATGTGTTGTATATTCCCCTGGCTTCAGCTCCTGCAACGTGCAGAAATGTTGCTACCTGCACCTTCCCCGCTTTCTCTGCGAGTCCTGTCGCGGTCAGGTATAATTTGAAACCCTGTAGCCATTCTTTGTAGTTTTCTGCGATATTGCCCTCAAAACTCAATTCTGCAGGCTGTTTCAACTGATTCATGATTACAGTTTTGTGTCAGGCTTTAATTCTGGTGTCGATGCTTTTGGATTTCTTCTGACACCATGTTATGTATTGACTACAACAAAATGGTTGTCTCATCTAAATCCTTTATTGCGCATGTCTAATTACATAACATGATATAATACAAAACGAAATCTGGACAGGATCTGGATACATGACACCTATACAAAAAGTTAATAGTTTTCAAGATAATTAGCAATTTAAGTCTTCTTTTGCAGCTTTGACCTTGACCTTTCAACATATGACCTTGTACCATATATCAAAATGATTGTCAAGTCAATACCTACAATATTCTAAATACATGACTATGCAAAAAGTTAATAGTTTTCAAGATAACTAGCAATTTAAGTCTTCTTCTGCACCTGTGACCTTGACCTTTCAACATATGACCTTGAACCATGTATCAAAATGATTCTCATTCAATACCTACACTATTCTAATATACATGACTATGCAAAAAGTTAATAGTTTTCAAGATAATTAGCAATTTAAGTCTTCTTCTGCACCTGTGACCTTGACCTTTCAACATATGACCTTGAACCATATATCAAAATGATTCTCATTCAATACCTACAATATTCTAATATACATGCCTATACAAAAAGTTAATAGTTTTCAAGATAATTAGCAATTTAAGTCTTCTTTTGCAGCTTTGACCTTGACCTTTCAACATATGACCTGGAACCATATATCAAAATGATAGTTGTCACAATATCTACAATATTCTATTTTACGTGCCTATACAAAAAGTTAATAGTTTTCAAGATAATTAGCAATTTAAGTCTTCTTCTGCAGCTGTGACCTTGACCTTTCAACATATGACCTTGAACTATATATTAAAATGATTGTCATGTCAATACCTACAATATTCTGATATACATGCCTATACAAAAAGTTGATAGTTTTCAAGATATAGTTACAAATATATAATTTTTTTGCAATTTCCTCACTCAGTGCTGTACAATTTCCCCATTTTGAGCCCCATAGCTACCATTTGTGCAAATCTGAAAATAGATGACCTAAGGATGTTATAAATGAAATAACTAAGGTATCTCTTGTAGATTCAGAGGAGAAGATTTTTAAAGTTTTTCACTATTTCCCCCTTAATGGGGCCCCAAGGGGACATAACTCCTTCATTTTGTGCAAATCTGAAAGGGCTTCACCTAGGCATGATAATTATCAAGTTTCATTAAATTTGGCCAAGCGGTTTTGGAGGAGAGGATTAAAATGTAAAAAGTTTACGCACGATGCACAACACACGAGGCATGATGCACCACGGACGACAGACAAAGATGGATAGCAATAGCTCAGGTGAGCTAAAAAAAAAAAAAAAATACTCACCAACACATTAGATAGCTTTAAGTCCCTGTGGATATATCCTTTATTGTGGATGTACTCCAACCCAGAGCAAATATCAAGTGTAACCTTACAATAAAGCCGCAGAGGAATGATGATATCTTTTGAGTCCAGTTTATAACAGCTACAAGATTTAACGTTGTTATCTTTGCTAGCAATGACTTGGTTTTCTAGGGTGTCTTCACAAAGTTCCATTATTATTTGGAGATATTTTCGCTTCAATCCATTCTTTACTGATCCCCTTGTGCTTTCTCTGAATGATACTCCAAACAAGTCAACTATGTTCTTATGTTGGAATTTCCTGTAATGATTATTTATATCATTAAGCATGCAAAATATGCATATAAATTTTATCCCATTGATAATTTTCTCTAAAAAGGGCAAAAACTCTGGCATTGTCAAACCACAGATATTCGAATTTGAACTTGGGTCATGTTTTATTAGTTTAAATCAGTGATCCTAACTTAATTTAAATCAGTTGAATATGACAAAAACTTTTTGCTTGAAAACAAATATCATTTATGATAGACTACTTTACATTACAGAGAATGTAGTACTAATATTCAGGGTTAACTCGAAAGGGACATTCCTTATATTCTAAAGGTTTATCTAGAAAACCACCAACCATTAGCAAGCAAACAAAACACTTTATTAACTCAGATCTGTTCTAATTAGATTCTTATTTCAGCAATAATAGAGAAAATGATCTTAAAGGTTTTTCAACAACCTAGTCATTAGGACTTCTCAGATATACTTAAAAAGATGTAGAGTGATAAAACAAAATAACCCGGTCATAGATGTGGCAGTGTAACCAAGCACATGAAACATTAACAAGGAGAACAAATTGAAGTTTCTGGTTAGTTACAAGTTATAATTTTCTATTAAAAAATTTTTATAAAATAAAACAAGAGGCCCATGGGCCTTAATGCTCACCTGAGGAAATGTCCAAAAACTTGCAAAGAACTTACAAAAACTTAACAAAATTTCCAAGTTTGGAAATCCTGCAATAATTAATTGAAATATTTAGTCATGTTTCATTTATAAATAGCTCATATGCATGATTTAACTATAGTACAATGAGTATTTTCTAAATCATACAGCCATGATCTTGACCTTTGAACATATGAATTTGAACCTTATATCAAAATGGTTGTAATCTCAATACCTACAATATTCTATTATACATGCTTGTACAAACAGTTAATGGTTTTCAAGATAATTCACAATTTCAGTACACTTATGCAGCTTTGACTTTGACCTTTGAACATATGAATTTGAACCTTATATCAAAATGGTTGTAATCTCAATACCTACAATATTCTATTATACATGCTTGTACAAACAGTTAATGGTTTTCAAGATAATTCACAATTTCAGTAGACTTATGCAGCTATGACCTTGACCTTTCAACATATGACCTTGAAACATATATCAAAATGATTGTCATATCAATACCTACAATATTCTAATATACATGCCTATACAAAAAGTTTATAGTTTTCAAGCTAATGCACAATTTTAGCATTTATAAGCCAAAAATAACATTTCAGGGGCAACAACAAGGTCATGACCTTGATTTGTGACCTTGACCCTATTTTAAAGGTCATTTCAAGAAAAAGTCAAAACTGAAAACTCCATGTCATTATCTGTTCAAATAGTCAAATTATAACAATTTAAAGCCATTTTATGAAATTTTTTAAATTAAACGCAAAAACGTGTAACCTACTTTTCGACCAAATTTCATGAAATGAACAAACTATAGGCTTTAGACCCCAATAGAAGCCAAATATCACATCAGATTTTTTTCTCCCGTCATCAGTTTCGATGATTTTTTTAAGATTTTTGGACCCCTAGGTCACCTTGACCTAGTTCTGGTAGCCATGGCAACGCCATGAACAAATCTGAATTGCACAGGCCCATATATGCTTCTGACCAAGTGTCATTGAAGTCTGTCCAGCAGTTTTGGAGGAGAAGTTGAAATATGGTGTTAATGATGCATGCATGCATACATACACACATGCATGCATAAATGCACGCACATACACACCTTTCGGTCAGGTGAGCTAAAAACTATCAGTGTGCATTCAATTCAACAAAACCCTTGATGACAGAGTAGTTATAAACACAGACCAACATATTACAGCCATGCTCCAGGCTTAATTTCAAATTCTGATCAGACAGATCCTCAAAAAACTGCACCAATGACAAGAGAACTTGCTGAACTTTCCCACAACAGTTGTGGGAAAGTTCAGCAAGATCTCTTGTCAATGATGCAGTTTTTTTTAATTTTTGATGCTGTAGTTTCCCCTACCATTCAAAAAATCTTATTATCAGTGAACAAATTTTGACTACATTACGTGAAAAACAATTCCACCATATTACTTAAAGATAAACAAACAAATAAGGATTCTCAGCCAGTAGACAGTAATCTACACTTATTGTCACTAATGTACAAATCTCCCATCACCATGAGCATTGATTTTTTCACTAAGTTATTTTTTTAGTTTTTTAAAAATAGTTTTGGACAATTACTCTAGAATGATAAAAAGAAAATGTCATAACTCTGGCATAGGAAAATTGGCAAACCAACATATAGAACTTAATGATATGCAACTCATATCACCGTTAATACTGTCTATCACTTTACACTCCTGATAAATAATTCTAGAGAATTACAAAATTTTCAAACCATTTCAGTTAAAATATTTGCACCAAGTTTCATTAAATTGAGATTCAAAATTTGAAGTATAATTGACAAAAAGACAGATGAACAGATGATAATAAGGTAGGATAGATTAATGAAACTTTAATTCATCACCCTCCTTTCAAAAGGCAGGGGATAATTTTCAATTGAATAAAGGGGGGGGGGGGGTGAAGAAAGGTTCTATCTATGACTTGAGGAAAAGTGAGCAGGTAGGGGATTAAGTTTTTTGACATTCATAAGTTTCTGAAATCAAGAGTTGTGGATTTAAACCTCACAAAAAGACTTTGTTTCTGCTTCTGCCCATGTAATGAAGTATTTTGACCCGGGTTGAAAAGTGACCTGGGGGGCTCATTTTTCAGGGTTGAAAATTGAGACCAGCTGTGTTGAATTACGACCCTACCCCATTGAAAACTGAACCGGATCGTGGAATTTTGGTCAGTAGACCGGGTCTAAATTCAACAGGTTAAAACAGATAATACTAATTAATTTTTATATTTGTATATATATATATATATATTGTACATGTGCAATAATATTTTGGCTGCATTGTATGATTGTTTTAGATTTCATGGCTAATTGAACTTGTCTATCATTCAAAATTCCTTATACTTTGTACTTTCTTGTCTTGTCGGGCATATTTTCATTGTATGGTGTATTACACCGTGCTCCTGTTGCAAAGTACATGTTTTAGCTGCAAATCCTTTTTTTCCATTTAGTCAGTCTACAATTGACCACCAATTTTCTGTATTATTAATCATCTCCTCTATGACTTTTGACCAAGAATTCTGAAGTCTTAAATATGTTGACTGCCAGGGCTGGTGTATTCAAAATTATTATTAAGTTTTTCAGGACAGATTTTAGTATGAGAAAATTTGTTGCTAGCAGAAGGTCGGTGGTTATTCTTCTGGCACTCCGGTTTTCTCCACCATTCCTGAACTAACTGCCTCGATGTAAATAAAAGAATCTTGACTGGGACATTAAACTCTAATATATAGTGTTCCTAGAAATTACTGAGTAATTCTGATGAAAACCAAATTTCTAAAACTATTCATTAATCACAATGAATACACCAAAAAAGTACTATTTTGTTAGTCCACTATTTCCAAAATACCAATGTGTTCGAAATATTATCATAAAATATCCTCAATAATTTCTGGGAATAATGTAAGTAAATTTGATTTTTTTCTCAAAAGTGAAAATTGAAAAAGTAACAAAAAGCTTTCTCCACTCATTTTTTTTAATTGGAGATCCATTGTCACAGTGATTTACAAAATTTATCTAACATGGATTCTAAAGATGATTAAGGTATATTTCAAACTAACGACAGAGGAATGATGACTAAAAGTGGTGGAGTTAAATCAACCAGCAGAAGTAATAATTCAAATACAAGACAACACTTGAATACCTGAGACCAATACATAAACAACACGATACAAGCTGTGCGCGTATGCTACAGAATTAATGAACGGTGTGGTTAAACATGTTTATGTTAACGTTACTGTACAAGAAGAGATCTCGGGAAATGAATATTTAAACACTGTCCTCTGTATTAAACAATATCCCTCTGTACAATTAAAATGCATCTAGTGCTCATGGTAAAATTAAAATTACATATTTTATTAAAAGAAACGATACCCACTTTGAGATGGTGAGGTTCAGTTGCTATTGAATTTTCATCTACTAACCAAACAATAACTTTAACATACTCAAAATTTTGAAATAAACAACTTTCAGTAAACAGGTGTGAAAAATAGCATAAAGATTTAGAGAAAATAGGACCATTGTAAAATACTTTGATATTCCCAAACAAATATTGACAAACAAGAGACAATTGCATTTTACAATCAGATAATTGTATAATTGCCAAATGCATACAGTTGCATGAAAGCCTAATGGACTCGGTTTGAAAAAAATTTGCTTAATAATGCGTAACTTCTCTCGTGATAACGTGTATCATCTTATGTAATAACATGTGACTTTTGTGAATTAACGTGTAACTTTTGCGAAATATCACACAACAATTGTGTCATAACGTGTAACTATATAAAGGTAACTTCTTTTTTTTATCAGTTCTTTGTGTTGTCCTTTATTGACATGTTTAAAATTAAAAATGAGATTGTGTGTTTGTGCTATCTAGTTGATAATATATTTGCATCTACATCTGAAAAAGTGCTCTCTAACAGTCGACATAAAAGATCTGAAAAGTTGACATCCATTTTTAAGGAGTCGTCACAATCATCTAACAAGTCAACAAAATCATTGTCGAGTCAACATTATTATTTGACAAGTAAACATAAAATTTGACAAGGCGCTAAACATTTGACAAGTCGACATAAAAATCTAACAAGTGATAGCATAAATATACTGTCACTCTGGCATATAAAAAACACTCAACCCATGCCGATCGCTCAGTATCAGCCGTTGCTGTCAGATACACTTTGTACTTTTGTTATGATTTACCGATTTCTGTCTTGTTTTATTCTGGATTAGAAACTTATAAACACACACACACACACACACACACACACACACACACACACACACACACACACACATATATAAATGGAGGAGGGTCAATATTCAACAGGGTCAATTTTCAACGAAATGAGGTCATAATTTTTCAAGAAAAAAAATTATCAACCTTGGTCTCAATTTTAATGTTGAAAAAGCACCCCAGTTTAATATTCAACGTTGAAAAATGAACCCTGGGTCAATTTTCAACCCGGGTCAAAATACTTCATTACACCCACATTGGAGCTGTAAATTCCTTTTGATTAAGGAGAAAAAGTATTTATAAATTTTAACTCTATAAAGGTATAATATATAATCATATGTCTTACAACAAGTTTTTAACTTCTGTTAGCTGTGAATACATCTGTTCATCTTCCAAAGGTTGTCTCATTTCCTTTAAAGCTGCCTTCTCCCACTTATCTTTAATCAGGACTTCTGACAAATAAACTGATGAATAACAACCTGAATCTATCTCCTCTCCTTTGTGGACATTCTTCTTCTCAATCTTTTGTTTGTCAAAATATTCCATTTGCACAAATAGGAACTGACCTTGAATTATTTTACATGATCTTTCTAATGGTTGATAAACCCCTCGGATTTTCTCAGATTCACGAATGTCATTTGTTATATGTGTAATGAGCTGTGTATCTACTTGTATTTGTTGTGGTATTTCCTTTTCACATAAATATTCAAGAAGATCTTTGAAATTGGATAAGTATGACTTTTCTAGGGAATCAAATATGGCATCTGCAGTGAATTTTGACAAAACTTCATCAACCCAGTCATTCAAATGGTCAATTTTGTTTTCCCTATATCTAGCAACTCTTTTTTTATCTAAGACTGCATCTCGTATTGCAACACCAATGCCAACAGGAAGTGCAATAATACTTGCTGCCACAACTAATGGCAAAAACAATGGAGAGAATACAGCCATGGCTATTTTTTCTTGCCTAGTGAACAAAGAGTCCCGGTTCCATATTGATGTGTTTTCTTTTGTTTCAACTTCTGGTAAAATGTCAAATGGTTGTCCAGCACCAAGAATTACATTGTCAATTCTATCACACTGCTCTTGTAATAACTTGCACTTGTCTTTAAAGGATTCAGCTAGCATGCTAGAAAGATTTGCAATCTGGCTTTTTTCACACCAACAATGTATTTCCTTTTCAATTAAACTTTGAATCAACTTAAAACCTTTATATTTAATTACTTCCATGTCTGCTCCATCTGGAAGTTGATCTTTTGGTGGCCATTTTATCATTTTGTCTCTTGTGATTGGGTTCATTAGATGTTCATTTAAAGATTTAGATAGATCTTTGCACCTGTTGTTTGCTTCACTTGTAATCTCATTCTTTACCTAGTAAGAAAAAAGTGATATTTCTTTATTTATTTTCATAAAATTACAATCTCAGTCACTATGAGTTACCTTAGTGACAAATTTATCTATTTTTTAAGTCAAACAGTTGTTCTGGGTATAATTTTCAGTCTTTTAAAAAAAAGTGCTTGGAATTTTAAGAGACCAAAAAAGTATAACAATTACATACAAATTTTACTGATGTGGACAAAATTCAATTAAATTTCATACTGAGCTAATTTCTTGTACTGTGAAAATGTTTAGTTAAAATTCAGCTGAGAGTGAACACATTTGAGGCTGTATGCTTTCAGCAAATTTTTTAAGAAAGCATACATCTGGGGTACTCTTGCAGCATATGTGCTGGTCATTAACTATTGAACATCTAAACAATACAAATCAGTTGCAAAACTTTTTTAAGCCAATTTCTATAGTGAAAAGCCATGATTGAGGAAAGTCAAAAAAGGCAGAGCCATTACTCTGACAATGCAGGGGCATTTACAATGTCATGTAGCCCAGCAATTAGTGTACAGAAGACAATATTTCATTAAGTTTGTCCTCTCAGAGCCACAAATAAAATTGCATTCTTAAAATTAAAGGCATAGTGACAATATCTTAATATCAAAGGTCAAGCAAGTGACAATATCTTAATATCAAACGCCAAGCTAGTGTTAATATCAGAAATATCATAGGTCAAGCTTATTAGTGACAATATCTAAATATCAAAGATCAACCTAGTGACAAAATCTTAATAACAAAGGTCAAGCTAGTGAAAATATCTTAATATATATCAAAGATCAAGCTAGTGAAAATATCTTACTGGTAACAATATCTGAATATCAAAGATCAAGCTAGTGACAGAATCTGAATATCAAAGATCAAGCTAGTGACAATATCTTACTAGTAACAATATCTTTATATCAAAGATCAAGCTAGTGACAATATCTCAATATCAAAGATCAAGCTAGTGACAATATCTTAATAACAAAGGTCAAGCTGTGACAATATCTGAATATCAAAGATCAAGCTAGTGACAATATCTTAATATCAAAGATCAAGCTAGTGACAATATCTTAATAACAAAGGTCAAGCTTAATGACAATATCTTAATAACAAAGGTCAAGCTAGTGAAAATATCTTAATATATATCAAAGATCAAGCTAGTAAAAATATCTTACTAGTAACAATATCTGAATATCAAAGATCAAGCTAGTGACAAAATCTGAACATCAAAGATCAAGCTAGTGACAATATCTTACTAGTAACAATATCTTTATATCAAAGATCAAGCTAGTGACAATATTTTAATATCAAACATCAAGCTAGTGACAATATCTGAATTACAAAGGTCAAGCTAGTGACAATATCTTACTCATAGCAAAGATCAAGCTAGTGACAATATCTGAATAACAAAGGTCAAGCTAGTGAAAATATCTTAATAACTAAGGTCAAGCTAGTGACAATATCTTACTATCAAAGATCAAGCTAGTGACAATATCTTAATATCAAAGATCAAGCTAGTGACAATATCTTAATAACAAAGGTCAAGCTAGTGACAATATCTTAATATCAAAGATCAAGCTAGTGATAATATCTTAATATCAAATGTCAAGCTAGTGATAATATCTTAATAACAAAGGTCAAGCTAAGTGACGATATCTTAATAACAAAGGTCAAGCTAGTGAAAATATCTTAATATATATCAAAGATCAAGCTAGTGAAAATATTTTACTAGTAACAATATCTGAATATCAAAGATCAAGCTAGTGACAAAATCTGAATATCAAAGATCAAGTTAGTGAGAATATCTTACTACGAACAATATCTTTATATCAAAGATCAAGCTAGTGATAATATCTTAATATCAAAGGTCAAGCTAGTGACAAAATTTGAATATCAAAGATCAACCTAGTAACAATATCTTAATATCAAAGATCAAGCTAGTGAAAATATCTTAATATATATCAAAGATCAAGCTAGTGAAAGTATCTTACTAGTAACAATATCTGAATATCAAAGATCAAGATAGTGACAAAATCTGAATATCAAAGATCAAGCTAGTGACAATTTCTTACTAGTAACAATATCTTTTTATCAAAGATCAAGCTAGTGACAATGTCTTAATATCAAAGATCAAGCTAGTGACAATATCTTAATAACAAAGGTCAAGCTAAGTGACAATATCTGAATATCAAAGATCAAGCTAGTGACAATATCTTAATATCAAAGATCAAGCTAGTGAAAATATCTTAATATATATCAAAGATCAAGCTAGTGAAAATATCTTACTAGTAACAATATCTTTATATCAAAGATCAAGCTAGTGACAATATCTTAATATCAAAGATCAAGCTAGTGACAATATCTTAATAACAAAGGTCAAGCTAAGTGACAATATCTGAATATCAAAGATCAAGCTAGTGACAAAATCTGAACATCAAAGATCAAGCTAGTGACAATATCTTACTAGTAACAATATCTTTATATCAAAGATCAAGCTGGTGACAATATCTGAATTACAAAGGTCAAGCTAGTGACAATAACTTACTAATACCAAAGATCAAGCTAGTGACAATATCTGAATAACAAAGGTCATGCTAGTGACAATATCTTAATATCAAAGATCAAGCTAGTGAAAATATCTTAATATATATCAAAGATCAAGCTAGTGAAAATATCTTACTAGTAACAATATCTTTATATCAAAGATCAAGCTAGTGACAATATCTTAATAACAAAGATCAAGCTAGTGACAATATCTTAATAACAAAGGTCAAGCTAAGTGACAATATCTTAATAACAAAGGTCAAGCTAGTGAAAATATCTTAATATATATCAAAGATCAAGCTAGTGAAAATATCTTACTAGTAACAATATCTGAATATCAAAGATCAAGCTAGTTACAAAATCTGAACATCAAGAGATCAAGCTAGTGACAATATCTTACTAGTAACAATATCTTTATATCAAAGATCAAGCTAGTGACAATATCTGAATTACAAAGGTCAAGCTAGTGACAATATCTTAATAACTAAGGTCAAGCTAGTGACAATATCTGAATGTCAAAGATCAAGCTAGTGACAATATCTTAATATCAAAGATCAAGCTGACTTTTGCAAAATGATTTATGTTCCCAAATTGACAATATCAAGCTAGTGAAAATATCTTACTAGTAACAATATCTTTATATCAAAGATCAAGCTAGTACAATATCTTAATATCAAAGATCAAGATAGTGACAATATCTTAATAACAAAGGTCAAGCTAAGTGACAATATCTTAATAACAAAGGTCAAGCTAGTGAAAATATCTTAATATATATCAAAGATCAAGCTAGTGAAAATATCTTACTAGTAACAATATCTGAATATCAAAGATCAAGCTAGTGACAATATCTTACTAGTAACAATATCTTTATATCAAAGATCAAGCTAGTGACAATATCTCAATATCAAAGATCAAACTAGTGACAATATCTTAATAACAAAGGCCAAGCTGTGACAATATCTGAATATCAAAGATCAAGCTAGTGACAATATCTTAATATCAAAGATCAAGCTGACTTTTGCAAAATGATTCATGTTCCCAAGTTGACAATATCAAGCTAGTGACAATATCTTACTAGTAACAAAATCTGAATATCAAAGATCAAGCTAGTGACAATATCTTAATATCAAAGATCAAGCTAGTGACAATATCTTAATAACAAAGGTCAAGCTAAGTGACAATATCTCAATAACAAAGGTCAAGCTAGTGAAAATATCTTAATATATATCAAAGATCAAGCTAGTGACAATATCTTACTAGTAACAATATCTGAATATCAAAGATCAAGCTAGTGACAAAATCTGAACATCAAAGATCAAGCTAGTGACAATATCTTACTAGTAACAATATCTTTATATCAAAGATCAAGCTAGTGACAATATCTTAATAACAAAGATCAAGCTAGTGACAATATCTTAATAACAAAGGTCAAGCTAAGTGACAATATCTTAATAACAAAGGTCAAGCTAGTGAAAATATCTTAATATATATCAAAGATCAAGCTAGTGAAAATATCTTACTAGTAACAATATCTTTATATCAAAGATCAAGCTAGTTACAAAATCTTAATAACAAAGATCAAGCTAGTGACAATATCTTAATAACAAAGGTCAAGCTAAGTGACAATATCTTAATAACAAAGGTCAAGCTAGTGAAAATATCTTAATATATATCAAAGATCAAGCTAGTGAAAATATCTTACTAGTAACAATATCTGAATATCAAAGATCAAGCTAGTTACAAAATCTGAACATCAAAGATCAAGCTAGTGACAATATCTTACTAGTAACAATATCTTTATATCAAAGATCAAGCTAGTGACAATATCTGAATTACAAAGGTCAAGCTAGTGACAATATCTTAATAACTAAGGTCAAGCTAGTGACAATATCTGAATGTCAAAGATCAAGCTAGTGACAATATCTTAATATCAAAGATCAAGCTGACTTTTGCAAAATGATTTATGTTCCCAAATTGACAATATCAAGCTAGTGAAAATATCTTACTAGTAACAATATCTTTATATCAAAGATCAAGCTAGTACAATATCTTAATATCAAAGATCAAGATAGTGACAATATCTTAATAACAAAGGTCAAGCTAAGTGACAATATCTTAATAACAAAGGTCAAGCTAGTGAAAATATCTTAATATATATCAAAGATCAAGCTAGTGAAAATATCTTACTAGTAACAATATCTGAATATCAAAGATCAAGCTAGTGACAATATCTTACTAGTAACAATATCTTTATATCAAAGATCAAGCTAGTGACAATATCTCAATATCAAAGATCAAACTAGTGACAATATCTTAATAACAAAGGCCAAGCTGTGACAATATCTGAATATCAAAGATCAAGCTAGTGACAATATCTTAATATCAAAGATCAAGCTGACTTTTGCAAAATGATTCATGTTCCCAAGTTGACAATATCAAGCTAGTGACAATATCTTACTAGTAACAAAATCTGAATATCAAAGATCAAGCTAGTGACAATATCTTAATATCAAAGATCAAGCTAGTGACAATATCTTAATAACAAAGGTCAAGCTAAGTGACAATATCTCAATAACAAAGGTCAAGCTAGTGAAAATATCTTAATATATATCAAAGATCAAGCTAGTGACAATATCTTACTAGTAACAATATCTGAATATCAAAGATCAAGCTAGTGACAAAATCTGAACATCAAAGATCAAGCTAGTGACAATATCTTACTAGTAACAATATCTTTATATCAAAGATCAAGCTAGTGACAATATCTTAATATCAAACATCAAGCTAGTGACAATATCTGAATTACAAAGGTCAAGCTAGTTACAATATCTTACTAATAGCAAAGATCAAGCTAGTGACAATATCTGAATATCAAAGGTCAATCTAGTGACAATATCTTAATAACTAAGGTCAAGCTAGTGACAATATCTTAATATCAAAGGTCAAGCTAGTGACAATATCTTACTATCAAAGATCAAGCTAGTGACAATATCTTAATATCAAAGATCAAGCTAGTGACAATATCTTAATAACAAAGGTCAAGCTAGTGAAAATATCTTAATATATATATCAAAGATCAAGCTAGTGAAAATATCTTACCAGGAACAATATATGAATATCAAAGATCAAGCAAATGCCAAAATCTGAATATCAAAGATCAAGCTAGTGACAATATCTTACTAGTGACAATATATTTATATCAAAGATCAAGCTAGTGACAATATCTTAATATCAAAGATCAAGCTAGTGACAATATCTTAATATCAAACGTCAAGCTAGTGACAATATCTTAATAACAAAGGTCAAGCTAAGTGACAATATCTTAGTAACAAAGGTCAAGCTAGTGAAAATATCTTACTAATAACAATATCTGAATATCAAAGATCAAGCTAGTGACAAAATCTGAATATCAAAGATCAAGCTAGTGACAATATCTTACTACTAACAATATCTTTATATCAAAGATCAAGCTAGTGATAATATCTTAATATCAAAGGTCAAGCTAGTGACAAAATTTGAATATCAAAGATCAAGCTAGTGACAATATCTTAATATCAAAGATCAAGCTAGTGAAAATATCTTAATATATATCAAAGATCAAGCTAGTGAAAATATCTTACTACTAACAATATCTGAATATCAAAGATCAAGCTAGTGACAAAATCTGAATATCAAAGATCAAGCTAGTGATAATATCTTACTAGTTACAATATCTTTTTATCAAAGATCAAGCTAGTGACAATGTCTTAATATCAAAGATCAAGCTAGTGACAATATCTTAATAACAAAGGTCAAGCTAGTTACAATATCTGAATATCAAAGATCAAGCTAGTGACAATATCTTAATATCAAAGATCAAGCTGACTTTTGCAAAATGATTTATGTTCCCAAATTGATGACAACATGTGATTGTCTCCTGTCTTTGATGATTATAAGTGATTGTCTCCTGTCTTTGATGATGACATGTGATTGTCTCCTGTCTTTGATGATTACAAGTGATTGTCTCCTGTCTTGGATGATGACATGTGATTGTCTCCTGTCTTTGAGGACAATTGATTGTCTCCTGTCTTGGATGATGACATGTGATTGTCTCCTGTCTTTGAGGACAATTGATTGTCTCCTGTCTTTGATGATGACATGTGATTGCCTCCTGTCATTGAGGATGACATGTGATTGTCTCCTGTCTATAAGGACATGTGATTGTCTCCTGTCTTTAAGGACGACATGTGACTGTCTTCTGTCTTTGAGGACGACATGTGAATGTCTTCTGTCTTTGACATAACATTGCTATGTTATGGTTATGTGCATTCCTTTTGAGCAGATAAGACAAAATAATATAAGGTTCAACTAAACAAATTGCTTTGTCATGGTACTGTTATGGTATTGACTGGTATTGACATGATTTTGACATGATATTGAAATAGTACTGACATGGTATGGATCATATTGACATGGTACATTTACATGGTATTGTTATGGTATTTAAATGGCACTGACATTGTATTGTAATATATCCAGTATATTTTTATTTAATGTTATCATTTATATCTAACCTTTTTACCATTTGTTTATGTCTAACCATGGTAACCATTCTTTTATAACCAATGTAATTTGATGACTTTTTATTTTTGGTAATAACACTTTTTAGATTAAGAGTTCCAAATTTTTGAAGTGCATTTAAATTTGTTTTTTAATTGATTTTTTACCATTAAGATTGTTAATTAAACTTTTCTCTTTTTATTGGAATAAATGACTGAACCAGTTGTTTAGTACATTTTAACATTCTACTATAAACAGACTTACAGTACTTACTGTTGACATGTGACATATTATTCATATCTCAGATATCCACCATCTTGATGCACAGTGCTTGGAAAAAATTTCTCCTAATCATGTTGGTTATGTCTATTTATTTTTGTAGTGTGAGAGATTGATGGGGGAACAACTTAAAGGAGGTAACCAGTATTATTTCCAGAATAACTTGAATCTCTGACTTACCTCTCTTGCTTATTTCATAATACTTAGTGAGTTATCTCCCTTACCTTTATCATATCCTCCTTCAAAATCTTAATTCTCTCCTCAACTTCAATTTTCTTTCTTTCTTTCTCTTCCGCTGTTTGTTTTGATGCATTTATTCTAGCTACGATAAGTTTCATTAAGGTTTTGAGGAATCTCTTCAACCACCTTTAAAATAATCAAGTTCAATACACTTAAAAATAACAAAGTTCTCATAGTGATCTTACATATCTCATATCACAGAGCATTGTCAAGGTCATTGGCTTGATTCTGTTATGTAAGACCAATAAAGAAGTAGTCTAAAACACCAACTAACAAATTACAGTGTCTTACACTGCCTATCTTTGTTTCCCCCTCAGATGGATCCTATTGGTTGTTAAAGGTCAAAGGTTTACTAACAGTACTCCAGTTTCTTACATCATACTACCTTGACTGGATATAAAACAATATAAATCTACTTTACTTGGTTAATAGATAGTCATCAATCTGTACTCTCCTCAAATATTCAGTATTCTGAAATTGATAAATCATAGTTCTTGGTTGGTTATATCACAGCAGTTGTGCCACCTTACCACCGACTACGTTTTCTCAAGATAAGATAAATATAAATATCAGGTAGTTCATCTTTAACTGCATGGCGACATCATAAATTGAATTGTGGGTTTGGAGAGACATAAATGTAATACAAGAGTTTGCCACAAAAGTGACTTTATCCCCGTTACCTGTTTTGAACAGGAAAGGGATATGGGGAGGGGATGACATTTTAAATTTGTTTTTAACATGATGTGTCAGATGTCTTAATCAAAAATGAACACATCAACCCATGTTCAAATCACAATTAAGAAAATACATGATACTAATAACTCATAGGTGGAAAGTATTCAACAAAATAAGCTGACATTCATTCTTTCAGATTTTAGTCTTATATATATATTCTATCCAAGGTCACTTTAAAGAGACAATTAGATTAATGTTAAAATTTTAATTTAAAGGGACAAAACTCCCAAAAATAATCACAGCAACAAACAAAAGTTAGGGGTAATCTGTATATAATAAATATTCAAAATGTATCAATGCAATGCTGTAAGAGGAGATTGAAGTACAGATTTGTTTCCAATGTTGAGGCATAGCTCTCTAAAAATAATGAGACCAACAAATCATTGGGCCATCTTATAGAAGGATAAAGAAGAAGCCTACAATGTTTGAAAAGAATCAGTTTAATCATGTAGGAGGAGTTTGATGCACAAGGTTTGTCCCCAATGTTGAATAATTCTAAGTTGAAAAAAAGAGGCATAACTCTCGAAAAAAAATAATGACAACAACAAAGAAAATTCATTAGAACATCTGCAGGTGATAAGGAAGAAGCCTGCAATGTTTGAAAATAATTGGTGTCATACGCATTCACGGACACACCTATGGACTCACGAACACATGACATATTCATGAATAGACAATTACACATACACAGATGAAGGGTATTTCCATATCCCCAGCTCTGCATTCATGGTGGCAGAGAATAATGAAGGAGAAAAAATGCTGGGTTGAACTGGGGAATCAAATTCCAGGATCTCCTACACTATAAATGAGTGCACTACCAAATAAGCTACCCAGACTGCTAAATTCCTCCCGTGTTATTCTTGAGTTTCCCATGGTCCTATGGGGAATCTCACTTTAATTTCACTTAAATGGACTTTATATCACCCACAATTGCCAGTAAACAATTTCCAAGGGCCACACTGACCACCAACTGTAACAGAAAGGAGAAAAATGCAGGGATGGACCAGAGATTGACCCCCATACCTCCCACACTATATGTGAGTACTCTACCAACTGAGCTACCCAGTCCATGCTCATAAATTTCTGCTAGCTTATCTACATATCTGCATGGTGACATTCTGAATTGAACTCTAGGATTGGAGAAACATAAATTTTTGCTAGTTTATCTAATTAGCTGCATGGAGACATTCTGAATTGAACTTTAGGATTGGAGAAACATAGAATTTTGCTAGTTAATCTATATCTGCATGGTGAAATTCTGAATTGAACTCTAGGATTGGAGAAACATAAATTTCTAATAGTTCATCCTTTACTGCATGGTGACATTCTGAATTTAACTTTAGGATTGTAGAAACATAAATTTCTGCTAGTTTATCTATATCTGCATGGTGACATTCTGAATTGAACTCTAGGATTGTAGAAACATAAATTTCTGCTAGTTTATCTATATTTGCATGGTGACATGCTGAATTGAACTCTAGGATTGTAGAAACATAAATTTCTGCTAGCTTATCTATATTTGCATGGTGACATTTGGAATTGAACTTTAGGATTGGAGAAACATAAATTTCTGCTAGGTTATCTATGTTTGCATGGTGACATTCTGAATTGAACTCTAGGATTGTAGAAACATAAATTTCTGCTAGCTTATCTATATTTGCATGGTGACATTCTGAATTGAACTCTAGGATTGTAGAAACATAAATTTCTGCTAGCTTATCTATATCTGCATGGTGACATTCTGAATTGAACTCAGGATTGGAGAGACATAAATTTCTGCTAGCTTATCTATATTTGCATGATGACATTCTGAATTGAACTCTAGGATTGTAGAAACATAAATTTCTGCTAGCTTATCTATATTTGCATGGTGACATTCTGAATTGAACTCTAGGATTGGAGAAACATAAATTTCTGCTAGCTTATCTATATTTGCATGGTGACATTCTGAATTGAACTCTAGGATTGGAGAAACATAAATTTCTGCAAGCTTATCTATATTTGCATGGTGACATTCTGAATTGAAAACTAGGATTGTAGAAACATAAATTTTTGGTAGTTTATCTATTTTTGCATGGTGACATTCTGAATTGAACTCTAGGATTGGAGAAACATAAATTTCTGCTAGTTTATCTATATCTGCATGGTGACATTGGGAATTGAACTTTAGGATTGGAGAAACATAAATTTCTGCTAGTTTATCTATATCTGCATGGTGACATTCGGAATTGAACTTTAGGATTGTAGAAACAAAAATTTCTGCTAGTTTATCTATATCTGCATGGTGACATTCGGAATTGAACTTTAGGACTGGAGAAACATAAATTTTTGGTATATATCTGCATGGTGACATTCTAAATTGAACTCTAGGATTGTAGAAACATAAATTTTTGGTAGTTTATCTATATCTGCATGGCGACATTCTAAACTGAACTCTAGGATAGGAGAAAAAAAATTTCTGCTAGTTCATCCTTTACTGCATGGTGACATTCGAAATTGAACTCTAGGATTGGAGAAACATAAATTTTCTGCTAGTTTATCTATATCTGCATGGTGACATTCGGAATTGAACTTTAGGATTGTAGAAACAAAAATTTCTGCTAGTTTATCTATATCTGCATGGTGACATTCTGAATTGAACTCTAGGATTGTAGAAACATAAATTTCTGCTAGTTTATCTATATTTGCATGGTGACATTCTGAATTGAACTCTAGGATTGTAGAAACATAAATTTCTGCTAGTTTATCTATATCTGCATGGTGACATTCTCAATTGAACTCTAGGATTATAGAAACATAAATTTTTGGTAGTTTATCTATATCTGCATGGTGACATTCTGAACTGAACTCTAGGATAGGAGAAACATAAATTGCTGCTAGTTCATCCTTTACTGCATGGTGACATTTTGATTTAAGCCTCTGACATATTTGTATTAAGCAATTCTAAAAACAATATAACCATGATATAACAATAAATAAAAAGTTGTTTTTTTTCTTTTTTAACAATACCACTTTATGCTCTATTTAAATCACAATGTCAACTGCATTTAAAATTTTAATTTTACACTTCATTTGGAGGTTAAATAAGTCCCTTTTTATATAAAGCACGAGATTCATAAATGATAGTTTAAATCTGTCATTATTCTAAATATCAATTACTTATTAAATTTTCAACACATTTTAAACTTTAAAAAATAATAAGTTCATAAAAGATTAAGAAATTTGGGTTGCTCTTTTAAATCACCTCTTATAACATGAAATTGTATTCATTGTCAAAAAAAGTAGGGGCTAAGGTAGCCAACTGGTCTGATGCAAACACTGCAGATCTAAATGCCTCTGTTTAGCTGGTTTTTAGTCCTAATCTGGAATATTCTAGTTTGTTTGTTTGCTTGTTGAGGGTCAAAAGTCAAAGGTTATGAACTCTGGTAATCTCTACCATGCCTCTATAAAAGTAAAACTTAAATAGGACATTCATAAAAATTACTCAACTCTCATTGTAAATAAGTAAGGGGATGAATAACGTTAATCAAATAAATACATACATCACATGTCTGTACACTTTAGCTTCTAGACTTGATGGGATGATTTGTTCAATTGCTTGTAAAAATTTATCATATTTATCTGTAATCCCAAGTCCACTTGAAAGACGCCGTGACACCTATAACAATATACATACACTATATAATTATATCTTCCTTATGATACCCAATAAAAACATGCTTTCTCAACACACACACACACACACACACACACACACACACACACACACACACACACACATTGTCATTTTCTCATTCATTCATATGCAGATATTTCTCAAGTCAGTCATTTAATGTCTCATAAATTTTCACTGAATCACTCATAGAAAAATTTCTCACTTATATTTACTTACAGAAAAACCCTCACTCACTCACTCACTGTCACTCACTCAGTCAGTCACTCACTCAGTCAGTCAGTCACTCACTCACTCACTCAGACAATTACAAACTCATATACTTCCCTCATAGACAATTTTTCTCTCATAAATAATTCATTTACTCACTGTTTACTTACTCACTCACAAAACTTGATAAATATTATTGAATTTCATAATTTATACCTCTGATGCACTCATTTTAAAGAGTTGTGTATTTTCATCAAAATTTGGCCAGCTTGCTTTTAGTTTGTCATGAGTGTCCTCCCACACTTTGTCTTCTTCAATTTTGGAAACCTGATCCCATTTGTTGCAGATAAATATGGCACAACGGTGATCAAATGTAGATTTCCCAATCTTTTCTTGAGTTTTTAAATATTCAAAAATCTTAAGCAACTAAAAAAGAAAAAATATTAAGTAACATTATACACCATTTTAAGTTTTACCTAGTTCAGATTTTTGTGTGTGAAAATTATTTTTTGGCATTTGGAATGTGTAAACTTGCCCCAGCTATAAGCCATACAAAGTTAATGAAACTTTGCAGACAAAAGAAAAATGCAGATTAACATTGAAATGACCGATAGGACTTTGGAATAGACCAAATTCAAATGAAATTGGAAAGATGAAGGAAACAAAAAATGGTCATACTCTGTCACTCTGTACACCTCCAGCATTTGCACTGTTGATGACATAAATAAATCCAACAGCATTCGGGAGATATTCAAGTAACCTCTTTGTCATCTTGGGATCTTCACCAATTCCGGGAGTATCTACCACTATCACATGCTCCTAAAATTAACCAATCAAATCATATGTTCAATTAAAATTAACCAATCAAAATCTATTTTCAAATGAAATTAACTAATCAAAGTTTATCTGAAATCATACTATGACATATTTTATGATTATTTTCTTGAATAAAAGAATATTATAGCTTTGTAAAAAACACAAATATAAATGTTACATTTTGATAGTAGAAATAAACAACTTGAAAAACTGGTTATGTAAACAAATCCAAGTTTTAACCACTGTCCACGGAATTGTGTATATGCACTTATATATTATATCTACAAAATTCTTATGGCTTAACAAAATGTAATAGTTTTCCAAATAACTGAAAAAAATTAAATATGTTGTACACCAATTTTTTATATCAATTTAAACTAAATCTGTTTATTATTAATAAATGTACTATAGCTACAAATCTGTTTTTTTATTTTTTTTTCTTTAATTTATCTTAACAATGCAAAATAATAAAAGAAATCTGAGTGCTTAAAAAGTTTAAAAATGACTGTAAAATATTAGAAAAGCCTAAATTGCATAAAATTGAGTGTAAAATATTCAAAGTGGCTTTAAAGATAAAAGTAAAGTATTTAAAGTGATTTCAAAGTCCCAATTAAGACTAAAATTGAGCGTAAAACTGAGTGTAAAGAATTCAAAATGTCTATTAAAAGAAAGACTGAGAGTACAGTATTCAAAGTGCCTATAAAACACAAAATGGAGTGTCCATAAAATATACAATTGAATGTAAAGTATTCAGAGTGAATATCAAGTGTAAAACCAAGTGTAAAGTATGCATAGTGCCTAATAAGTGTAAAGCTGAGTGTAAAGTATTCAGAGTGCCTATAAAGGGTAAAACTGAGTATTCAGAGTGCCTATAAAGTGTAAAATTGAGTGTAAAGTATTCCAAGTGCCTATAAAGTGTCAAGTTGAGTGTAAAGTATTCTGAGTGCCTATAATGTGTAAAGTTGAGTGAAAGTATTCAGAGTGCCTATAAAGTGTAAAGTTGAGTGTAAAGTATTCTGAGTGCCTATAAAGTGTAAAGTCGAGCGAAAGTATTCAGAGTGCCTATAAAGTGTAAAGTTGAGTGAAAGTATTCAGAGTGCCTATAAAGTGTAAAGTTGAGTGTAAAATATTCAGAGTGCCTATAAAATGTAAAAGTGGCTGTAAAGTATCCAGAGTGCTTATAAAGTGTAAAACTGAGACAGTGTAAAGTATTTAGAGTGCCTATCAAGTGTAAATATGAGTGTTAAGTATTCAGAGTGTCTATTAAATTAAATTGAGTGTAAAGTATTCACAGTGCCTATGAAACACAAAATTGAATGTAAAGTGTTCAGAGTGCCTATAAAGTTTAAAATTGAGTGTAAAGTATTCACAGTGCCTATAAAGTGTAAAGTTGAGTGTAAAGTATTCGGATTGCCTATAAAGTGTAAAAGTGAGTGTAAAGTAAGCAGAGTGCCTATAAAACACAAAAATGAATGTAAAGTATTCACAGTACCTATAAAAGTTAAAATTGAGTATAGTTGTGTTACCTTTAACATAGGCACAGGCCAGTAAATGTCAACATACTTATATGGGTTATCTGCCCTGTTTTTCTCTACACTGACATAATTCTGTAGAATAGATTTTAGACTTTTTCCGTCTGTTAATTGGTCAACATTTAATTTTATGGGTATGTCATTTCCAACTTCTGTCACTTCCACTCTTTTCTCATTACAATGACGAAGTCGGCAGATAGTTGATGTAGAACAAAGTAATGAATTTGGAAGGATTTCAGTCCCTAGCAACAGGTTTAAAATACTGCTTTTCCCTGCACTTGTTTCTCCTGAAAATGAGAAGGAAAACCATTATCTCCCTTTCTGAGGTTGTTTAAGATTTAAGTAAATGGGTTAACATATTCCATTGAAGAATTAAAATAATTTTACTCAAGAGAGCTAAAGATACTGAAGAAACTAAAACTGTAACATTTGCAATTTTTGTCATAACAATAAGAAGTGAGGATTGGATTTAATGCCAAGTGTGACATGGAGAACACATTTTCTATCCATCTATTCCTGATATTCATAAATAAATATATATATATATATATATATATATATATATATATATATATATATATATATATATATATATATATATATATATATATATATATATTCTCTATGTAAAATGGACATCATCATTTAAGAAATGTTGTTATTGTCAGTACAATGCAAGTTCATCTTGACAAAAATAAACAAAAACTGACTTTCTTATATCGGTACTTAGAAATATATATTTTTTACAAATACATTTGCTTTCAGCTCAGGTAAGCTAAAAAGTAACAATTGACTCACCTGTAACAACAAGAGGACACTCATCTTTGGTAAGTTCAATTGGATTTTTCTTTAATGTATCCTTAAAGTTTTGGAAAGCTGTATTCAGTTCCACAATTAACTCATCATCTATTTTTTTACTTTCAAAAAAAATCTGAAGCTCCTTATATATTTTACAAAGTTCAGTTTTCTTCATCAAATCATTACTTATGATGCTGTTCATTAAATCAGCTCCCTAATAATAACAAAACAAGAACTGTCAGTAAGCACAGAACAATGCCCCAAGAAACAAGAACTGTCGGTAATCACAGAACAATGCCCCAAGAAACAAGAACTGTCGGTAATCACAGAACAATGCCCTCAGAAACAAGAATTGTCGGTAATCACAGAACAATGCTCCCAGAAACAAGAACTGTCAGTAATAAAAGAACAATGGCCTCAGATTTTACACTAATGACTTGATTTATGAGTTACATGATTAAATGATATTAAACTGAATAATAAAGAAAATATAACTTGTGGTGTTAAATGGAGTAATTGTGTTTAAAGCCATGGTCGAGAGTATTTTAATTGACAAAAACTTTACAAAATTACATACTAGGTTACTATGGTTACAGTCTGTATGTTTTGTCCTGAATTTGGATGCTTGCATACTGTAAACTTAAAGTATTTCTGCACATATAAATTTCTTTTTTGAAATAGAGTTCAATAAGATATGTAAAATTTTTCATTTTCTTGATTTCAAAGCTCAACATTTTAAAAATAGTCTATCTGTATTTTTTAAAGTCACACTTCAAAATAGGAATACATTAATTATCACTAGGTGATTTTAATGTTAACTACTTTGCCCTTCTAGACAATCATTGACCTGAATCACTACTAACACCATCTATATCCAAATTAAAACATTTGTTAATTACTGAGCAGTTTTACTCTGAGCTATCTGTCTCTCCTTTACATTATTACCAAAGGCTAATAATGTTCATCATCTCCGTCATACACTCATTAACCTAAACACATTCTGGAACTCATAAAAGCCTGACAAATTTGAACAAAAAATCTCAGATTTTCACAATCCAAAAGCCAGATTAGGTACTTGTTAAAAAAAGATTTAAAAAATAACTGCCTAGAAAAAATTTGCCGGAAAAGAAAATAGCAAAAAGAAGATTCAGAAGAAAAATAAAAAAGACTGTTGATAGAATGATTTCCCTATACTCCCCAACAAAGAACAGCTACTGAGATCACAAAAACCCCCAGAATAGCTTTACTTCCTAACAAAAATCAGACAATGAGAAATCTGTTTGACATGTACATCGCCAAAATAGTTATACACCCTAACATTAAAACACAAAAGATCAATCATGATAATAATTGGTGACTGATTTTCAAATACATGTATTGGTTTTGATCACCAATACATTTTGATTATCTAGAGCTTTGTCTTAATTATTATTGAATGATATAAACACTGTGAAACCAATTTATTCTATATACAAAACTTTTCTGTATAGAACATAAATGTCAGGCAATTTACAAATCAAACATCAAGTTAATCTGGCTATGTTCTGCAATATCCAGTATAGAAGGGAGACAACCAGTATTTAATTTTCAAAATCATTAGCTAGTCCTATACTCAATACATTTCATATATTTTATATCAACAACAATTTTAGACAATAAATATGAAGATTTTAGCTCTAGTCTCAATTTAATTGGATTAAATTGAATAAATATTATATAAACACAAACTTATATTTGTTTGGAGACTTTAGAACTCTTCTTCTATAAAGTTAAGAAACTTCTTATGTTCAGACTGTCCTTTGAATGTTTATGACTTACTGATCGTGTTGATAATTTGTGTGCTTGATTAACATTCTGTGCTCCTTGGTTGTTTTCCTGATCATCAACAAATGTATTCTGTGATAATTTTTTCATGACAAGTTCTCTAATTTCTTCATCAGTTTCAAGGTTATCATACGGAATGCTGTTTTGTTCTAAAATTTCACTTAGTTCAAACATTCCTAGATCTTTCAACTTCTCCATTGTGTAGTCACATTTGAATGCCATCCTTGAAATTATGAAAAAGAAATCAATAAAAAACATGTTAACATGAACAAAAAGTTTTAGCTTATTATGTAAACAATATAGCTGACTGTCTGTGATTTGAGTGACAGTGATTTTGATATTCAGTGGAGAGCATTATAATACAAAACCATAGCACTGAAATAAAAATAGTCAGGAGTGACAGCAATAACAATGGTCATACAAAATGTAATTATAGGTAGAGGAGTGAAAGCCTGGCTGATGGTCATACAGGATTTAATAATTAAAGAAGTGAAAGCCAGGCTGATGGTCATACAGGATGCAATAGCTAAAGAACTGAAAGCCAGGCTGATGGTCATAAAGGATTTTATAATAAAAGAAGTGAAAGACAGGCTGTTGGTCATACAGGCTGTTATGAGAAAAAGAGTGAAAGCCAGGCTGATGATCATACAGGATGTAATAATTAAAGAAGTGAAAGCCAGGCTGATTGTCATAAAGGATTTTATAATAAAAGAAGTGAAAGCCAGGCTGATGGTCATAAAGGATTTTATAATAAAAGAAGTGAAAGACAGGCTGTTGGTCATACAGGCTGTTATGAGAAAAAGAATGAAAGCCAGGCTGATGATCATACATGATGTAATAATTAAAGAAGTGAAAGCCAGGCTGATTGTCATAAAGGATTTTATAATAAAAGAAGTGAAAGCCAGGCTGTTGGTCATACAGGATGCAATAGCTAAAGAACTGAAAGCCAGGCTGATGGTCATAAAGGATGTAATAATTAAAGAAGTGAAAGCCAGGCTGTTGGTCATACAGGATGCAATAATTAAAGAAGTGAAAGCCAGGCTGTTGGTCATACAGGATGCAATAATTAAAGAAGTGAAAGCCAGGCTGATTGTCAAAGAGGATTTAATAATAAAAGAAGTGAAAACCAAGCTGTTGGTCATACAGGATGTAATAATTAAAGAAGTGAAAGCCAGGCTGATTGTCATACAGGATGCAATAATTAAAGAAGTAAAAGCCAGGCTTTTGGTCATACTGTGATGTTATGAGAAAAAGAGAGAAAGCCGGGCTGATTGTCATACAGGATGCATTATAATTAAAGAAGTAAAAGCCAGGCTGTTGGTCATACAGGATGCAATAATTAAAGAAGTGAAAGCCAGGCTGATTGTCAAACAGGATTTAATAATAAAAGAAGTGAAAGACAGACTGTTGGTCATACAGGATGTTATGAGAAAAAGAGGGAAAGCCAGGCTGATGGCCATACAGGATTTAATGGTTAAAGAACTGAAAGCCAGGCTGATGTTCATACAGGATGTAATAATTAAAAAAGTGAAAGACAGACTGTTGGTCATACAGGATGTTATGAGAAAAAGAGAGAAAGCCTGGCTGATTGTCATACAGGATGCAATAATTAAAGAAGTAAAAGCCAGGCTGTTGGTCATAAAGGATGCAATAATTAAATAAGTGAAAGCCAGGCTAATTGTCATACAGGATTTAATAATAAAAGAAGTGAAAGACAGACTGTTGGTCATACAGGATGTTATAAGAAAAAGAGTAAAAGCCAGGCTGATGTTCATACATGATGTAATAATTAAAGAAGTGAAAGACAGGCTGATTGTCATAAAGGATTTTATAATAAAAGAAGTGAAAGCCAGGCTGTTGGTCATACAGGATGCAATAGCTAAAGAACTGAAAGCCAGGCTGATGGTCATAAAGGATTTTAAAATAAAAGAAGTGAAAGCCAGGCTGATGATCATACAGGATGTAATAATTAAAGAAGTGAAAGCCAGGCTGTTGGTCATACAGGATGCAAAATTAAAGAAGTGAAAGTCAGGCTGTTGGTCATACAGGATGCAATAATTAAAGAAGTGAAAGCCAGGCTGATTGTCAAAGAGGATTTAATAATAAAAGAAGTGAAAACCAAGCTGTTGGTCATACAGGATGTAATAATTAAAGAAGTGAAAGCCAGGCTGATTGTCATACAGGATGCAATAATTAAAGAAGTAAAAGCCAGGCTTTTGGTCATACTGTGATGTTATGAGAAAAAGAGAGAAAGCCGGGCTGATTGTGATACAGGATGCAATAATTAAAGAAGTAAAAGCCAGGCTGTTGGTCATACAGGATGCAATAATTAAAGAAGTGAAAGCCAGGCTGATTGTCAAACAGGATTTAATAATAAAAGAAGTAAAAGACAGACTGTTGGTCATACAGGATGTTATGAGAAAAAGAGGGAAAGCCAGGCTGATGGCCATAAAGGATTTAATAGTTAAAGAACTGAAAGCCAGGCTGATGTTCATACAGGATGTAATAATTAAAAAAGTGAAAGACAGACTGTTGGTCATACAGGATGTTATGAGAAAAAGAGAGAAAGCCTGGCTGATTGTCATACAGGATGCAATAATTAAAGAAGTAAAAGCCAGGCTGTTGGTCATAAAGGATGCAATAATTAAAGAAGTGAAAGCCAGGCTAATTGTCATACAGGATTTAATAATAAAAGAAGTAAAAGACAGACTGTTGGTCATACAGGATGTTATAAGAAAAAGAGTAAAAGCCAGGCTGATGTTCATACATGATGTAATAATTAAAGAAGTGAAAGACAGGCTGTTGGTCATACAGGATGTTATGAGAAAAAGAGAGAAGCCAGGTGATGGTAATAGAGGATGTTATTAGTAGAGGGTGAAAGCCAGGCCAATGGTAATAGAGGATGCTATTAGTAGAGGTGGAAAGCCAGGCCAATGGTAATAGAGGATGTTATTAGTAGAGGTGTGAAAGCTAGGCCAATGTAATAGAGGATGTTATTAGTAGAGGTGTGAAAGCCAGGCCAATAGTAATAGAGGATGTTATTAGTAGAGGAGTGAAAGCCAGGCCAATGGTAATAGAGGATGTTATTAGTAGAGGTGTGAAAGCAGGCCATGGTAATGAGGATGTTATTAGTAGAGGTGTGAAAGCCAGGCCAATGGTAATAGAGGATGTTATTAGTAGAGGTGTGAAAGCTAGGCCAATGGTAATAGAGGATGTTATTAGTAGAGGAGTGAAAGCCAGGCCAATGGTAATAGAGGATGTTATTAGTAGAGGTGTGAAAGCAGGCCAATGGTAATAGAGGATGTTATAAGTAGCGGTGTGAAAGCCAGGCCAATGGTAATAGAGGATGTATTAGGAGAGGAGTGAAAGCCAGGCCAATGGTAATAGAGGATGTTATTAGTAGGAGGTTGTGAAATCTCTGTGAAAGCCAGGCCAATGGTAATAGAGGATGTTCTTAGTAGAGGATGTGAACGCCAGGCCAATGGTAATAGAGGCTGTTATTAGTAGAGGTGTGAAAGCTCGGCCAATGGTCATAGAGGATGTTCTTAGTAGAGGTGTGGAAAGCCGGGCCAATGGTTAATAGAGGATGTTATAGTAGAGGTGTGAAAGCCGGGCCAATGGTCATAGAGGATGTATTAGTAGAGGAGTGAAAGCCAGGCCAATGGTAATAGAGGATGTTATTAGTAGAGGTGTGAAGCCAGGCCAATGGTAATAGAGGATGTTATTAGTAGAGGTGTGAAAGCCGGGCCAATGGTAATAGAGGATGTTATTAGTAGAGGTTGTGAAAGCCGGCCAATGGTAATAGAGGATGTTATAGTAGAGGTGTGAAAGCCAGGCCAATGGTAATAGAGGATGTTATTAGTAGAGGTGTGAAAGCCAGGCCAATGGTAATAGAGGATGTTATTAGTAGAGGTGTGAAAGCCAGGCCAATGGTAATAGAGGATGTTATTAGTAGAGGTGTGAAAGCCAGGCCAATGGTAATAGAGGATGTATTAGTAGAGGTGTGAAAGCCAGGCCAATGGTAATAGAGGATGTTATTAGTAGAGGTGTGAAAGCCAGGCCAATGGTAATAGAGGATGTTATTAGTAGAGGTGTGAAAGCCAGGCCAATGGTAATAGAGGATGTTATTAGTAGAGGTGTGAAAGCCAGGCCAATGGTAATAGAGGATGTTATTAGTAGAGGTGTGAAAGCCAGGCCAATGGTAATAGAGGATGTTATTAGTAGAGGTGTGAAAGCCAGGCCAATGGTAATAGAGGATGTTATTAGTAGAGGTGTGAAAGCTAGGCCAATGGTAATAGAGGATGTTATTAGTAGAGGTGTGAAAGGCCTAGGCCAATGGTAATAGAGGATGTTATTAGTAGAGGTGTGAAAGCTAGGCCAATGGTAATAGAGGATGTATTAGTAGAGGTGTGAAAGCTAGGCCAATGGTAATAGAGGATGTTATTAGTAGAGGTGTGAAAGCCAGGCCAATGGTAATAGAGGATGTTATTAGTAGAGGTGTGAAAGCCAGGCCAATGGTAATAGAGGATGTTATTAGTAGAGGTGTGAAAGCCAGGCCAATGGTAATAGAGGATGTATTAGTAGATGTGTGAAAGCCAGGCCAATGGTAATAGAGGATGTATTAGTAGAGGTGTGAAAGCAAGGCCAATGGTAATAGAGGATGTTATTAGTAGAGGTGTGCAAAGCCAGGCCAATGGTAATAGAGGATGTTATTAGTAGAGGTGTGCACAGCCAGGCCAATGGTAATGAGGAGGATGGTAATAGAGGATGTTATAGTAGAGGTTGTGAAAGCCAGGCCAATGGTAATAGAGGATGTTATTAGTAGAGGTGTGAAAGCCAGGCTCAATGGTAATAGAGCGAGTTATTAGTAGAGGTGTGGAACGCCAGGGCCAATGGTAATCGAGGATGTTCTTAGTAGAGGTGTGAAAGCACGGGCCAATGGTAATAGGATGTTATTAAGTAGAGGTGTGAAAGCCTAGGCCAATAGGTTAATAGAGGATGTTATTAGTAGCGGTGTGAAAAGACTAGGCCAATGGTTAATTAGAGGATTTATTCGTAGAGCAGTTTGAAGCCAGGCCAATGGTCATAGAGGATGTATTAGTCTTTGAGGATGTGAAAGCCGGGCCCAATGTAATAGAGGATGTTATTAGTCGAGGAGTGAAAGCCAGGGCCAATTGGTAATAGTGTTGGAGGATGTTATTAAGTACGAGGTGTGAAAGCAGGCCATATGGTAATAGAGGATGTTATAAGTAGAGGTGTGAAAGCCAGGCCAATGGTAATAGAGGATGTTATAAGTAGAGGTGTGAAAGCCAGGCCAATGGTAATAGAGGATGTTATTAGTAGAGGTTGAAAGCCAGGCCAATGGTAATAGAGGATGTTATTAGTAGAGGTGTGAAAGGCCAGGCCAATGGTAATAGAGGATGTTATTAGTAGCGGTGTGAAAGCCAGGCCAATGGTAATAGAGGGATGTTATTAGTAGAGGTGTGAAAGCCAGGCCAATGGTAATAGAGGATGTATTAGTAGAGGTGTGAAAGCTAGGCCAATGGTAATAGAGGATGTTATAGTAGAGGTGTGAAAGCCAGGCCAATGGTAATAGAGGCTGTTATTAGTAGAGGTGTGAAAGCCAGGCCAATGGTAATAGAGGATGTTATTAGGTAGATTTTTCTTCTTTTTTTTTTGTTTGAAAGCCAGGCCAATGGTAATAGAGGATGTTATAAGTAGAGGTGTGAAAGCCAGGCCCATGGTAATAGAGGATGTTATAAGTAGAGGCGTGAAAAGCCAAGCCAATGGTAATAGAGGATGTTATTAGTAGAGGTGTGAAAGCCAGGCCAATGGTAATAGAGGATGTTATTAGTAGAGGAGTGAAAGCCAGGCCAATGGTAATAGAGGATGTTATTAGTAGAGGTGTGAAAGCTAGGCCAATGGTACATAGAGGATGTTATAAGTAGAGGTGTGAAAGCCAGGCCAATTGGTAATAGAGGATGTTATTCGGAGAGGAGTGAAAGCCAGGCCAATGGTAATAGAGGATGTTATTAGTAGAGGTGTGAAAGCCAGGCCAATGGTAATAGAGGATGTTATTAGTAGAGGAGTGAAGCCAGGCCAATGTAATAGAGGATGTATTAGTAGAGGTGTGAAAGCTAGGCCAATGGTCATAGAGGATGTTCTTAGTAGAGGTGTGAAAGCCAGGCCAATGGTAATAGAGGATGTTATTCGTAGAGGTGTGAAAGCCGGGCCAATGGTAATAGAGGATGTTATTAGTAGAGGAGTGAAAGGCCAGGCCAATGGTAATAGAGGATGTTAATTAGTAGAGGTGTGAAAGCCAGGGCCCAATGGTAATAGAGGATGTTATTAGTAGAGGTGTGAAAGCCGGGCCCAATGGTAATAGAGGATGTTATTAGTAGAGGTGTGAAAGCCGGGCCAATGGTAATAGAGGATGTTATAAGTAGAGGTGTGAAAGCCAGGCCAATGGTAATAGAGGATGTTATAAGTAGAGGTTGTGAAAGCCAGGCCAATGTTAATAGAGGATGTTATTAGTAGAGGTGTGGAACGCTAGGCCCAATAGTAATAGAGGATGTTATTCGTAGAGGTGTGAAAGCTAGGGCCAATAGTAATAGAGGATGTTATTAGTAGAGGTGTGAAAGCTAGGCCAATGGTAATAGAGGATGTTATTAGTCGAGGTGTGAAAAGCCAGGCCAATGGTAATAGAGGATGTTATTAGTAGAGGTGTGAAAGCCGGGCCAATGTAATAGAGGATGTTCTTAGTAGAGGTGTGAAAGCCGGGGCCAATGGTACTAGAGGATGGTTATAAGTAGAGGTGTGAAAGCCAGGCAATGGTAATAGAGGATGTTATAGTAGAGGTGTGAAAGCCAGGCCAATGGTAATAGAGGATGTTATAGTAGTGTGAAAGCCAGGCCAATGTAATAGGATGTTATTAGTAGAGGTGTGAAAGCTAGGCCAATGGTAATAGAGGATGTTATAGTAGAGGTGTGAAAGCCAGGCCAATGGTAATAGAGGATGTTATTAGTAGAGGTGTGAAAGCCAGGCCAATGGTAATAGAGGATTTATTAGTAGAGGTGTGAAAGCCAGGCCAATGGTAATAGAGGATGTTATTAGTAGAGGTGTGAAAGCCAGGCCAATGGTAATAGAGGTGTTATTAGTAGAGGTGAAAGCCAGGCCAATGGTAATAGAGGATGTTATTAGTAGAGGTGTGAAAGCCAGGCCAATGGTAATAGAGGATGTTATTAGTAGAGGTGTGAAAGCCAGGCCAATGGTAATAGAGGATGTTATTAGTAGAGGTGTGAAAGCCAGGCCAATGGTAATAGAGGATGTTATTAGTAGAGGTGTGAAAGCCAGGCCATGGAATAGAGGATGTTATTAGTAGAGGTGTGAAAGCCAGGCCAATGTAAATAGGATGTTATTAGTAGAGGTGTGAAAGCCAGGCCAATGGTAATAGAGGATGTTTTAGTAGAGGTGTGAAAGCCAGGCCAATGGTAATAGAGATTATTAGTAGAGTGTGAAAGCCAGGCCAATGAATAGAGGATGTTATAGTAGAGGTGTGAAAGCCAGGCCAATGGTAATAGAGGATGTTATTAGTAGAGGTGTGAAAGCCAGGCCAATGGTAATAGAGGATGTTATTAGTAGAGGTGTGAAAGCCAGGCCAATGGTAATAGAGGATGTTATTAGTAGAGGTGTGAAAGCCAGGCCAATGGTAAATAGAGGATGTTATTAGTAGAGGTGTGAAAGCAGGCCAATGGTAATAGAGGATGTTATTAGTAGAGTGAAAGCCAGGCCAATGGTAATAGAGGATGTTATTAGTAGAGGTGTGAAAGCCAGGCCAATGGTAATAGAGGATGTTATTAGTAGAGGAGTGAAGCCAGGCCAATGGTAATAGAGGATGTTATTAGTAGAGGTGTGAAAGCCAGGCCAATGGTAATAGAGGATGTTATTAGTAGAGGGTGTGAAAGCCAGGCCAATGGTAATAGAGGATGTTATTAGTAGAGGTGTGAAAGCCAGGCCAATGGTAATAGAGATGTATTAGTAAGGTGTGAAAGCAGCCATGGTAAATAGAGGATGTATAGAGAGTGTGAAAGCCAGGCCAATGGTAATAGAGGATGTTATTAGTAGAGGTGTGAAAGCCAGGCCCAATGGTAATAGAGGATGTTATAGTAGAGGTGTGAAAGCCAGGCAATGGTAATAGAGGATGTTATTAGTAGAGGTGTGAAAGCCTAGGCCAATGGTAATAGAGGATGTTATTAGTAGAGGTGTGAAAGCAGGCCAATGGTAATAGAGGATGTTATTAGTTAGAGGTGTGAAAGCCAGGCCAATGGTAATAGAGGATGTTATTAGTAGAGGAGTGTGAAAGCCAGGCCAATTGGTAATAGAGGATGGTTATAGTAGAGGTGTGAAAGCCAGGCCAATGGTAATAGAGGATGTTATATAGAGGGTGAAAGCCAGGCCAATGGTAATAGAGGATGTTATTAGTAGAGGTGTGAAAGCCAGGCCAATGGTAATAGAGGATGTTATTAGTAGAGGAGTGAAAGCCAGGCCAATGGTAATAGAGGATGTTATTAGTAGAGGTGTGAAAGCTAGGCCAATGGTAATAGAGGATGTTATTAGTAAGGTGTGAAAGCCAGGCCAATGGTAATAGAGGATGTTATTAGTAGAGGTGTGAAAGCCAGGCCAATGGTAATAGAGGATGTTATTAAGTAGAGGTGTGAAAGCCAGGCCAATGGTAATAGGATGTATTATTAGAGGTGTGAAAGCTAGGCCAATGGTAATAAGAGGATGTTATTAGTAGGTGTGAAAGCCAGGCCAATGGTAATAGGATGTTTTAGTAGAGGTGTGAAAGCCAGGCCATGGTAATAGAGGATGTTATATATAGGTGTGAAAGCCAGGCCAATGGTAATAGAGGATGTTATAGTAGAGGTGAAGCCAGGCCAATGGTAAGGGATGTTATTAGTAGAGGTGAAAGCCGGCCAATGGTAATAGAGGATGTTATTAGTAGAGGGTGAAAGCTAGGCCAATGGTAATAGAGGATGTTATTAGTAGAGGTGTGAAAGCCAGGCCAATGGTAAGAGGATGTTATTAGTAGAGGTGTGAAAGCCAGGCCAATGGTAATAGAGATTTATTAGTAGAGGTGTGAAAGCCAGGCCAATGGTAATAGAGGATGTTATAAGTAGAGGTGTGAAAGCCAGGCCAATGGTAATAGAGGATGTTATTAGTAGAGGTGTGAAAGCCAGGCCAATGGTAATAGAGGATGTTATTAGTAGAGGTGTGAAAGCCAGGCCAATGGTAATAGAGGATGTTATTAGTAGAGGTGTGAAAGCCAGGCCAATGGTAATAGAGATGTTATTAGTAGAGGTGGAAAGCCAGGCCAATGGTAATAGAGGATGTTATAGTAGAGGTGTGAAAGCCAGGCAATGGTAATAGAGGATGTTATAAGTAGAGGGTGTGAAAGGCCAGGCCAATGGTAATAGAGGATGTTATTAGAGAGGGTTGAAAGCCAGGCCAATGGTAATAGAGGATGTTATAGTAGAGGTGTGAAAGCCAGGCCAATGGTAATAGAGGATGTTATTAGTAGAGGGTGAAAGCCAGGCCAATGGTAATAGCGGATGTTATAGTAGAGGTGTGAAAGCCAGGCCAATGGTAATAGAGGCAGTATATTAGTAGAGGTGTGAAAGCCAGGCCAATGGTAATAGAGATGTTATTAGTAGAGGTGTGAAAGCTAGGCCAATGGTAATAGAGGATGTTATTAGTAGGTGTGAAAGCCAGGCCAATGGTAATAGAGGATGTTATAGTAGAGGGTTGAAAGCCAGGCCAATGGTAATGAGGATGTATTAGTAGAGGTGTGAAAGCTAGGCCAATGGTAATAGAGGATGTTATTAGTAGAGGTGTGAAAGCCAGGCCAATGGTAATAGAGGATGTTATTAGTAGAGGTGTGAAAGCTAGGCCAATGGTAATAGAGGATGTTATTAGTAGAGGTGTGAAAGCCAGGCCAATGGTAATAGAGGATGTTATTAGTAGAGGTGTGAAAGCCAGGCCAATGGTAATAGAGGATGTTATTAGTAGAGGTGTGAAAGCTAGGCCAATGGTAATAGAGGATGTTATTAGTAGAGGTGTGAAAGCCAGGCCAATGGTAATAGAGGATGTTATTAGTAGAGGTGTGAAAGCCAGGCCAATGGTAATAGAGGATGTTATTAGTAGAGGTGTGAAAGCCAGGCCAATGGTAATAGAGGATGTTATTAGTAGAGGTGTGAAAGCCAGGCCAATGGTAATAGAGGATGTTATAGTAGAGGTGTGAAAGCCAGGCCAATGGTAATAGAGGATGTTATTAGTAGAGGTGTGAAAGCCAGGCCAATGGTAATAGAGGATGTTATTAGTAGAGGTGTGAAAGCCAGGCCAATGGTAATAGAGGATGTTATTAGTAGAGGTGTGAAAGCCAGGCCAATGGTAATAGAGGATGTTATTAGTAGAGGTGTGAAAGCCAGGCCAATGGTAATGAGGAGTTATTAGTAGAGGTGTGAAAGCCAGGCCAATGGTAATAGAGGATGTTATTAGTAGAGGTGTGAAAGCCAGCCAATGAAAGGAGATGTTTATAGAGGTGTGAAAGCCAGGCCAATGGTAATAGAGGATGTTATTAGTAGAGGTGTGAAAGCCAGGCCAATGGTAATAGAGGATGTTATTAGTAGAGTGGTGAAAGCCAGGCCAATGGTAATAGAGGATGTTATAGTAGAGGTGTGAAAGCCAGGCCAATGGTAATAGAGGATGTTATTAGTAGAGGTGTGAAAGCCAGGCCATGGTAATAGAGATGTTATTAGTAGAGGAGTGAAAGCCAGGCCAATGGTAATAGAGGATGTTATAGTAGAGGTGTGAAAGCCAGGCCAATGGTAATAGAGGATGTTATTAGTAAGGTGTGAAAGCCAGGCCAATGGTAATAGAGGATGTTATAGTAGAGGTGTGAAAGCCAGGCCAATGGTAATAGAGGATGTTATTAGTAGAGTGTGAAAGCCGGCCAATGGCATATAGGGATGTTATTAGTAGAGGTGAAAGCCAGGCCATGGTAATAGAGGATGTTATTAGTAGAGGTGTGAAAGCCAGGCAATGGTAATAGAGGATGTTATTAGTAGAGGTGTGAAAGCCAGGCCAATGGTAATAGGATGTTATTAGTAGAGGAGTGAAAGCCAGGCCAATGGTAATAGAGGATTATAAGTAGAGGTGTGAAAGCCAGGCCAATGGTAATGAGGATGTTATTAGTAGAGGTGTGAAGCCAGGCCAATGGTAATAGAGGATGTTATTAGTAGAGGTGGGAAAGCCAGGCCAATGGTAATAGAGGATGTTATTAGTATAGGTGTGAAAGCCAGGCCAATGGTAATAGAGGATGTTATTAGTAGAGGTGTGAAGCTAGGCCAATGGTAATAGAGGATGTATATAGAGGGTGAAAGCCAGGCCAATGGTAATAGAGGATGTTATAAGTAGAGGTGTGAAAGCCAGGCCAATGGAATAGAGGATGTTATTAGTAGAGGTGAAAGCCAGGCCAATGGTATAGAGGATGTTATTAGTAGAGGTGTGAAAGCCAGGGCCAATGGTAATAGAGGATGTTATTAGTAGAGGTGTGAAAGCCAGGCCAATGGTAATAGAGGATGTTATTAGTAGAGGTGTGAAAGCTAGGCCAATGGTAATAGAGGATGTATTAGTAGAGGTGTGAAAGCCAGGCCAATGGTAATAGAGGATGTTATTAGTAGAGGTGTGAAAGCAGGCCAATGGTAATAGAGGAT